>OZ012735.1:911643538-911962057 GCA_963859935.3 Lathyrus sativus | reverse complement strand
TATTATACTCTAAAAAACAATATATTCTAAAATACTAATTAAAATCTATTTAAAAATCTAACTAATACCTAGAAAAATCAATTAAATCTATAAAAAAAAAATATATTATCTCATAAAAATTCTAGGATCATTTATTTAAATTCTAAAAAAAAACCATGGAACCTATTTAATATCTACAAAAGGCTATTAAATCCTATAAATGCAAATAAAGGCAAACAACCAACAATAAACGAGAGCGCGAGACCAGATCGAAGCAGGCAGTAAACCCCGACACCGAGAACCTCCAAAATCACTGCGTAAGCTGAAAACACCCAGGAAGCGCGTGACTTCTCAAAATAACCTCCGATTATTCGACCCAGTCTGAAATACTCGAAATGTGAAAACAGGGCTGTAATCCCGATAAAATCAATATGAATGAGAAAATGCGCCGTATGCGGTATGCGAATGCGAATGCGAAATGTGTCGAATCATAAACCAGATAGGAGAACCAGTTGGTCAAATTTTAGGGTGCAACAGCTGCCCCTATTCAAGCGGCTTGGACCTAAATGGTTGAAGAGCGAACGACTTTCAAACATTCAAAGGTAGAAGACGGTTGAATACAAGAGGAACCCTGAAACTTGCCAACCGCAGAAATAAACTGCAGAACTGCTCGAGAATTAGCTTCCAATGAACTGAAGTTTGGTTGTCACGGCAACAAATGGTCAATTATCTGATAAATTCTCTTTTTCGTCAATCACCTGTGTGACGCCACATGTATTGAATCTCCGAAATAATGCTTCAGAAAGCAAACACCTTGACTCCCATCTGTTATGGGATTGAATCTTGTCATCTCACAGTTCACGGCGAACCTGAGAAAAAAAACTCTCCTGGGGAATTTCTGAATCGACTGCCAGGCACCCACCTTTGACAACAGGTGGCAGCTTCAGAAGTTTGATATATGCCAATTTTTCTCCCTTTTTTTTCAGTGTCGACGTAACAACCAAATATGAAGAAATCACTCCGTTGTGGGTGAGGAGAAGCTTAACCAAACAACTCTGCAGGGGAACATACTTGAAAGCCAAGAGGTAACCAACCTGGTCTATGCTTCGAAATGCGTATGTTGGAAAATGATGCGATGTTCCACACGACATGGAAATAATATGCACATGCTTTGATAGATGCTAGGCCTCATACGACATGGAGATGCTATGTGTTTGTATAAATGCAAGTATGACGACATATGCAAATGTAAATGCAAGCTCGAGCTGCCAGAGAACACCAGGTCTACAACCACTTGGCCAAATAAATGCCAAAGGCAACGTCAACTCCACTGAGGGTAACCTGATATCACAGAATCATCTCAACCAAAATAAATGCTGGAAAAAGGAAGGACGACCCTGCACGGCAATATTCTTTCTAAACCACTGGTAACCTGTACTCTGTAGGGATTAACCAACTGGGGTCGATTGTGCACAGCGCACTGCTGGGAATGCCCCTTCTGTCAGGGATATTAATCTTTCTGCTGAGGATACTCCTGATTTAACAACATCCACAGGGAATACAAAACATTAACCGAGAACTGGTACCATTCGAGCTTCGTAACGGGGAATGTGACAACATGCGAGTCACTGGGAATTACCGTGTCGGATATATATATATATATATTTTTAGGCTTTTCTGGTTTAAAGATTAAAAATGGGTTATTTACAAACTGTAAGATATGGGAAATACTAGACGAGAACTAGCATTCAAGGATGGACTACCAGACGAGAACTGATAGCAAAATAGATTAGGTTATCGGACGAAAATTGATTTACGGTTTGAACATCAGACGGGGCTGACTGAATAACAGGTTAGAGAACAAATGACCAGGCGAGAACTGGTTGAAAGCTGACATGCACCAGACGAGAACTGGTACAACAATAGGTTAAAGAAACGGTGACCAGACGAGAACTGGTACCAATAACGTACACCAGACGAGAACTGATGTAACAAACAGGTTAGAGAATTGATGACCAGACAGGAACTGGTTAAAAGGTAACATGCACCAGACGAGAACTGATGCAACAATAAACCACACCAGACAAGAACTGATGTTTACGGAAAGGGTGACCATACGATAATGGGTTAAACGAAAACATGTACCAGGCGAGAACTGGTGTTTACAGAAATGTGGGCCAGACGAGAACTGGTTACCGGTTTTCCAGGCGAGACCTGGTCTCTGGAAACGACTTGGTTACAAAGTTCTGACACGTAACAGGTTTTATTGTAGGATAACGATCCAACGACGGTAAGGCCTTTTTCGGAAGGTCAAGGTTTTTTATAAGAGTAACGACACGATTCCCCGATGCTCAACTCTGGCTGGGGATAAACAGACTTGCTTGAATAACTTGCCCCAGTGCAACTTAACTTGCCCCAATCTAACTCTTAGGAAGATCACTCTGAACAGCTTGCTACGAGACGACCTCAAGATTACCTGCCCCGGTAGCTGTACGCCAAAAGGATTCAACCTCGATTAACCAATTATCAACCCAGTTGGTCTCACTATCTCTGAAGTGACTTGCCCCTGAATGAGCGTACAAGCGACTTAACCATATCTGATTACCCACTGGGAGGATATGCCCTCAAATCACAACATTCTGTATAATTGCCCCTGATTGGCTCTCGAGAAGATTCATTTCTGATCAACTGCTTCTCAAATAAACTGCCCCTGATCAATTGAAGCTTCGGGACTTGTCTTCAGACTAACTGATTCTGAACTTACTGGAAGTCAATGCCCCTGATTCACAGGGTTCCACAACATACACTGTTCTGATCTAGACTGCTGAATTACTCAGTCCTGTTCGATTATTCCCTGTTGGAATTTCCTCCGTGTCAACCACTAACCTGCAAGTAAAATTGTTTAATCCCGAATGGTAATTTTGATGCAGTGTTCATGCAGATTTTGAAACATTTTGCTGTTGTCACTCATTTACGTGTCATGATTGTGAGTGACGAATGAACCAGAGTTCAAATGCAATGCTGATTTGATCAGTGAAAAATGCAACAAGGATATGACTAGCAAATCGAGAAGGAGTCAGGTTACTCAACCTTATCGTAATGCGCTTTCAAAATAAACCCTACCTCAATTAGGTCTTTTAAGGGTTGTATCGTGGTCGGGTTCACGGTTCGTGAAACAAAGGATATTTGGCTCAAATCATGATTTGTACCCACCCCTTCTACGTGATGATCTCCGATCCTAAATTTCAGTTAACTTGGCACAAGAGTTCGCCTCTTCGAGAGGTATGTTGAATGGTAGGAACCACAGTTGAGGAACTCACAAGGTTTTTTTTTCCCCCGGAGTGACAGTTACTCCTTTTTCATTTTCGGTGTCTGTATACACGACTTTGACGACATCACTGGGGATCTATTTTTTTTTCTATCCCGTCTTTTTCATTCTTTTGATTCCCTAATTTTTTCCTGGACCGACTCCTTTTGAGTTCTTTTCAATTTTTTTTCTTTTTTGAAGTCCAGCGGGATGCCCTGATTTTTGTCTAAGTATTAGCTTTCCAGCTTTTCTTTTCTTTTTACTTAGCGGGCTTTCTTATTTCTTTCTTTTGGAACAAAGTCGTGTGACACTGGTTGTCTTGATTGCTCCGGAAAGTTTGTAACTGTCTCACTCCTGATTGATGAGCTTTAACCTTTGTGGTTGACGAGGTACGACCTCTTGAGAGGTACAAACTGAGTGGTCCTCGAAAGGCAACATTCCTCTGTAGGATTTGAATGCTCGGTCAAGCTAACTGACAACTACCCTGCCCCGGGTTAAGATTTAAGGGTTAAAAAGTACGAAAAAACTTCTACTTCCTGGCTCGAAGTGGTTAACAAGGGACTAACTCCTTATATCTCCATTGTTTAGGGGATTTGAAACAATGCCTTGTACGTCATCGACAAGGTTTTACCCGAAAGCATACGATCATCAGTCATGAGTATTCAGTTCCGTCATCCTTCCTATAATCTTTGCTAATAACAGTGATAAGGTGGAGTAAATAAAATGCAAGTGTCAGTGCAATGCAATAAATGAGCGACAGCAACATGATTAATTCAGAAAAATGCATAGTCACTTTATCAATATTACCATTCGGAACAAACAATGTTTAACAGCAAGTAGTAACTAACAGAAAAGAAACTACAAATGCAAATGATATAAAAGTCTGAGGACTGCTAATGCTGAGGACGTCTGCCTGTCTGGAACACTGGCTTCTTGAAAACAAACTCCGAATCTACGAGCTTAGACGACTGAGAAGTTGGTATGAACAAACAGAAATCCTTCTCGAAAGGAAATGCAATCTTGGTCGATCAACTGTTGTACTTTTGCCTGAAAAGCTTTACAATCTTCAGTTGAATGCCCTGGGGATCCGCCATGGTAACCACACTGAACGTGGGGATTGTACCCAGGAGGGTAAGGTTCTGGAACAGGCTTAAGAGCTTTAGGTTCCACCAAAGAACTCTAGATTAAAGATGGCAACAGTTGGCTATACGGCATAGGCACTGGGTGGGAAGGAGCATTCCTTCGTTCCAAGTTGTTACGAGGTCGATTCTGATTCTGACGCTGATTCTGATAACCTCGGCCACGGGTTCGCTGATTAGCAAGAGAAGCGATATAAGGTTCTGAATATGGTGCCCCAGGCACAGTTGTCTGTCCAGCATAACAAGACACAGGAGGTACTGATCTCTGAGAAGATGAAGAACTGTAACACGGTGGGAGAACTGACTTTAAACAATGTTGCGGATAGCAAGAGTCGCCACCGACTTTTATTTTATCCATAAGGAAAGGTTATAAAAGAACAGGAAAGACCTTAGAGAATATTTTGGGTCCGGGGGGTAGGTTATGAAAAGGGAAGGTATTAGCATCCTTTTCATCCATGGTTATCCATGGGCTCTTAGGTATTTAAGCTCACTTTTGAATTGTTTTGAAATTGTAGTGTGTGAATAGAAAATTTTCAGAATAGTTAATAAATAATCCATGTAAGGATGTGTTAAGAACTTGTTTGAAAACTTGTTGAAAATTTGTTTAAGTGTGAAACAGTTTTGAAGTGAGCAAGCACCTAGGAGTAACCTACCCTAATGTTTAAAGGTTTTTCTTATTCTTTATTCTTTCCTTTAGTAAGACTATCCCTACTATAATGGAGTAGGTAGTCCTTACTTTGGATGTTAAGGGACATGTGAGGGACAATTGGATTTTTGAAGGCCATGGTGGGATGTAATAAGCACATATAAGGGACCATCATCATTTTTCGAAAGGGACTCGATTCGTAAAGGCAACCATAAGGGACTTTGATGATTTTTCCATTTGAGGGACTTGCTTTATACACCCCACTTAACCATTATTCGTAGGCAACTTGAGGGATATCCTTAGGAAGTGAGACGGCGATTAAAATCGACTTACGTGTGTGACGTGTTTATTTTAATTATCTTTATTTAAAAGTGATCTAAATTTATTTTAATATTACATACATGTTATTACACTCCCTAATTACTAACCATAATAATAATTAAATAATTAAACAACTTTACATCCAAGAAACAATTACAAAATAATAAGCAAAATAATTAAATAACAAAGATAAATAAAATATAAATAAGCAATAATAAATAATAAAGGGGGTTAATTCTAAGTTTACTCGGCAAGACATCGCATCTTGTGCCTACGTATCCTTACGGGAGTGGAATCAGAGTAATCGTAGTTCCCCTCAAAAGGGAGGTTAGAGACTTCTTGACTGTGGTCAAGGTCCCACGGGGAATAAACACATCTTAAGGACACGCTTACGTGGAGTGTAGGAACTCCAAATCTCTACGTTGAAATGTTAAGTTGTAATTAGGGTTAGGTTAGGGATTCCGCGGCGGGAAACCCTAAAATGAGCGTAGCGACTCTTTGACCTAATGCTAGGGGTAAAATTGTAATTTTGCCTGCGGCGAGGCATTTGTGAAAATTAGGGTTTGTAAAAGTTGCAAGGGTTGAAGGTGAGGACTATTGACACGGCGGTCAAATGCTAGACCTAATTCCTTCAGAGTGTGTAATGTGACAGAATAATTGATGAATGCGTGAGATAATTGAATCATGCAAACAGAGAGATAATGTCCTAATTTAACCATGCAAGCAGAAATTTAAAGGCAGAAATTAAAGCGCGATTGTTAGGATTCGCGAGGTTACAGATGAGAAGCAGTTACAATAAAAAACACAACGTAATAAGCTGCAAAAATGAACACACGCGTTAGTAGGCAAAGTCAGACGGTCATCGGGTGAATTACGAAGACAGTGAAGAAAAAAATGCAAATTTTGAGACTTTGTTATTTTGAAAAAAGATCTTAATTTTTATTTTTGAAAATTGTTTTAGTTTTAATCTAGAAAGATCAATTTGTATTAAAAAGAGTTTTTTATTTAAATAAAAGAAAAGTTTTACTTAACTATCAAAAAGAGGTTTAATTTAATAAAAAAAAGTTTTATTTTTTATTTTTTATTTAAAAAACAAATTAACTTTTCACTATATAATATTAAAAAAACGAAAAAGAAAAAAAAAGAAATAACAGTTGGGCCGGTAGCTACATCTGGACCCAACTCGGTTGTGCAATCAATAAACAAAAGACACAGGAACTAGGGTTTCAAAACCCTATCGCGTCTCGCGGCGCCGTTCCTCTCGTTTCTCTTTGTTCTTCTTTGATGCTCTATGCTTCTCCCGATCACCATTCATCATTGCTTCCGTTTCTCTCTCTCGGTCTCGCTCTCTCCATTCCCTAATCATGATCGGCTTCCCTTTTCGTTGTTTTTTTCTGTTTGTACCTGAAACAATAAAACGGAGCATCAATGGTTCAAAAACATAGGTGAAAGTTGAAGGTTACCGACGGTTGGCGCGCGCTTGCGGCGGCGGAGAGGGTTCGCGGCGGTCGGAGGTGAAGCTTCGTCGATGGGAAGGGTTTGCGGTGATTAGAGAAGATAAGTTCCTCCTTGCTCAGATTTTCTAGGTTTACGAACTCCTTTTTTTTTTTCTGTGATGATTTCCATCCGTCTTATATAGACCCTCTGAGGATCAACGTTTTGAAACCTGGTTTAAAGTGTTTTTAAAAACTGATTGGACCTTCCTTTCTCGTGTAGACAATCTTTGAAGTGTTTCCTTTTTCGTTTGATTTGGTTTCAATCCTTGATTTCGTTCAAAAACGAGATTGGATCTTGATTTAGGGTTTTGAAACACCGATTAATTCTTCCTATTTGGTTATGACCTGATTTGGAAAGATTTCCTTTTTCGTTCCAATTTCATTAATCTCGTTAACTAGGTTGGCTGTCTAGGTTCAATGTTTTAGGGATTTGGATAGGATCTTCTTGTGGAATATCCTCCCACCAATTTACTAATCCACGATTTTGTGATTGCAGGTGCGAAAACGATTTTGTTTTGGGCCAGAGGGGGCACATCAGCCCGAAATAGATGAGGCACAAGAGCTAGCGGGCCTTAAGCTGTAGTGGACTTGCAAGTTTCTTCACGTGGAGTGGCTTGTTTCTCTGTTTCCTTGACGAGTTATGCTGACTAAATGTTGAGACCGCTGGTTGCGTGGTTGAGATTGCTTTACCGTTGTAATGATGCTTGTTTGCAATTGACATCGTGGATGTTACGCTGTTGCGAGTGCTGCTTTGCCCTTGCTGTTGCCAATGTTACTCTTGACATTGTTTACGTATACTAAATGTCGTCTATTGCTTCTAGTGCTTTGCGCTCGCTTGTGATGAGTTTCGCGTTGTTTGGGAAGTACACTGATTTTCTCTCTTCTGCTTTCAGGTGCAAATAAGTTCGGAGGCTGCCGGTCTTGTGCCATTGGCGAGAAAGGACATAATGGTGATGACGACTTAATAGTCTGAGCCATATTGGGTTGTCGGATGTAGTTGCCTTGCGAATTACATTGAGTTGTTCGAAACAGTTGCCTTATTTCGATTTTCGATGCTCGGTAGGGAGTTTGATAATGGCCACGGCCATAGTCCTCCTGGCTGCTCGAGTCTCGTGCCCGATGATGAGTTGAGCTGAGGGCCGAAGTTAAATTTCACTCTCCTTTAGATTATCAGTCCTGTAGTTCACTTGTTAATAAAATGCCTTGATTTTCTGTGATGCTCTCTGTAGGTTGTGGTGAATTTATAGTTTGTAGCATGAACATGGTACGGATTGGTGAAGGCTCCGTTCTTGTGTTAACTGATCATACTGTCTCTTATTTCAGGTAGCATTGACACGCAAGCAATGCCCCATGTTAGCTCGCGTTTCCAGCTCTTAGAAACTTTACCGTAAGTGGCCTTAATTGGAGACTGAGGAGGTAGAGCTGGTTAACTGTCCTGGTGGCTATTGGTTCTTCGAAGACGGGCAACACTTCAGGTTGTTTGCGATTCTTACTGTCATAACTAGTCTGGATTAAAGAGTCGCTTCTTGTTGCTTAACTATAGTTTCTCATTTTCTGCAACTGGTTTCCTATGGCGCGAAGAACTTCCTGAATTAATTCTTCTGAAACATTGCTGCTATATTGACAGGTTTCGCCGTGTCGCCGTGATTGGTTGACGACTGATGTTGAAGAGCTGGCGGATATTGAAGAGCTTGCGGATGCTGTGGGAATGATCGCAGCCGACACCCTGCTGCTGCTGACAAATGCTTGTTGCTGACGTGCTGTTGCAGATGGCGAGGAGATTCTTGCAGTGGCTGGTAATGCCTCCGTCGTGACTGCTGAGAATGCTGGTATCGTTGCTGCCGAGTGTAACCAGAAACAAAAGCATCCTAATTACTCAAAACCAGCCCAAGGGAAGAAACCTGAAACCGTCTCAAACTTGCAACAATCTCATCAATAGCATCGCGACACCGAAGTCTGAGATCAAAAGCAGCTTAATCACTCCTGCTCCGTGAAGTATGCAGTTTCTTAGCAGGTTCATCGATCAATTTAGTAAGTGCATCTTCAATTCTCATATAAACTTCTTCTTTATAAATTCTCCGACTGAATTTACCATTCCCACATTCATTATTTAATGCAATATGACCTCATCTTCGTCTTCAACTAATGTTGAATAGGTTGTATCTATTTGCAGTTACGGAAGTTCCGACCTTTCCAAAGTAATGTTGGTGTTGTCAAAAACAAACTGTTGTTGTCTGCATTTCGTCTCATGTATGCTTGATGCAGGTGACGACCAAGACTCGTTAAAGAAACTATTGGCGAAAGTGCGTGACATTGCTGTTCCGAAGCATGAAGCTCCTAATTTCTTCAAGTGGACAGAATAAAGTGTTGCGAGAGAAAACCAAAGCCTAAAATGGTGGCCTTGTACAGAAGTTTCTTTTGTTGGCGAGATGAACGGATGAACGGGATCCTTGTGTTGTTTCCTTTTTTAAAACTTGTGTATTAGCTTGGTAGCCAAAACTTGATTCCCAAATATGTAATTCAACTTTGTATTGTAATAACAATCTGAACTTGTACATTGAGTTGGATTATAATGAAATTTGAAAATCTCAAGGAGACTTGCGTTTTGTATATTAAAAGAATTGACTTCTTATGCTGGGAGGAAGGAATGTTAAATATTGTGTTGTGATGTGTGTACTTAGGCGCTTGCATGGTTGAGAGCAAAGTCTGAAGGTGGTGTATGCCCTTTTGGCTCGAATCCTTAAAACGTAGCATGAACCTTCCATATAACTAAGACCTCTCTTGAATTTAGCAGCATATCAGATGCGTCTTTAACTCGTACTCAACTCGAAGATCATAAGGATTAATTATGAACACAAGGGTGCTCATATAAACCTCTTATTGTTAATTCTCCATAATTTATTCTTATCAACACTTCTTTAATGGCTTATGGTCAATCTTAGAATCTCTTAACTTTCGATATTTCACAAGTGATGAACCAATTTGAACCTTTTGAGATGCACCAAAAGAATTTCCCGCCATAAACCAAATAACATCATTTGATCATTGCAAATGTTGGATTGAAAGCACATATGAGCGATCCTTAATTCTCGGGTCCACGCCATCTTGCACTAGAAAGCTGCGCACACCCGTTAGTCCTGATAAACACGTATACTAGAGCATAATGAAAACCTGTAAGAAAAGATGCACACGGAGGTGGGGTCTTCAGGTCAAAAATTAGGGTGCAACATATGTGAACCTTGTGAATCTTCTTAGAACACAAAGTCTTGTATTGTGAGGGCAAATTTTGGGGTGCAACAGCTGCCCCTGTTCAATTTTCTGAAACCTGAGGGCTTAGATTGGTATATTTGCCAGTCGTAACCTGGAAGGTTGAAGGGGATTGAACACAAAAGCCCAAAAATTTGCACTCACCAGTGCATGGAGTGATATTGATGGTTGGTTGAACATGATTGAGTGGGCTTAAAGATGCCACTAGGGGAAAGTTCTTCAGTAGTATAATGAGAACTGTCAGGAGTCTGGAGTAATACTGATGTAACAGCATGTCTTCATGAGGATAGAGCAATCAATAATGATAACCCTAAAGCAGTCTTGAAGTGATAAATCTGACCTCAGGAGGATAGAGCAATCAATAGCTCTAAAGCAGTCTTGAAGTAATAATGGCTTCAGGAGGATAGAGCAATCAATAGCTCTAAAGCAGTCTTGAAGTAATAGAATGGCTTCAGGAGGATAGAGCAATCAACAGCTCTAAAGCAGTCTTGAAATAATAATGTGATATGTCTTCAGGAGGATAGAGCAATCAATAGCTCTAAAGCAGTCTTGAAGTAATAATGTGATATGTCTTCAGGAGGATAGAGCAATCAATAGCTCTAAAGCAGTCTTGAAGTAATAATGTGATATGTCTTCAGGAGGATAGAGCAATCAATAGCTCTAAAGCAGTCTTGAAGTAATGATTTCAGGAGGATAGAGCAATGGATAGCTCTAAAGCAGTCTTGAAATAATAATGTAATTTCAGGAGGATAGAGCAATGGATAACTCTAAAGCAGTCTTGAAATAATTAGATGGCTTCAGGAAGATAGAGCAATGAATAGCTCTAAAGCAGTCTTGAAGTAGTAATAGCTTCAGGAGGATAGAGCAATCAATAGCTCTAAAGCAGTCTTGAAGTAATAGAATGGCTTCAGGAAGATAGAGCAATGAATAGCTCTAAAGCAGTCTTGAAGTAGTAATATGACCTCATGAGGATAGAGCAATGAATAGCTCTAAAGCAGTCTTGAAGTAATAGGATGATTTCAGGAGGATAGAGTAATCAGTAGCTCTAAAGCAGTCTTGAAGTCACAAGAGGCTATCAGGAGGATAAAATAACCCTGAGGTTACAATAAAGCAGTCCCAAAGTAATAAGAAGCTCATCAGGAGGATAAAGTAACCCTGAGGTTACAATAAAGCAGTCCCAAAGATCATAAGATTGTTTGTTGGATAATTAACCTGAAAACAAGGTAGCATTCTGTATAACAACATTAGTTTATGCTTTATGTATGCATGTATGACATGATGCACTTAGGTAATGTACTATAGACATATATGTTATGGTATGATGTAAATGATGTATGTATGCTATGACACTGCTGGAAGTGTCTGGATATCCTTGTATAACAACTGCTGGCCAAGGAAAATAAATCCCGATTCGTTGTTGAAGAATATATAACCCTCCGTCTGCTGGGGATAACAAGGTATAGATAACCTCCCGTTGTTGGGGATAACAAGGTATAGATAGCCTCCCGTTGTTGGGGATAGTAGGGTATAGATAACCTTCGTTTTCGTTTGATAGTAGGATAAGTATAACATCCCGTCTTCGTTCATCGTGCCCTTATTGGAAAGTAATTTCCCGTATATCCGTATGAGGATAAAAGAGATGGATATAAATTCCAGGGGAGATTAGACTTTGTGAAAATGGATTAGTCCTACTGATGGTTTGTAACTGTCTTGTAAAGATGAACCGGCGAAGCTTCGTTGAAATTCTTCCCTCGTTCGTCCTTAGTAAATACTATTACTGCATTTTCATGCATTTCTGGTAAACATCAATCATATTAAAAGCATACATGCATTTCTGGTAAACATCAATCATATTCAAAGGCATACATACATTCAAACACAACCAATGGACGTTTCGCTTATGTAAATAGGGTAAAAGTAAATCTGGATTCAAAAGATGGAATTTATTTATATCAAAAGTGACCCATACACGGGTAAGTTTGTACAAGGAGACATAAACCCTAGTAAGAGAATTTTGTCATGAAGTTTTACAAAAAGAATCAGCTATGTGGGAAATAATCCTATTGAGTTTCAATTCTACTATTGCCACTCAAGTATCTCATCTTCTTGCTGTTGAGACGGAAACGATTGGATTGAGCTTTATCTGTTTGAGCGTGAGTAAGTAGTACAACTGGTTGCAGTTTCATGAGTGATCCAAACGAGACATAGTCATACGCTTTAATCCCTAACTTTTGCCTGGATTGCCCTTTCAGGTTTTCAATCCACCGGGATACCCTTTTTTGCCCAAGCCGCCTTTTCAGGTTTTCGACTTGCCGGGTGTACATCTTTTTATATATATATCCCTAATTTTTGCCCAAACCCTTTTGGTTTTCCGGGATGCCCTTATTTTTGCCTAGGCCTGTCAACCTAGCGGGTCTCTTTTTATGCGTAGTATTTTTTAACTATGTCTGCGTTTACAGGTTGTGGGAAGTCTTCACCATCCATTGTAGTCAGTATCATGGCACCTCCTGAGAACACTGTCTTGACTACAAATGGTCCCTCATATGTTGGAGTCCACTTGCCCCTAGGATCACCCTGTGGTAATATGATACGCTTGATTACCAAGTCACCAGCCTGATATACCTTTGGCTTAACCTTCTTGTTAAAAGCTTTGATCATCCGTTTCTGGTACATCTGGCCATGACAAACTGCTGCTAACCTTTTCTCATCAATCAAATTTATCTGGTCAAGTCGAGTCTGAATCCACTCATCTTCATCCAAGCCTGCATCCTTCATAATTCTCAAGGAGGGGATCTGAACTTCAATAGGCAGAACTGCTTCCATACCATAGACTAAGGAGAATGGGGTTGCCCCTGTTGAAGTACGTATTGTAGTACGATAACCATGCAGAGCAAATGGTAACATCTCGTGCCAATCCTTGTAAGTAACAGTCATCTTCTGTACAATCTTCTTAATGTTCTTATTAGCAACTTCAACTGCCCCATTCATCTTTGGACGATACGGAGAAGAGTTGTGATGCTTAATCTTGAACTGCGTACAGAGATCAGTAATCATAGTGTTGTTCAGATTAGAGCCATTGTCAGTGATAATCCTTTCAGGGATACTCATTGACTGGTAATCATCTACTGCTTGATGAGCCAAATGATCAGCAACAACACTCCCCTTAATGGCCTTCTGAGTAGTATACTGTATATCATATTCCGTCAAGATCATTTGCCATCTTGCAATTCTTCCGGAGAGAGCAGGTTTCTCAAATATATACTTGATTGGATCCATCTTCGAAATCAACAAGGTAGTATGGGTCAACATATACTGTCTTAGTCGGCGAGCAGCCCATGCCAAAGCGCAGCAAGTTTTCTCGAGCAGTGAGTATCTTGTTTCACAGTCGGTAAACTTTTTGCTGAGGTAGTATATTGCCTGCTCTTTTCGACCAGACTCGTCATGTTGCCCCAATACACACCCCATTGAGTTGTCTAATACTGTTAAATACATAATCAAGGGTCTTCCATCAACTGGTGGCATTAAAATTGGAGGTTCTAGCAAATATCTCTTGATTTCATCAAAGGCAGTCTGGCACTCATCATTCCATTCCATCATCTGATCTTTCTTCAACAACTTGAAGATTGGCTCACAGATGGTAGTTAATTGGGAAATAAATCTTGCAATGTAGTTCAATCGTCCCAAGAAACCTCTAACCTCCTTCTCAGTACGGGGAACTGGCATCTCTCGTATAGCTTTCACTTTTTGTTGTAACAACCTAGCAAGCTCTACAGGTATTTCACAATCGTACTCGTTTCCGTCTTCAGTTTGATAGATCGGATTCTCGAAATTGTAATTGGCAATAGTAGAACTGTTATCAACTGGATCCAGAGTGGATGAGGATCGGCATTTTAGTGACGTGGGTGTGTGTAAGAACACATAGCTGATAAAGCAAAAATAAAAGAAAAAGAAAGACAAGGAACACAATATTTACGAAAACGAAACGTCCATTGATTTTATGGAATGAAGTATGCAAATGAAATGACAACCCGTAACAAGCACACCATTGTGCCCCGGGTAAGGCACATGGCTTGAAAGTTTTAATTGTTCCAGAAATTATAAATTTAAAAACATAACACAGTAATAGTATTTACTCCTGACTAAAGGAGATAGGGATAACATCTTCAGCTTTCCAATTATTGAGTCCAGCACCCACAGTAGGAAAAATCCATGCCTCCAAGTTGTAGTCTTCATCTTGATCTCCCACAGCATTGATAACCCCTTGATTGGTGATACGAACAGCACGAGCACGACGAACAGCCTTCTGGGACTCTGCAGTGAAACCCAAACCAAACTTGTCAGACTTGTATGGCATATCAGGAAGCTGACCCCAAATAGTACAACCACCTTCTTCCACCACAGCTTTTGCATCATTGAGGGAGGCCATTGCCATTGTTGGAGGGTTTCTGATGACCACAGGAACCTTCTTCACAGCAGGAGGAGTCACACAATCCTTAACAGCCCAGGGAACCACTTCAAATGACTGACATGGAGTTTCAATGTATTCACCTTCTACTTCCAGATACTTGAAAGTGTTTACATGGCTGACAAAGTATTCTTCCTCTCCAAAGACAGTAACAACTTTTCCATTCACCGGATATCTCAACTTTTGATGTAATGTGGAGGTCACCGCACCTGCCCCATGGATCCAGGGACGGCCAAGCAGACATGAGTACGAAGGACGAATATCCATCACATAGAATGTAGCAGTAAACACCTGAGAGCCAACCTTGATTGGAAGATCAATTTCCCCATGCACTACTCTTCTAGAACCATCAAAAGCCTTTACCACAATATTACTGGGCTTCAATACCGTATCTTCAGGACTCAGCTTGTTCAGGACTTCCTTAGGCAACACATTCAGAGAGGAACCATTGTCTATCAGCACATGAGACAGGGTAGTGCCCCTGCATTCAATTGAAATATGCAAGGCCCTGTTATGATCCCTCTTGGCAGGGGTCAAGTCAGCATCAGAAAATCCTAACCCGTTGTCATAGGTCAGGTGAGCAACACAATTCTCAAACTGGTCCACAGAAATTGCACTGGGTACATGAGCCATCTTTAGAAACTTGATCAATGACTTGGCATGAGCCTCAGAACATAATAACAGGGAGAGCATAGAAATCTTTGAGGGAGTATGCCCCAGCTGATCAACCATATCATAATCACTCTTGCGAATGATTTTCAATACTTCTTCCATCTGCTTAGAGAGGTCATCAGCAGCTGGCACATCAGTAGATACAGGCTCAATAACAGGACCCTTGCCCTGAGCATCAGTGGTGGAAGTAACAGCAGGAGTAACTGCACTCTTAGAAGCAACTGGAGGAGAGAAGACTCTTCCACTACGAGTGATCTTGCTAGATCCAGCAATATTATCAATGTCAACAGGCATATCAGGTAAAGGCTCCTGCTTGACACCATGGATGTAAACATCAGACCCATAGTGCCAAGGCACAGCTTTGTCAGATGTATAAGGAATAGGACCAGGAGTGGTAATGATCAGAGGAGCTACTCTGGCTTCAGCAACAACTTTCACAGGACCTTCAGCAGTAATCTTGATTGGGCCCTGATGAGTGATTTTAATGGGACCCTTTGAAGTGATTCTTAGTGGTACTTTGTCAACCATGTCAACCTCTTCAATCTTCTTACCCTGAGTCAGATGATCCACCATACTTTCTACAGATGCTGGTCTTCTTTCAAACACTATAGTATATTTATCCATGAGACGTTGAATCCCATCTCTCAAAATGAAGCAACTATCCGGCTTATAGGTACAATATAGACAATCTTCATGACAACCTGGAAAGATCCCAGCTTGTACTAACCTCTTTTTGATAACAGACAATGGTGTGCTCAACTCCATAACTGAATAGACATGCAGATCTTCATCAATATCTTCATCAATGGCGTTGACAGTCTTCTCGTGATTTGGCATTGGAGCTGTAATCACATTTGGAGTACCTGGTGGATCAAACTCAATTTTTCCAGCATCAATCATATCCTGAATTTTGTTCTTCAAGACCCAGCAGTTATTAGTATCATGTCCTGGACAGTTTGAATGATATGCACATCGTGCATTGGGATTGTACTTGGGAGAGGTAACATTGGGATTCTGAGGAGCCTCCCTCAGGGTAATAAGTTCAGCCTTCAACAAGTGTTGCAATGCCTGAGCCATTGACATGTTGATCTTCGTGAACTGTCTTCTAGCCCTCTGTTGGTTGCCTTGAGGCTGCTCTGTTGTTGCAGGAGTCGGATTTGAAATATGAACTGCACTAACAGACTGATGCCTTCTGTTACGATCAGGCTGACCATACACAGCATTAGATTCTTTCTTCCCAGTGGGAGGCTTCTTTGCAGCACCTGATGAAGAAGTGCCCACTTGGATCTTACCACTCTTGATACCATTCTCTACTCGCTCTCCTGTCATGATCAACTCAGTGAAGCCAGATGATGAGCTTCCAATGAGATGACTGTAAAACGGACCATTCAGCGTACACATGAACATATCAACCAACTCCCTATCAGTCAAAGGGGGTTGAACTCTTCCAGCTAAGTCTCTCCACTTCTGAGCATACTCCTTAAAGCTTTCTTTGGCACCCATAGACATGCTTTGAAGTTGCATGCGAGTGGGGGCTAAGTCAGCATTGTATTGATACTGCTTGTAGAAAGCTTCAGCGAGGTCATTCCAATTTCTGATGTTGACACTCTCCAACTGATAATACCACTCTAGCTGAGCTCCAGATAAACTCTCTTGAAAGAAATGGATCCACAACTTCTTATCAGCAGTGTGGGGTTGAATTCTTCTGACATAAGACCTCAGATGCAATTTGGGACAAGAGACCCCATCATAGACAACAAATGTAGGAACTTTGAACCCAATGGGTATGACCACCCCAGATATCAAGCTCAAATCCTCAAAATCCAGCCCAGATGATTTCTGTAATTCCATAGCATCCATTCTATCCACCAGCATCTTGAATTTGTCTTCGTTAGGCTCATGGTAGTAGTTAGCCTCAGAATCAGAGTCCCCCATAGTGTTGTGGAGACTTCCTCTCTCCTGCTCAGATTCTTCAGATTCATAGTCTTCAACATGTTCCTTGGTCTTGACAGGACCTTTGAACCTTCTTCCCATGTTGAGCAACCCAGCAGACCTTCTAGCCTTCTTAGTCTTCTTGGCCAGCAGTGTCTTCAATTCATCCTGCCCCTTAGATAGGTTCAGGATCAGCTCTTGGAACTGTGCATTCTGTGCCTGGAGATCCTTAACTGACTGTTCAAGAGCCATTGCTGAAATAAATAGCGAGAAGATGAGAAACCTGTACACAATTATAAACCTGTGATGCAATGATATGGGAATGCATATGCAATGTTTTCAAGGACCGCAGGATTTAAATTTGCTTAAACAAACAAGAAAGTAACTTTTTATTAGTAATAACTTGTTTTGCCTTTTAGGCTTACAAAAAATGAAAACGAAATAAGTACAAAAGATGGGGTTTTAAGTCTCCCATGGACGTTTCCTCTTGGTGTTGAGGTATGAGTTGAGGTTTCGTTCCTCATGAAGTAGCTTTGTTAGCTCTAGGATCCTTGCTTGGCTTGCTTTGTAATGAGCCTCGAAAGTATCCCTTTGCTCTTTCAGTTGGATCCATGATCTCTGCAAGTCTTCCATATCAGTAGGCATGTCTGGGTGAAGGATGGTATAAGCTGTGTCTCCTTCAGCAACAGGTTCCATGGTAACTGGTAGGATGGCAGGATATGGCATCATGAGTGTCTGAGCACGAAATCGTACCCATCTGAGATAAGCCTCCATAGGAATGGTGTACTTAGGCTCCAGTGTCTTGCTGTCAATCCTGTTTACCTTTCCCCAAGCTCGTATGAATCTCTGACGGTAACCCTGAAGATCGTTGTCGTAGTCAAACACAATGCCCTGAATCAACATGTCATGTGGACCATCGCTCCGGGCGTAACCAAACTGTCGTAAAGCTAGAGATGGGTTGTAGGTGATGCCTCCTCTTATGCCTAGAAGTGGTACATTAGGAAACTCTCCACAACGGTCAATGATGGTGACATTCTCCATAGATCTGGAGCACCAATGGATGTCTGAGTGAGAAAGTGACATGATCCTCTTGGACCATCTGAACCCTTGCTCATTCTTCATTACTGAGCGAGGAAGGTGAGAAATAAACCACCTAGAAAGTAAAGGTATGCAGCACATCAAAGTTCCTCTTGCCCTTGTAGTACGGGTGTGAAGAGAATGTAGGATGTCTCCAAGTAAGGTAGGCACTGGATTGTGACTCAGGACTATGTTGATGGCATGAACGTCTATGAACTGATCAGGATTGGGGAACAACACTAAGCCATGAATCAATAAGGCTAAGATCTCCTCAAAAGCATCGTAGCTCATAGCCTTCAAGAACATTTGAGCTTTATCCACTAATACCTTGGCAAGAATACCTTTAACTCCACTTCTCGTCTCTAGAACAATGTCAGACTTCTTCAGATGTAGAGCTGCAGCAATAACTTCTGGTTTAAGCTCCTTCTCCAAACCTGTGAATGGTTTCTGATCAAGGACAGGGATACCCAGAAGTTTAGAGAACTCTTCCATGGTTGGAACTAGCTGATAATCAGGAAATGTAAAGCAATGGTGCTTAGGGTCAAAGAACTGAAACAGCACACTCATCATGTCTTCACTGAACCCTGAAGTAACTAGATCCAATAAGTGACCATGTCTCTTGTTGAACTGGGAATGATCAGGCACTAGGGAAACCAACTCCTTGAGCTTAGCAGGTATCTCTACAAAGTTGATCCTGATGGTGTTTCTACGAACAGAAGCCATGACCTGCAACCAAGAACAAAGATAAATCCTTTGGTCCTTGAAATGGTTAGGGAAAATGATATGCTTATGATGCATGATGATGTCATGATGTCATGCTCAATCACAAACATGTGGCACACACAAACAAGTCACACCATAGCCCTAGGTTTAAAGGCTTGCATGAGGTTCAAAGGCAAGTACCCTCCCCTGAAGTTAGATGGTTCATCCTGTCCTACAAAAGTAACCAGGTTCTAAGGGATCTCAATATCATTGATCCTTCACAAGGGTGATTGTTCAGAAGGCAACTTACTTGCCAACCAAAACCCTCCAAGTTTAAGATCTCAATGAGCGTAGTATCGAGTGTCAACCAACTTCAGTCTGCACCAAAGCCGGTTACCTCACTACTTTCTAAAGGCCAAGATGAGTTAACTAGGGTTCTAAAAGTCAGTTAGTGCATTGACAACATATGGCAGCCTCAATATTATCCTCAACTTGACTTAAGGAATATAAGCACCAACCAAGAAGTCGCACTAACTATGGCCACCAGATCAACCGTATCGATATACGTCGTACAGTTTCCTTGGTCTATTGCCATTTACCTAAGGTACACTAGATCCGGGTTAGGACCTTTCACACATAAGAGCACCCCAACAATATAATAATAAAGCAAACAAGGCAAACAATTTAAAGTGATCTTAATCCCTAAGGCTACCCCTCTTAAATAGATCCCCAGCAGAGTCGCCAGTTCTGTAACACGGTGGGAGAACTGACTTTAAACAATGTTGCGGATAGCAAGAGTCGCCACCGACTTTTATTTTATCCATAAGGAAAGGTTATAAAAGAACAGGAAAGACCTTAGAGAATATTTTGGGTCCGGGGGATAGGTTATGAAAAGGGAAGGTATTAGCATCCTTTTCATCCATGGTTATCCATGGGCTCTTAGGTATTTAAGCTCACTTTTGAATTGTTTTGAAATTGTAGTGTGTGAATAGAAAATTTTCAGAATAGTTAATAAATAATCCATGTAAGGATGTGTTAAGAACTTGTTTGAAAACTTGTTGAAAATTTGTTTAAGTGTGAAACAGTTTTGAAGTGAGCAAGCACCTAGGAGTAACCTACCCTAATGTTTAAAGGTTTTTCTTATTCTTTATTCTTTCCTTTAGTAAGACTATCCCTACTATAATGGAGTAGGTAGTCCTTACTTTGGATGTTAAGGGACATGTGAGGGACAATTGGATTTTTGAAGGCCATGGTGGGATGTAATAAGCACATATAAGGGACCATCATCATTTTTCGAAAGGGACTCGATTCGTAAAGGCAACCATAAGAGACTTTGATGATTTTTCCATTTGAGGGACTTGCTTTATACACCCCACTTAACCATTATTCGTAGGCAACTTGAGGGATATCCTTAGGAAGTGAGACGGCGATTAAAATCGACTTACGTGTGTGACGTGTTTATTTTAATTATCTTTATTTAAAAGTGATCTAAATTTATTTTAATATTACATACATGTTATTACACTCCCTAATTACTAACCATAATAATAATTAAATAATTAAACAACTTTACATCCAAGAAACAATTACAAAATAATAAGCAAAATAATTAAATAACAAAGATAAATAAAATATAAATAAGCAATAATAAATAATAAAGGGGGTTAATTCTAAGTTTACTCGGCAAGACATCGCATCTTGTGCCTACGTATCCTTACGGGAGTGGAATCAGAGTAATCGTAGTTCCCCTCAAAAGGGAGGTTAGAGACTTCTTGACTGTGGTCAAGGTCCCACGGGGAATAAACACATCTTAAGGACACGCTTACGTGGAGTGTAGGAACTCCAAATCTCTACGTTGAAATGTTAAGTTGTAATTAGGGTTAGGTTAGGGATTCCGCGGCGGGAAACCCTAAAATGAGCGTAGCGACTCTTTGACCTAATGCTAGGGGTAAAATTGTAATTTTGCCTGCGGCGAGGCATTTGTGAAAATTAGGGTTTGTAAAAGTTGCAAGGGTTGAAGGTGAGGACTATTGACACGGCGGTCAAATGCTAGACCTAATTCCTTCAGAGTGTGTAATGTGACAGAATAATTGATGAATGCGTGAGATAATTGAATCATGCAAACAGAGAGATAATGTCCTAATTTAACCATGCAAGCAGAAATTTAAAGGCAGAAATTAAAGCGCGATTGTTAGGATTCGCGAGGTTACAGATGAGAAGCAGTTACAATAAAAAACACAACGTAATAAGCTGCAAAAATGAACACACGCGTTAGTAGGCAAAGTCAGACGGTCATCGGGTGAATTACGAAGACAGTGAAGAAAAAAATGCAAATTTTGAGACTTTGTTATTTTGAAAAAAGATCTTAATTTTTATTTTTGAAAATTGTTTTAGTTTTAATCTAGAAAGATCAATTTGTATTAAAAAGAGTTTTTTATTTAAATAAAAGAAAAGTTTTACTTAACTATCAAAAAGAGGTTTAATTTAATAAAAAAAAGTTTTATTTTTTATTTTTTATTTAAAAAACAAATTAACTTTTCACTATATAATATTAAAAAAACGAAAAAGAAAAAAAAAGAAATAACAGTTGGGCCGGTAGCTACATCCGGACCCAACTCGGTTGTGCAATCAATAAACAAAAGACACAGGAACTAGGGTTTCAAAACCCTATCGCGTCTCGCGGCGCCGTTCCTCTCGTTTCTCTTTGTTCTTCTTTGATGCTCTATGCTTCTCCCGATCACCATTCATCATTGCTTCCGTTTCTCTCTCTCGGTCTCGCTCTCTCCATTCCCTAATCATGATCGGCTTCCCTTTTCGTTGTTTTTTTCTGTTTGTACCTGAAACAATAAAACGGAGCATCAATGGTTCAAAAACATAGGTGAAAGTTGAAGGTTACCGACGGTTGGCGCGCGCTTGCGGCGGCGGAGAGGGTTCGCGGCGGTCGGAGGTGAAGCTTCGTCGATGGGAAGGGTTTGCGGTGATTAGAGAAGATAAGTTCCTCCTTGCTCAGATTTTCTAGGTTTACGAACTCCTTTTTTTTTTCTGTGATGATTTCCATCCGTCTTATATAGACCCTCTGAGGATCAACGTTTTAAAACCTGGTTTAAAGTGTTTTTAAAAACTGATTGGACCTTCCTTTCTCGTGTAGACAATCTTTGAAGTGTTTCCTTTTTCGTTTGATTTGGTTTCAATCCTTGATTTCGTTCAAAAACGAGATTGGATCTTGATTTAGGGTTTTGAAACACCGATTAATTCTTCCTATTTGGTTATGACCTGATTTGGAAAGATTTCCTTTTTCGTTCCAATTTCATTAATCTCGTTAACTAGGTTGGCTGTCTAGGTTCAATGTTTTAGGGATTTGGATAGGATCTTCTTGTGGAATATCCTCCCACCAATTTACTAATCCACGATTTTGTGATTGCAGGTGCGAAAACGATTTTGTTTTGGGCCAGAGGGGGCACATCAGCCCGAAATAGATGAGGCACAAGAGCTAGCGGGCCTTAAGCTGTAGTGGACTTGCAAGTTTCTTCACGTGGAGTGGCTTGTTTCTCTGTTTCCTTGACGAGTTATGCTGACTAAATGTTGAGACCGCTGGTTGCGTGGTTGAGATTGCTTTACCGTTGTAATGATGCTTGTTTGCAATTGACATCGTGGATGTTACGCTGTTGCGAGTGCTGCTTTGCCCTTGTTGTTGCCAATGTTACTCTTGACATTGTTTATGTATACTAAATGTCGTCTATTGCTTCTAGTGCTTTGCGCTCGCTTGTGATGAGTTTCGCGTTGTTTGGGAAGTACACTGATTTTCTCTCTTCTGCTTTCAGGTGCAAATAAGTTCGGAGGCTGCCGGTCTTGTGCCATTGGCGAGAAAGGACATAATGGTGATGACGACTTAATAGTCTGAGCCATATTGGGTTGTTGGATGTAGTTGCCTTGCGAATTACATTGAGTTGTTCGAAACAGTTGCCTTATTTCGATTTTCGATGCTCGGTAGGGAGTTTGATAATGGCCACGGCCATAGTCCTCCTGGCTGCTCGAGTCTCGTGCCCGATGATGAGTTGAGCTGAGGGCCGAAGTTAAATTTCACTCTCCTTTAGATTATCAGTCCTGTAGTTCACTTGTTAATAAAATGCCTTGATTTTCTGTGATGCTCTCTGTAGGTTGTGGTGAATTTATAGTTTGTAGCATGAACATGGTACGGATTGGTGAAGGCTCCGTTCTTGTGTTAACTGATCATACTGTCTCTTATTTCAGGTAGCATTGACACGCAAGCAATGCCCCATGTTAGCTCGCGTTTCCAGCTCTTAGAAACTTTACCGTAAGTGGCCTTAATTGGAGACTGAGGAGGTAGAGCTGGTTAACTGTCCTGGTGGCTATTGGTTCTTCGAAGACGGGCAACACTTCAGGTTGTTTGCGATTCTTACTGTCATAACTAGTCTGGATTAAAGAGTCGCTTCTTGTTGCTTAACTATAGTTTCTCATTTTCTGCAACTGGTTTCCTATGGCGCGAAGAACTTCCTGAATTAATTCTTCTGAAACATTGCTGCTATATTGACAGGTTTCGCCGTGTCGCCGTGATTGGTTGACGACTGATGTTGAAGAGCTGGCGGATATTGAAGAGCTTGCGGATGCTGTGGGAATGATCGCAGCCGACACCCTGCTGCTGCTGACAAATGCTTGTTGCTGACGTGCTGTTGCAGATGGCGAGGAGATTCTTGCAGTGGCTGGTAATGCCTCCGTCGTGACTGCTGAGAATGCTGGTATCGTTGCTGCCGAGTGTAACCAGAAACAAAAGCATCCTAATTACTCAAAACCAGCCCAAGGGAAGAAACCTGAAACCGTCTCAAACTTGCAACAATCTCATCAATAGCATCGCGACACCGAAGTCTGAGATCAAAAGCAGCTTAATCACTCCTGCTCCGTGAAGTATGCAGTTTCTTAGCAGGTTCATCGATCAATTTAGTAAGTGCATCTTCAATTCTCATATAAACTTCTTCTTTATAAATTCTCCGACTGAATTTACCATTCCCACATTCATTATTTAATGCAATATGACCTCATCTTCGTCTTCAACTAATGTTGAATAGGTTGTATCTATTTGCAGTTACGGAAGTTCCGACCTTTCCAAAGTAATGTTGGTGTTGTCAAAAACAAACTGCTGTTGTCTGCATTTCGTCTCATGTATGCTTGATGCAGGTGACGACCAAGACTCGTTGAAGAAACTATTGGCGAAAGTGCGTGACACTGCTGTTCCGAAGCATGAAGCTCCTAATTTCTTCAAGTGGACAGAATAAAGTGTTGCGAGAGAAAACCAAAGCCTAAAATGGTGGCCTTGTACAGGAAGTTTCTTTTGTTGGCGAGATGAACGGATGAACGGGATCCTTGTGTTGTTTCCTTTTTTAAAACTTGTGTATTAGCTTGGTAGCCAAAACTTGATTCCCAAATATGTAATTCAACTTTGTATTGTAATAACAATCTGAACTTGTACATTGAGTTGGATTATAATGAAATTTGAAAATCTCAAGGAGACTTGCGTTTTGTATATTAAAAGAATTGACTTCTTATGCTGGGAGGAAGGAATGTTAAATATTGTGTTGTGATGTGTGTACTTAGGCGCTTGCATGGTTGAGAGCAAAGTCTGAAGGTGGTGTATGCCCTTTTGGCTCGAATCCTTAAAACGTAGCATGAACCTTCCATATAACTAAGACCTCTCTTGAATTTAGCAGCATATCAGATGCGTCTTTAACTCGTACTCAACTCGAAGATCATAAGGATTAATTATGAACACAAGGGTGCTCATATAAACCTCTTATTGTTAATTCTCCATAATTTATTCTTATCAACACTTCTTTAATGGCTTATGGTCAATCTTAGAATCTCTTAACTTTCGATATTTCACAAGTGATGAACCAATTTGAACCTTTTGAGATGCACCAAAAGAATTTCCCGCCATAAACCAAATAACATCATTTGATCATTGCAAATGTTGGATTGAAAGCACATATGAGCGATCCTTAATTCTCGGGTCCACGCCATCTTGCACTAGAAAGCTGCGCACACCCGTTAGTCCTGATAAACACGTATACTAGAGCATAATGAAAACCTGTAAGAAAAGATGCACACGGAGGTGGGGTCTTCAGGTCAAAAATTAGGGTGCAACATATGTGAACCTTGTGAATCTTCTTAGAACACAAAGTCTTGTATTGTGAGGGCAAATTTTGGGGTGCAACAAGAACCAACAGGTTTCAACAACTCATCTCGAGGATACTCAACATCTGGCATGATTGCATTGATCACAACTCCTTCTTCAGTTTGATAGTCATAAAGAGATTCAGCTTCGCTAGCCTGACCATCTGAAATAATCTGAATTTTCCCGATTTTGATGGCATGCTCAAAGCGTTCTCCAAGTACTACCAAGTCAGAGAAACTTAACGGAAGCCCAAGCAGTCTTTCATGGTACAGATCCTGCAGTGAGTCTACAAACATGCTTGTTAGCTCTCGGTCTAAAAGCGGTGGTTGTACTCTGGCGGCAAATTCTCTCCATCTCTGCGCATACTTCCTGATGGGTTCATTGTTCTCTTGAGACAATTCTTGCAACTGCATGCGATGAGGAGCTACGTCTAGGTTGTAATCATACTGCTTCAGAAAAGCTCTGGCTAAATCCACCCATGATCGAATCTGATTACTCTCTAACTGCATATACCAACGCAAAGGTGCCCCAGTCAGACTATCCTGAAAGCAATGAATCATTAACTTGTCATTTTGCACAAACGAAGTCATTCTTCGGCAGAACATCACTAAATGTTGCTTCGGACGGCTATCTCCTCTGTACTTCTCAAATCTCGGCACTTTGAACTTATAAGGTAACACTAGTCCAGGAACCAAACACATGCCTGCAGCATTCAGGTTAACAACATCTTTGACCTTCAAAGCTTTAATTTGTTCTTCCAACACTTGGAGTCTTCTATCACACTCAAGAGCTTCTGGGTCTACCGTCCTGGCTACTGGGATCTCTCTTCGGATACTCGGCACAGGGAAAACAACACCTTGACTGTTGATAAGAGGAGGTTGTTCATTGCAGACAACAAACTGCTCATGTCGATCTCGGTCTATAACAGGAGGCTGCACACGCTGGTCTGCAGTAAGGTTGTTCACTTGCGGAAATTCTGCTTCAGAAGTAGAACCATACAGAGGGTTGGTCGTCATAGTGAACCCTGCCAAGGTGTTAGGAGACTGGAAATTGCCTTCAGACATGGCTACTGATAACCTTCAACTGACTTCACTGCTCGATCCTGCTCAAATCTACTCAACCCCTTGGTCGTCTTCTAAAAATCAACAGTTGCTCAGGCCAATCACTGGATAATCACCTTCAAAATCAAAACAACGGCTGGATAAGAGCTCTGGCTAGCTGGAGTATGACATGCAATATGATGCAACACGTTTATGCAAATGCAATACAATATGCAGCAAACACGGGATCACAGCCCCCCACACAATCTCTGAATACTGCTGCGCTGCTGACGGAGTGCGTTCACTCTGAAGAGAAGACCAAATAACGGGTTGGCTGGAAGTCAGGTTTCCTGCAAAACCCTCCCACTCACGGGTATGAACCTAATCTGACAAGGTACGGTATCCTATGCGGGTATCAACGTCACAGACTTTCAAGAGCGATGATACGATACCCAGAAGGTGTGGCATCATCATCCCTTGAAGAGGCCTCACTTAGTCGAATTCCTAATTGATCGGTTCCCAGAGTCGACAATCCTCGGGTCAGACAACTTGTCGAGCCCTAAGGGCCAGGCAAGAAGCATCAAAGAGAATCTCGTCCGAGTGAGATTTCGCGGCTAGCGGGTGCGAGCTAAGCAAGCAGGCTAACCACTACTCTCTCTCTAAATCTATGTGTGTACTCAAGCCTGGGTTTTGGCTTCTCTCTCAAAGGAACATCCCCCCAACAGCACAACAGCAACAGATAATAACAAAATGCGGAAATTGTAAATACAGTAAAATACAACACGCAGAAGGTAAACATCCGAAGATAAGAAAACAAGCGCTAGGATTGACTCTCTTAGGGGACGTTGGATCCCACATGCATAAGGAACCATCGCAGTCCTCAGCAGCTGGGAACGGTTGGAGTCCCCAGCAGAGTCGCCAGCTGTCGCTACTGCGAAAATCGGCGCCGGCTGAACAGAAGAGTCGCCACCGTGCGTTATTTATCCCAACGGAGGAAAAGGAAATGCTCGAAGTAAACCTACCGCAAAGACGGGAAAGGAATGGTCATCGCAACCAAATACTGGATTCGGGAGTCGGTTACGCATGGGGAAGTTATTAGCACCCCTCACGTCCGTCGTACTCGACGGGATCCACGCTTGCTTGGTTTGTCTAAAGGATGCAAAACAATCTATCTACGGCTGCTAAATCTGAATGGGAAGGAAACTGACTCGATAGAGCATCGCGCTCTATGCCTACGTATTCTCAAGAGAGAAAGTCAGAGTCATCGTAGTTCGGGAAACTACAGGGAATTGGCTCGCCAAGACTTCGCGTCTTGTGCCTACGTACTTCCACACAGAATGGAAGATCAGAGCTTACGTAGTTCAGGCTAACTACGGCTAGACAGGGCGTCCTCACACAGAAGTGAGAGATTTAAGTTGGTTTGAAAGGTACGGGAACCTAAGGGAACTAAGGCTACGGTCTGGTCTCGACTGCGCAAGGGCAAGAGAAAAGGAAAACAATCAGTCGTCAGCGGGAAAGTCTCAATCGCACAGCAGCGAGAGAACATAGAGGTTAGTTGTTAGTATGCTCGCTAGGATATCGCATCCTATGCCTACATATTCTCATCAGAGAAAATCAGAGCGGCTGTAGTTCAGCTAACTACGGGTAGAACGGGGACCACAGCACAAATCTCATTTTATTAATATTCGGAAAATTACAATGATAACCTCCTAAAAAATCATACCCATCTATCATGGAAAATCTAATGGAAAATAGTCCCCTAACAAGTGGACATTTAAATCTACTTCTAAAAGTGTAAAAAGTCCCCTAACAAATGGACATTTAAAACTACTTCTAAAAGAAAAGTGCAAAATAAACTCTAGGTAGAAATTATATCCTAAAAAGAAAAATAGTAAAATACTATCATTTTTTTATATCACTGTATTTTCTATTTTTTTTATTTTTATATTACATATTCTTTTCTTTAAAAAATCTAAACAAATGAATATAAAGAAAATAAAAACAAAGGGGGGTGCAAACTGCAGCTAGGGGTGCAGCCAGCAGAAAATAAAAGAAACTGGGCCCAGCCCATAAGTGCATTCAGAAAAAAACAGAAACACAAAAACGGGGGGTGCAGCGCAGGGGCGTAGCTGTGGCTGGAAAACCGAACAGGGCTCAGCCCATCAGACCAAACAAAAAAAACGGAGGGTGAATTGTCCAAAACGGGGGTGTACGGATGAAACCAATGGGCCCAGCCCAATCCATTGCCCTCTCTCCCTCTCGTTCAAGCCCTCAGACACCCTAGTTCCTCTTCTTCTCCCTCTCTCCGCCGTCACCTTCAATCTCTCCACACCTCTCAGCCAAACCCTAACCATGAACGGAACCTCACCCTCACTCTCTCCTACTTTCATCATCCTCAAACACCAATCAACCCTAACCTTCCATCTGATCCAAACAATCAACACGTTCCCTCAATCAAAACCGTAAACAGCGAAATCAACAGCCAAACGTGCCTGAATATCTCTTTGGAGGAAGATTCTGGAAGATGAGATGGGAAGGTCTTGAATCACGATGAGACAATCCTGAGTTGCATTGGAGGAGATCTTGAGTCGCGCTGAGAGATCTTGAAGTTTTCTGGAAAGAGCTTGAAGAACAGATGAAGATCCGTTGAAGATCTCTACGAGGAAGAGGAAGATCTATGATGCATGTTCTTGAAGGTTCTTTGAAATTTGTTGGTTGAAGAGATGATCCAGATCGCGAAGATGAAGGATCGTTGAAGATGTTGTTGCTAAATCTGCGAAGAATATGAACATGCATGTGAAGATCTAACACTTCTTGTTGAAGGTTGATCGAAGACGTTGAAGGTGTTCTTCGATAATCTGGAAAATGATGAAGATTGTTGATGATCGGCGATGAATCTTGGTGATTCGCTGGAAAAGTGATGTGAAGGTTATTGGTTTTCGGGTAATCAGTTAATGAATCTGATGAACTTCAAATGAGGATTTCTGGAAAAAATGATTATTGATGATGATTTCTGGAAATCGGTTGATGAACATGGTGTTGTTGGTGAAGATCTGATGATCGTTTTCTGGAAAATCTGATGAGATTTCTATGAAGATTATGATGGAAAGATGCGGATTCCGGTGAGTTTGAGAACTCCGGCGACGGTTACCGGTGACCGTTGCGGCGGCTGTATGGCCGGCGGTGGGGTCTCCGGCGAGGGCCACTTGGCATCACGCATGCAAAGGGAGAGGGAGAAGTGAGGACACGTGGTGGGCGAGGTGGCAGTGAGAGAGAGGGAGAGTCTGAAATGAAACGTGGCGTGTGGTGAGGAAAAAACGTGGCAATGAAGTGGGTGACAACGTGGAGTGATGTGGGACCATCTGAGAGTGAAACGTGTGGCCTTATATAGACTGACACCTGGACTGGGGTTGTGGGCCTCCAAAGCTGACACACGGCCCATTAAATGAGACTCAGACTAATTAACATGATTAATGAACAATTAACACTTGATTAAACCTAAAACTACAATTAAATGTAAAACGGAAATTAAAACAGTAATTAACCTAAATAAAAATTAAAACAAATCTAATCCTAATTACTTCTGATAACCTTAATTAAAATCTAATTAAGACCCTAATTAACTCTACCAATTAATATTCTAAAAACCTTTAATATCTATTAAACTTCAAAAAACGTATTATACTCTACAAAACAATATATTCTAAAATACTAATTAAAATCTATTTAAAAATCTAACTAATACCTAAAAAAATCAATTAAATCTATAAAAAAAATCTATTATCTCATAAAAATTCTAGGATCATTTATTTAAATTCTAAAAAAAAACCATGGAACCTATTTAATATCTACAAAAGGCTATTAAATCCTATAAATGCAAATAAAGGCAAACAACCAACAATAAACGAGAGCGCGAGACCAGATCGAAGCAGGCAGTAAACCCCGACACCGAGAACCTTCAAAATCACTGCGTAAGCTGAAAACACCCAGGAAGCGCGTGACTTCTCAAAATAACCTCCGATTATTCGACCCGGTCTGAAATACTCAAAATGTGAAAACAGGGCTGTAATCCCGATAAAATCAATATGAATGAGAAAATGCGCTGTATGCGGTATGCGAATGCGAATGCGGAATGTGTCAAATCATAAACCAGATAGGAGAACCGGTTGGTCATATTTTAGGGTGCAACAATGAATAATCTAGAAACTTCCAAGGGAAATGGATTTTATTATTTTGGGCTTGGGCTTCATTTCTAGAATCTTCCAAACATCTCTATAAATGTTTAGAAACTCATTTGAAGCAAGGTTGGTGATTGATTGGAGTTGGATTGGAAGAGAGCATATCAATTTTCAAGAGAGAAAATCAAGTGGTGATTCTTCATTCAAGGCGATTTCGGTTCGACTCGAAGATTGTAGCACTTTCCTCGCATATTGTTGAACGAATTTGAAGCTTTCGGAAGCACGAAAAGAGCCGAAGATACTCTGTTTCGAAGCTCCGATCAAGGTATGTAAACCTTCACTTTACCATGGATTTAGGATGAGATAATTATAAATTCTTATGCGGTTAGGATCGTGAACACCTATGGATGATTTTAGGATTGTTAATTCGGAGATATTCTTCATTCCCTTTTTCTTTTTATTTTTCTGTTTTGAGGTCTGTTTGCTTTTATTGCGTCAAAAATAGTAAAAATGATCAAGAAATTATGAAATTTTTTGCTGTAGATCCTGATTGTCTTAAGAAATTTTAGGCGCTGAGTTTGCATTTTTTGGATTTTTTTTGATTTAGTTATGATTTTTCTTTCGTGCTAATATCCATTGGTGTACATAACTGTTCATCTATTTTGTTTAATTTTGTTCTCTTTGATGCTTCATGATTTTGAGCTGATTTTTGGATATTTTTTAGATGATATGCATAGGTTTCCCCATAAATTTTATTGGAATTTCTAGACGACTCTAAGTTTAGTTTTGAATCCGCTTTTTAGAGTCATCCCCATCTGAATGTTCCCTGGACACTTTATAGGTTTTCCTTTAGAGAGTGACCTTAACTTTAGAATTTGGTTTTAATTTTTTTACCATAGGTTTCTAACAACTTCAGGAGATTGTAGAATTTTTCTTAGATTTTTGTGGATTGTTTTCCCATTTCTTTTGCATTTTACATTCTGATGAGTATTTTGCATGATTTAATTGATGTTTGCTTTGCATATTTGATACCACTGTTTTTTAGAATTTTGTTCTCTCAATTGGTGATGATTCTTGCTTAGATCTTTTGGTAGATTGTAGCTAACACTCGCATGTTCCCTTAGGAATTTTTGTAGATTTCTTAGATGTAATTTGGTTCTGTTTTAGGGTGGTTGATTAGGACCTTCCCAATTGATGGTTAACCTTGACCCCTTGCATGTTAGGATTTGTTTAGACCCCTTAGAAGTTGATATAGGGTTTGATCTTCGATCTTGATAATATAGATATTAATATACTTTAGGGTTTCCCTTAGGATAATATGATAAAACTTTAGAGTAAAAATGGTAGTAAAAAATGTTGAAATAGATATGGTGTAATAAAAAACTTAGAATATTTTAGGGTAAGCTTAGTATATTTTTAGGATTTAACACTAGTTTGTACATAAAATTGTAGGATAGAATTTAATCCAAAAACACTTAGTTGTAGTGTATAATGTAGTTGGGGCATGTAGCATTTGGTTTAGGTTATAGGGGAATATATGGGCTATAGGGTAGATAAATAGGTCCCCTTAGAATAAATCCTAGAATTTTAAATACTATTTTACTATTTTTAGTATATTTTGCAAATGGAGTGTTTGTTTGGTGTTCCCACTTAGGGTTTATATTTGTTTGCTTGGGCTTTTTATTTGGGGTATGGGCTTGGTTTGGGCTTGTGGAAGCATGAAGACATCAAAGGAGGAGATTGAGGATGATAATCAAATGTTGAAGCTTGAAGATTGCTTGAGCTTGGAGCTGATCGAAGACTTAGGAGAAATAGGAGCAAATAGGCAGAGCCTTAGAATAGAACAAATTATTTCATAAACATGGAGAGCTTCTTTTGCTTCCATTCCTCTCTATGACATAAAGTCCCTCTATGATATTCACCTCCCTCCTTTGGAGGGATAAGTGGTTGTATCTAAGAGGTGGAACTTTGAGGGAAACAGTCTGTTACAATGTCAACTGTTTATAGGCTTCCTTTGATTGTCAATGAACTGTTTGATATGCAATTTATTCTGATAAATCAATTCTCATCTAGGAGAGCTTGCCTTGAAGAAAGAAGCCATTGAAGATAGAGATGAAGATCAAAGATTGACAAAGATGAAGATTGTTCATGTCAAAGTTGTGCAACTGTTAAAGCTAGGGTTTACTGCTGTCTGATGCTGTCAACTGGTTAAGATTCTGTGCTTGCTTGAGCTTGGTGATTTCTTGAAGATGGAAGCTTATTGTAGCTTGGGTCTCATTGGAGCCTGACTTTGGGGTTCATTGGGAGATTGCTGTTTATCAACTGTCAGAGTTGGGTGAGCTGTCAGAGTTGGGTTTTTGGGGTTTATTTTCTTTGCTGTATTGTTTGTTAATTCTTCCCCTTGAGGTTGAGGTGAAGCTGTTTCACCTTGCTCATTGTTTTCTAGGTTCGAGGTTGAGTGGGACTCCCTTGCCTCGCTTGTACTGCTGCATTCATGCATTTTACTGCTTTACTGTATATATGTTGTTTCTTTTCCGTTTATTCCCTTAGGATCTCTGTTTCTCTCTGCGCAAGAGAGAAATATGACAGACATTAGGCTTTTATCCATGCATGCCAACTTTAGGATAGATTTTGATTCCTTTTTCAACCATAGGTTTTTAGAGTTGTTGTTTCTCTTCTATCTCAAAGCAATCAGAAAAACACAATAAACATTTCAAACACAATAAAAGACAGTTCTAGCATAAAAGACTGTAAACCAATCAAAAGAGTCATTTTTTGTCCGCTTGGACGCGTAATCAGGAGAAAACCTTTTTCAGAAGGATAAAAAACAGTCAGACAAATATGTGTCTTCCGTAGCCCGAACTACGTTTGCTCTGATCTTTCATGTTGTATGAAAGTACGTAGGCATAGGATGCGATATCCTAGCGAGCAATCTTCCCCTCCTTTCCCGTAGGTAGGCGAACTACGTTGACTCTGATTTCTCGTTCCAGACGGGAATACGTAGGCATAAAGTGCGATACTTTGCCGAGTCATTTTCTTTTCTTTTAACCCTTGACCTGTAGAATAGATAGAATAACAAATCCGTACTAAAAAACAAGCGTGGATCCCGTCGAGTATGACGGACGCGAGGGGTGCTAATACCTTCCCCTTGCGTAACCGACTCCCGAATCCAGGATTTGGTTGCAATGACCATTCCTTTCCCGTTTTGCGTTAGGTTTACTCTGAGCGTTTCCTTTCTCTCCGTTGGGATAAATAACGCACGGTGGTGACTCTTCTGTTCAGCCGGCGCCGATTTTCGCAGTAGCGACAGCTGGCGACTCTGCTGGCGACTCCAACGGTTCCCTACGTGAGTCAATCCTAGCGCTTGTTTTCCCGTCGTGGATTTTGTATGGATTTACGTTTCTGTATTTTACATTCAGCATTATATTATTGTTATTTGATAACACGAAATCATATAGATATTTTTATGCATAATTCAACTAAAGTCTAACCGTTTTCGATCCGATTTCGGGTTATTTCTGTGTATTTGTCTGATGTTTTGCAGGTATTCAACGATCACGTCTAAACAAGGCAACATGAAGAAAAGAAGCAATCTCGGATGAAATATGGACGAAAAAGGAGTGAAAACACAATGAAAAGCGCAGGAAGCTGTTTTTGCTGATGTGACGACCGTCACAGCTCCATGACGACCGTCACACCTTGTGACGACCGTCATGCAGGCAAAAACGCCCCACTTCAATTACACGTTAAAGAATCAGTTCCAATTCCCACAGAGTGGACCATGACTCCCTAAATTATCTGCCTCAAAGTCCATCATCTCCAAGGATAACCGTTGGAATTCCACTTCTATAAAAAGGCAAGAAAGGGACTTCAGAAAGTGTGCTGCATTCATACCACGAAGTGCTGCCGAATTTATTTCCAGAGCATATTTTCCAGTTTTATATTCTTATTTGTTTCTCTTTACCTTTCCTCTATTGCATTTTCCATTCTTCTATAACTTCTATTTTATTGTACGATCAATTTGGCATAAAGACCAGAATCCTGCCAACATCTGTGGAGGATCTGCCCAAAGGCCAATTGGAATATTTACAGGTTTCTCATTTCAATCGATTCCAGCTTTATTATAATGCAAATCATTATTTATTATTTTTATTTTTATTTTATCTTTCCCAAATCCATGTCTAGCTAAACTTAGGTAATCAATATGTAGTAATAATTCGAATGGGATTTGATAACAACTGGTTGAAAAACTTTCTTTTCAAAAAAGTAATTTATGGTCTGAGTGTTTAAAATTGATTCACTGAATAAACTTCGTCGCGAAAGCGAGAACTTATTTAAAAGTAGTTTTGCCACGAAGGTGGGAAATTAATTAAGATACGAACCAACAAGCGAAAGCTGCGGTAAGGTCAGACAGTAAACACTAGTCATTCATTTTAATAACAGCGAAAGCACTTTAAAACGAATTAGAACTTAGAGATTTCCAAAAAGTAATTTTAACCCCGAACGGGATACGAAAGTGTACGTTTGGCCCTTAGGATTATGATTAGCGTCAATAACCATTGTAAGGCGAGAGTCTTCAAATCACCATTTTCTGCTTAAATAAACTTTGAAAATTATTTCATACACCAGTAACTTATCAAATCCCTGAAGAATACAATTACTACGTATCGATTCAATCAATTATAATCTAAATAGTATTCTTAGTTCCCTTTTAGTGACAATCTTATTCCCTTAAACATATTCTACCTAGCTAAACATAGTAACTCCCGAGAACACTAGTTTGATTACGAGTCCCTGTGGGATCGATATCTATTATTACTACGCGATAGACTGTGCACTTGCAGTTAGGTTGTATTAGACATAGAAAGTCGCGATCAAGTTTTTGGGGCCGTTGCCGGGGACCCGTTTAGTCAATAGTGTAACCTTCTGTTACGCCGTATAGACTAGGTTAACAATTTTCATTTTTCCTTTACTAGTGTTGTCGATTGTATGCCAAGAAATCGCCCGCAAGGCGATATCGTAAAACCTTCAGTCGCAGAACTAGAACGCTTCTTACATTTAAGAAGTAGAATCATTGAGTACCAACTCAAACAACTCAAACATAACACTCCCGAACCTCTCACTCCCATTCCCAAATCAGAAGAAGAAGAACCAGAGATGGCTGAAGCACCTCCAAACAAACTGCTGAAGGCATACGCTACACCCTCTCAGATGGAGCCTAGAAGTAGCATTGCTGCCCCAGCTATTACCCGAAATGATTTTGAGCTGAAACCATCATTGTTGTCGGCTGTACAACAAAACCAATTCTCAGGAAACGCAACTGAGGATCCGAACGAACATCTAACGAAGTTTGTACAATACGCAGACACAGTGAAAGCAAATGGAGTAACTCCAGACGCGATAAGACTTCGTCTTTTCCCATTCTCTCTTAGAGACAGAGCGTGGACATGGTTACAATCGTTACCATCCAACTCCGTTACGACGTGGGAGCAATTGAAGAACGTCTTCTTAGCGAGATATTTTCCGCCAAGCAAAACTGCTATGCTTAGAGCTCAAATCAACGGATTTCGACAGAAAGATACTGAATCTCTTTACGAAGCATGGGAACGATTCAAAGATATGATGAGAACATGTCCTCACCACGGTCTAGAAGACTGGGTGACAATCCATACTTTCTATAATGGGCTTATATACAATACTAGATTGACAATAGACGCTGCCGCGGGCGGTGCACTTATGGATAAGCCATACGATGAAGCCTATCAATTAATAGAAAACATGTCACAAAACCATTGCCAATGGGGAGGTGAACGCACTCCAATAGAGAAAACCACAGCGAAAGGTGGGATGTACGAGATCAGCAGCCTTGAAAAGTTCAATGCTAAAGTAGATGCTCTAGCACAGAAGATCGATAGTCTGACCGTTACCCCCACTGCAACTGTCGCTGCAGTAACTCCAAATTGCGAGTTATGCGGAAGCACCACTCATAATGCACCCGAATGCCCATTGCTAGCCGGAATCCCACCAGACCAGGTAAATTATGCTCAAGGAAATCCCTATGCAAATACCTACAACCCAGGTTGGCGAAATCATCCAAACTTTTCTTACAAAAGCGAAAATGCATTGCAAATGCCTACTGCTCCGCAAGGATATCAGAAACCAGCTGCTCAGAATGCACCTAGGAAATCAAACCTCGAGTTGATGATGGAAAAGTTCATAGCAACTCAAGCTCAAACAAACAAAGAATTCTTGAATCAAAACATACACACTAGCGAGCAAATTAAACAGTTGACAGGAAAAGTAGACGCTTTAGCCACCCACAACAAAATGTTAGAAACACAGATATCACAAGTGGCTCAACAGCAAGCCTCTGCTGCCGCACCAGCTGGCACATTTCCTGGACAACCCGAACAGAATCCAAAAGGCCAAGAAAATGCTGTGATACTAAGAAGTGGAAAAGAATTGGACGAACCGATCGATCCGAGGACCGAAAACTCAGCCATGCAACAAAAACCAACTGAACAAGCAGAAAAGGAATCCGAGTTAGAGAAGAAGGAAGACAACGAGAAGGAGGATACCGCAAGTGAAAAAACTCAAGCACCTCCAGCGCCATATAAACCACCTATTCCTTACCCTCAAAGATTAATAAACTCCAAAACTTCAGGACAGTTTAAGAAATTTGTAGAGCTCCTTAAACAGCTGAATATTACTATTCCTTTTACAGAAGCGATAACTCAAATGCCGTCATACGCTAAATTTCTCAAAGAAATCCTGTCGAATAAGAGAAAAATCGAGGATAATGAAACAGTTACACTTACTGCAGAGTGTAGCGCTATTATTCAAAACCGCATGCCTCCTAAATTAAAAGACCCAGGTAGTTTCTCCATACCCTGCGTCATAGGAAAGTTCGTAATAGACAAAGCTCTATGCGATTTAGGAGCCAGTATCAGTGTTATGCCCTTATCTATATGCAAAAAGCTGAATATGGGAGACCTCAGACCAACCAAAATGTACGTACAATTAGCTGACAGATCAGTGAAATACCCAGTCGGAATACTGGAAAACGTTCCAGTACGCATAGGACAATTCTACATTCCAACCGACTTCATAATCATGGACATCAAGGAGGACACTGTAACCCCAATTATCCTAGGAAGACCGTTCCTAGCTACAGCCGGAGCGATTATAGATGTGAAGAAAGGAAGGCTAATATTCGAAGTAGGAGAAGAAAAGATAGAGTTCATTCTCACCAAGTTCTTACAAGCACCAGCAATAGACGATACCTGCTATTTAGTAGACGAAATTGACGAATGCATAAGAGAACTTGAAAATGAAGAGACCACGTATTCAGAAATAATAAAGATTCAAATACCCGACATTTCTGAAGACGATAATTGGCGTAAACCGTATAAAGACGACAGCCTAAGCGAAAGCTTAGCACTGACCCCAAACCATATGCCACGTCCGAAGAACCCATCTTTAGAACTCAAAACACTACCCAAAAACCTCAGATATGAATTTCTAGACGATGAACTAAAAAGACCAGTGATAATCAACGCCGACTTAGGACAACCAGAAACCGAAAAGCTATTAGAAGTCCTAAAGAAGTACCCCACCGCGTTAGGCTATAACATAAGCGATCTAAAAGGTATAAGCCCTTCAATCTGTATGCATCGAATTACAATAGAGGAAGACTCTAAAACCTCTCGAGAGCATCAGAGAAGACTGAACCCCATCCTGAGCACTGTAGTCAGAGATGAAGTAAAGAAATTGCTAGATGCAGGAATCATCTATCCGATCTCCGATAGTGAATGGGTCAGCCCAGTTCATGTCGTACCAAAGAAAGGAGGAGTCACAGTAGTTAAAAACGAAAAAGGCGAATCAATAACAAAAAGAATCGTGACTGGAAGCAGGATGTGCATTGACTATAGAAAGCTTAACAAGGCTACGCGTAAAGATCACTTCCCGTTACCCTTCATAGACCAAATGTTGGAAAGATTAGCCAAACATTCATATTTCTGCTATCTAGATGGTTACTCAGGATTCTTCCAAATTCCCATTCATCCTGATGACCAAGAAAAGACTACATTCACCTGTCCTTATGGTACTTTTGCTTACCGCCGAATGTCGTTCGGACTCTGTAACGCTCCAGCAACCTTCCAAAGATGCATGATGGCAATCTTCGCAGATTTCATAGACGACATCATGGAAGTATTTATGGACGATTTCTCGGTATGTGGACAAAGTTTCGAAGGATGCCTACAGAACTTAGAAATGGTATTAGAACATTGCGTAAAAGTAAACCTCGTCCTAAATTGGGAAAAATGCCATTTTATGGTCCGACAAGGAATAGTTCTAGGACACGTCATATCAGATAGAGGAATCGAGGTAGACAAAGCTAAAATAGAGATTATAAAAGATCTCCAACCTCCAAAATCCGTACGAGAAATACGGAGTTTTCTAGGACATGCCGGTTTCTACAGAAGATTTATAAAAGATTTCTCGAAAATCACAAAACCTCTGACCGGCCTGTTAATGAAAGATGTTGAGTTCGTCTTCAACGACGAGTGTTTAAAAGCATTCGAAACATTGAAATCAGCCCTTATCACCGCACCGATCATGCAACCACCAGATTGGCGACTACCGTTCGAAATCATGTGCGATGCGAGTGATTACGCTGTAGGCGCAGTTCTAGGACAAAGGAAGGACAAGAAACTCCATGCTATCTACTATGCCAGTAGAACCTTAGATCCTGCCCAAATGAACTACGCTACCACAGAAAAGGAACTTCTAGCAGTTATATTTGCGCTTGACAAATTCCGTTCTTACTTAGTAGGAGCAAAAATCATCATATACACAGACCACGCTGCCATAAGGTACCTAATAAGCAAAAAGGATGCCAAACCAAGACTATTGAGATGGATCCTATTACTACAAGAGTTTGACTTAGAAATCAAAGATAAGAAAGGAACCGAGAACGTTGTTGCGGATCACTTATCCCGAATAGAAGGCATCAAACATGAACCAGTACCGATAAATGACGATTTCCCGTACGAACGTCTGATAGCCAAATTAGAAAGTGACACACCCAATTCAATTTCGGAAGATCCAGAATTCGAAAAAGCCGTAGAAGCCGTCTATGCCCAAGTCACATTACCTTGGTATGCTGACATCGTTAATTACCTCGCTGCGGGCGTGCTTCCACCGGATCTTACTTATCAGCAAAAGAAGAAATTCTTCCACGATCTGAAACACTATTATTGGGACGAACCTCTACTCTTCAAGAGAGGGGCCGACAACATATATCCTCATTGTGTCCTAGAGGAAGAAATAGAAAATATTATTTCCCAATGCCATTCAGCACCGTATGGTGGTCATGCTAGTACATCCAAGACGTGCGCTAAGATTCTCCAAGCCGGCTTATTCTGGCCTAATCTCTGGAAAGACGTTCACATCGCTGTGCAAAAGTGTGATAGATGCCAACGAACTGGCAACATCTCACGACGCGATGAAATGCCTCAGAAAGGAATCTTAGAGGTAGAAATCTTCGACGTCTGGGGAATAGATTTCATGGGACCATTTCCACCTTCTTTTGGTAATAACTACATACTCGTCGCTGTCGATTACGTGTCCAAATGGATAGAAGCCATAGCTGCTCCAACAAACGACGCACGAGTAGTAATCAAACTCTTCAAAAACACAATCTTTCCTAGATTCGGTGTACCAAGACTCGTCATTAGTGACGGCGGATCTCACTTCATATCACGAATATTCGATAAACTTCTCTCTAGATATGGAGTCCGACACCGAGTAGCTACACCCTATCATCCGCAAACTAGCGGACAAGTAGAGGTCTCGAACAGAGAAATAAAACAGATCTTGGAAAAGACTGTCGCTACCTCAAGGAAAGATTGGTCGTCGAAGCTACAAGAAGCTTTATGGGCTTATAGGACCGCTTTTAAGACACCAATAGGAACCACCCCCTACAAATTAGTTTACGGTAAATCCTGTCATCTCCCTGTAGAGTTAGAGCATAAGGCCTTCTGGGCCATTAAGACACTAAACTTCAACTACACCGAGGCAGGAGAAAAGCGAATCTTGAACTTACACGAGTTGGAAGAACTTCGATTAGACGCTTACGAAAATTCCCGTATCTACAAAGAACGAACTACAAAGTGGCATGATAAACGTTCAATCAGGAAACAATTCAGTGTGGGAGACATCGTATTGCTCTTTAATTCACGATTAAAACTCTTCCCAGGTAAACTAAAATCTAGGTGGTCTGGACCCTATGAAGTGACTAAAGTACTTCAGAGTGGAGCTGTTGAAATTACCGATAAGACGAATGCACCATTTATCGTAAACGGGCAACGTCTAAAACATTACAATAAGAACGACAACAGTCCTCAAGTCAGCAATATAACATTGCTTAAGCTTCCAGCTCAGACACCCGAATAGCTTCTCACCAAGCTATCGTCAGGCTTTAGACGTTAAAAACAGCGCTTACTGGGAGGCAACCCAAATTTCCCTCGTTATTGCATTTCATTTTTCTTTAAAAGTCCACTTTGAAAATCCAACAAAAATTCTAAACTTATAATTACTACTACTTTCTACTTTCGTTTGTTTTCATATTCTATTCTATTTTATTTCTCCTCTTTTATCTTTTGTTTCTACCGCTTTTCGTTTCTAAAAATCCTGACTTCAATTTCCTGTCTTAAACTTTTTAGGATTTTTAAAAGTCTTCAAAATATTCCTTCTGTTTTCTCCAAATTACCTGCGAGTATGGCCGAATACGACTTCACAAAGGTTCACTTCCGAGGACTAGCTCAAAAGGCAAGATTTGCAGCACTGACCGAAAGAGAATTCGCCTTAACGTTGTATTATGATAAGGCTACTATGGATAAACTAGGGATCACAGATAGCATTCAATACCTGTTCAATCAACTGGGTTGGGAGAACACTGCTCTGAAAACACGTTTCGCTACCTATAAGGATCTTACCTATGAATTCCTTAGTTCTTTCAGATACATACCCAATTATGGTTTTGGATCCAGCACAGAGTTGATTACCTTCCGATTGTTTGGAATGGACCAAACCCATAGCCGGATGTCACTAGCTAACCTCCTAGGATTCCCTAGCGGACCGCATGTGTTCATCAGTGCAGAAGATGACGATATTGATTTTCAACTCGATCAATTCTAGGGTAGAATCACAGGCGACTATCACCCTGAACCAGACAGAATGTATAATGATGACATTCACAACCCAGCCTTCAGATACTTCCATAAGATACTAGCTCACACCTTGTTTGGAAAAGAAGAAAATATTACTGCAGTATCTAAAGAGGAGTTATTCATCATGTTCTGTGCTTCTCAGGGACGGACAGTAAATGCAGTGCCTTTCATGATGAGATCTTTCAAACGCCTCACGCTGGAACCTCAGACACCTATCCTTATAGGAGGCCTAGTAACAATGATTGCCCACGAGCTTGGCCTTAGATTCCACTTAAATGCCAACACTCGTTTTGGCACCATCCGACCCATGAACATACAATTCTGCTTTAACAGGTGCATCTTAGGAACTATGGGACCTGGACCGTATGAGTACCTTATTAACGAAAAACCAGTACAGCTGTTCACACTGCCTGATCATCTGATGACAAGTATCCACAACAAGGACAACTGGCTCTATGAATTGGATGAGCCTATGGGACCTCCTTTACCACAGTCAACACCACAGAACTATATGTATGACAGTGACCACATCTCTGAGGCACACGACTATATGTACTATGAGGATGCTGTATCCGAAGCTGAAGTAGACCCTACGACTCTTCCGCACTACAACACCTATCCTGAGCCTATCCCTGAGGAGACCACCGACAAAATGGATGCCGTGTTACTCAGATTGGACGTCGTTGATACAGCTCTGACTAGTGTAAAAGCTGACATCGCAAGCATGCACAGCGAACTGGTAGGCTTCATGGATTTAGTCTGCGACCAACTCGACTACTACGCACGGAAGTTCAATGAGTTGAAGACACGAAAAGATTAGTTACTAGTTCTTAGCAGTAGTTTCAGTTTAGTTTAGTCTAGTTTAGTTTCATTTAATCATTTGGATTTTTAGCATTGTTAGTTTTCTTTATGTACTACATACAATCATTTCAATTTTATGTTATTTCAATTCTAGTTTTTATGCAATTATTCTATTTTCGCATTATCCGTTGTTTGTTGGCTATTCAATTACATTGTAGTATCATTACTAAGCCTTAAAGTCACTACGAGTACGCCCTCAGAGCAAAATTCTGCGTTCTGCAGATTTTGCTGCTGTGACGACCGTCACAGCCTCATGACGAGCGTCACGCGGGTGACGACCGTCACACCTACGTGACGACCGTCACGCAGTCAAAAACTGATATCTGATAAAACAGGGTTCGTGTTCTCTTCCACTTCCCTCATTACCACTTCCAATCATCCTAACTTCTACCCCACTACAAATTTTCGTCCTCCCCACATTGAACTCTATATTTCAACTTCAATCTCAACCTCCAAACCACACTTCTGTCAGTCCTTTCCTCTCTGCAGAAAAACCTCAATCTTCAGAAACCTCTCCATCTTCCAACAATGGCAAGGAATGCAGAAACCCCAGATATCAACAACATTACCTTCAGTGAAGGAGACTTAGGCGAAAGACAACGAGCAAACTACATCGCATTTCATTAGAGGTCGCTCCAGCCAATGCATTATCCGCACCTTCCATCGCTTACGGAGCTCGGACTCCTTGAAGGTGTAACCTGGATGCTTCAAAGAGCAGGCATCTGGAACCTCTGCACCAACCCACAGCCAACGTACGAACAACTCACTCTTGAGTTCTTGAGTTCGTTCACTTACGTCACAAGCAGCGGCGAACTTAACCAGCATTCAGGTGCCGCTTGCTTCCGGATGTTTGGCGTCAACTACCAGATGCACCAAAATCAGATTGCTAGCATTCTACAGCTACCTCGCAGCGACAACGCTCACCGCCGCATCACCGATCAGTTCCAGCACGAAGCTTTCGCGCTGTGGTATCAGTTGACCGGCATCAATGCCGATGGTTGGGACTCCCTGCACGCCACTCATATCCATAACCCAACCATCCGGTACTTTCACAGAGCGTTGAGTAACACTATCTTCGCCAGAGACAGCAACCACAAAGTGAACTCGAAAGAGCTCTTCTTCCTTCATCGCGTCTTCAACAACGAACCTGTCAATGCTGCTCCGTTTCTGCTGGCTCATATTCAGGCCAACTGCAACCGTGGCTCGAAGCCATTCTACTTTGGCGGGATTGTCACCGCTATTGCACTTGGGCTGAACCTTGGCGACCGCCTCCAGCACCTCCATTCCATCCCCTCAATGTTCCTAGACACCGACCACTGCAGAGCCTCTCATCTTATCCGCTCCAGAGCTGACGGCAAATACCATCCGGTAGTGCGTGGCAAGACCGTCCGAAGCATCATCCTTCCGTCCCGCACCCGCACACACCCAGAGGACCGTACCAACTGGTTGTTCGACCTCACTGCCCCTCCTGCTGCCGCTGTTCCTACTCAGGATCACACTCACGGTTCTGACGATGAAATCCAAGCTGAGTTTGACAGGTCCGAGCAGCCAGAGGCATCGCAGCCTCCTCCTCCAGAAGGCACATCCTCTCGCCGCCGCCGGCATCATCCCGTGCCAGACTACACAGAAGAGGACCTCCACCGCTCCCTAGACCAGCAGGCACAGATACTCGCGATGCTGCAGCAGCAGAATCAGCAAGCTGACCAGTTCGAAGCTTGGCACCGGACTCAAATGCAACAACTTCACACCGGCCAAGCTACTATCACTGAGAACCTGGCGAATCTGACTTTGCAGGTCGAAGGACTCCGAGACACCGTCTACCACACCGGAGCTATGATTTATGAGGACAGAGTAGCCCTTGCCAGAGCCAGAGGACGCTAGCGCGGACGTGACAGAGGCCGTGACTAGATTTCCATTTTTTTCCTTCATTGTTTACTATATTTCAATTATTTGTATTTTCATTTTCAGTTGTATCTCCCTCTCACATGCTTCAAGAATCAGTGAGGACACTGATCGAGATAGTGTGGGAGTGGAGCCTTTATTTCCATTCCACTGTACTCTGAATTTCCTTTATTTCCTTTATTTCCATTTCACTGCACTTTGAATTTTCGTAATTTCTATTTTAACACTTTCTATTTCTAGCAAATAAAGCTAGTCTATATATTTTTCCCGTTACAATCCCCACATTATTCAACGTAAACAAAAATTTTAGTTCGTTCCTCAAAAGCAAAAGCATCACGAGAATGCAACCAAGTTCAAAACAAGTTTTGAAACTCCGAGGAAACGACAGTTCTAACAAAACCAGTATCGTCCAGACACCTTAGATCTCTAGTTTATGCGAGTCGGTTTCACTACCTACGTGTACCAAAGTCTCAAGTGTCTGCGCAAACTCAACCCCAAGTAGTTTATACTAGCAGTCAGCACCATCCTAAAAACACTTCTAAGCGAGCGACCGATGCAAATAAGTGTATGATCTCCAAAAAGATGAAAAATCATGAAAAGGGAGCTAAATAGCCCAAAAATATAAAACACGTTTCCTTCTAAGTTAGGTGCTCCTCACCCGAGCATTTAGCCCAACGGCACGAAAACCCATTGAAAAATCAATGACATAAGCTTATGATCAATGAAGAAGATCAAAAACAAGAAATGAGATCATATTCACTAACAGGTCGACTTGCCATGAAAGTGTACGGACAACGGGCTTAATGTGATTGCGCTAGAACAAACAGGGTGAACTTGCCGCGAGAACCTTGACACCAAGCTACAGTAGCATGACTGGGACCGATTTGCATAAAAAGGAGACCTCCGAAGACTTGTAGTCCAAGTGTCATCATGATACTCATTTTGTTCCTACCAAGAATCCCGGGTTTTCCCGACTTTTGCGAACGAAGAAGCTGCCTCGCGCTTGCCGACCTTTTCACGTTTTACTTGAGGACAAGCAAAGATTCAAGCTTAGGGGAGTTTGATAACACGAAATCATATAGATATTTTTATGCATAATTCAACTAAAGTCTAACCGTTTTCGATCCGATTTCGGGTTATTTCCGTGTATTTGTCTGATGTTTTGCAGGTATTCAACGATCACGTCTAAACAAGGCAACATGAAGAAAAGAAGCAATCTCGGATGAAATATGGACGAAAAAGGAGTGAAAACACAATGAAAAGCGCAGGAAGTTGTTTTTGCTGATGTGACGACCGTCACAGCTCCATGACGACCGTCACACCTTGTGACGATCGTCATGCAGGCAAAAACGCCCCACTTCAATTACACGTTAAAGAATCAGTTCCAATTCCCACAGAGTGGACCATGACTCCCTAAGTTATCTGCCTCAAAGTCCATCATCTCCAAGGATAACCGTTGGAATTCCACTTCTATAAAAAGGCAAGAAAGGGACTTCAGAAAGTGTGCTGCATTCATACCACGAAGTGCTGCCGAATTTATTTCCAGAGCATATTTTCTAGTTTTATATTCTTATTTGTTTCTCTTTACCTTTCCTCTATTGCATTTTCCATTCTTCTATAACTTCTATTTTATTGTACGATCAATTTGGCATAAAGACCAGAATCCTGCCAACATCTGTGGAGGATCTGCCCAAAGGCCAATTGGAATATTTACAGGTTTCTCATTTCAATCGATTCCAGCTTTATTATAATGCAAATCATTATTTATTATTTTTATTTTTATTTTATCTTTCCCAAATCCATGTCTAGCTAAACTTAGGTAATCAATATGTAGTAATAATTCGAATGGGATTTGATAACAACTGGTTGAAACTTTCTTTTCAAAAAAGTAATTTATGGTCTGAGTGTTTAAAATTGATTCACTGAATAAACTTCGTCGCGAAAGCGAGAACTTATTTAAAAGTAGTTTTGCCACGAAGTGGGAAATTAATTAAGATACGAACCAACAAGCGAAAGTTGCGGTAAGGTCAGACAGTAAACACTAGTCATTCATTTTAATAACAGCGAAAGCACTTTAAAACGAATTAGAACTTAGAGATTTCCAAAAAGTAATTTTAACCCCGAACGGGATACGAAAGTGTACGTTTGGCCCTTAGGATTATGATTAGCGTCAATAACCATTGTGAGGCGAGAGTCTTCAAATCACCATTTTCTGCTTAAATAAACTTTGAAAATTATTTCATACACCAGTAACTTATCAAATCCCTGAAGAATACAATTACTACGTATCGATTCAATCAATTATAATCTAAATAGTATTCTTAGTTCCCTTTTAGTGACAATCGTATTCCCTTAAACATATTCTACCTAGCTAAACATAGTAACTCCCGAGAACACTAGTTTGATTACGAGTCCCTGTGGGATCGATATCTATTATTACTACGCGATAGACTGTGCACTTGCAGTTAGGTTGTATTAGACATAGAAAGTCGCGATCATTATTATTGTTGTGGGTATGAGGGGGTTCTATGATTGAGAGATAAGCCGGACCTGGGCTTGAGTGCACCTAGAATTAGAGTGGAAATTAGTGGGCGCGTGCATGCTTTGCAGGCACTAGTGTCTCATGAAATCCACGCTCGGACGAGGTTCTCCTGGTTGACTTCTTTTTCAACCCTTTGGGTTGAGGGGGTTGTTGGTTAGTTGGATTGTCGACTCCGGGAACCGATCATTTGGAAGTTGGCTAAGTGAGGCCTCTTCAGGACATGATGATGCCACACCTTCTGGGTATCGTATCATCCGTCTTGAAAGTCTGTGACGCCAACGACCGCATAGGATGCCATACTTTGTGTCAGTTATTAGGACGCCTACCTGTGAGAGGGGTTGGGGCATGCAGGTAACTTGACCTCCAGATTACCGGTTTTTTCTTGATTGAGATTCAGTGATATTTGAAGACAGTATCATGGGGTCTGTTGAAGACCAGGTTCGAGCATTGTTTTGGCTTGTTGAGACCAGGGTTGAGCAGTGTTATGGGTCTGACTAAGACCAGTATGATGGATTGGACTTCTCAGCCAGGGGCACTTGGTCCCTTGTGTGTGCATTTTGCATTTTGCATGACTGTTTGCATTAGCATTTCATTTTGCATATTCATCCTCAGCCGGAACAGGGAGCTTACCCGTTTTTGTCCGCTTCATCAGTTGATTTCCCGACATTCGTATTGGACTTGAGTTAGCATCTGGAAAGATCATGGCTTCAGGGGAGCAGAACCTGGTTGTTACTCGGGCAGAGTTTGAATTGTTGAAGTACCAGGTGAGTCAGATCATGGAAGCCATAACAGCTATAAATGGAGGAGGAAACGATGGTCGGAGAGCTCAGACGAACAATGTTGCTCAGCCAGTGCAAACCCCTGTCAGAGGTCCATATTCTTTCAACGACGCAGAATGTCACCATTCTACTTTCTCTACGCCAGATTCTCCAAGGATTGTTCCATCTCCAAGAGTTGTTCCGCAGGATAATATTCAGGACCCACTAACTGAGGAGTATATGAGAAGACTTCAGACGTTGGAAGATCAGATTGCTGCCCTGGTGAATAAGAATACTCTTGATCTGAATGCTGCAGGCATGTGTTTGGTGCCAGGTCTTGTATTGCCTCCAAAGTTCAAAATGCCCAATTTCGAGAAGTACAAAGGGGATAGTTGTCCGAAGCTACATTTGGTTATGTTCTGCAGAAGAATGACTCCGTATATCACCAACGACAAGCTCATGATTCACTGTTTCCAAGATAGTTTGATCGGAGCATCTTTGGACTGGTACATGCACTTGAAGAGTGATAGTATTAAATCATGGTCGGACTTAGCCAATGCCTTCGTGAAGCAGTACGACTACAACCTGGAAATGGCTCCTTTTCGCGTGCATTTGCAAGAATTATCTCGTGCAGAGAATGAATCCTTTAGGGGGTATGTGCAGAGATGGAGAGAATTGGCTGCTCGTGTTCAACCACCGATTCAGGAGAGAGAAATGGTTAGCCTCTTTTTGGATACTCTGAAGGGCCGTTATTATGACATGATGTTCACTTGTACAAGCTTTGAAGGTTTGATGAGAATGGGAGAGCTTGTTGAGAGAGGACTCAAGAATGGAAAGCTTAGAGAGGCTCCTTATATCCCGGTTGATAAGAATGAATCAGTTCTCAGTTCTCAAGAGGAGTGGGAAGAAGGAAGCGAGGTTGTCTCAGAATCTCTGGCGCCTCAGGCTCAGTTTTCAGACACTTCAAACCAGCAGTCATATTATCGTCAGTCGCGTCGTCACGCCCGACAAAGACCAAGGAAACCTGAAAGGCAGTTTACTCAGCTACCGGTGTCGTACAGTCAGTTGTTGCCAGATTTGGTCGAAAGTGGATTAATAGTGCCGAAAGAGACTGGTCCAACGATCCCGCCTTATTCTTCAGGTTCTGATGCCAGCGCCCGCTATGAGTACCATGTCGGGGTACAGGGGCATTCGACAGATGATTGTAAAGTGCTTAGAAGCCAAGTTCAAAATTTGCTAGACTCTAACAAGATCTTTATCACGCCTCAGGGTTTTGTTCGGATTATTGATTATTCTTCATCCAGTTGTGTGGGTTCGTCAGTCAATGTTATGGGATACTCCACTGAGACTGTATGGTCGGAAGAATGTCCAGCTGAAAGCTCAATTGAATATGGGGAAAGTTACTAGAGGTTTCTGCGCCGGGCGTCGCACTTGTTTAGCTTTCGTGCATTGTTGTTTGCTGACCACCACCAGGCTTGTTGGCTGGGGTCATTGTATTTTGTACTTGGTTGTGCTTGTTTACTGCTCTCGTTGGCTTTGCATAGTGGTGCGAGGTGTTTATCTCTGTGCTTATAGCTTGGGGTGTATTGATTTCTGCATGGCATTCTCGCATAACAGGTACATCAAGACTGTGGGTCTTATTTCCGTCCAGTTTGTTGCAGGAATTCCTCAGAGATATGGAACAGAATCAGGCTGAATTGATTAAAGTCCGAAGCCAGCTAGGGCAGATGATGAAAGAAATGCAAGAGTTGCGTCTGGATCAGAAGATACTCAAAGAGGAAAATAATCAGCTGAAGACCCAAATGAGCTTGATCATGGAAGTAGTCAAGAACGTGATTAGAAAAGAGGATGATCAGCTATCTGAAGCCTCAGTGAAGGAGTTTGTTCCACCTGTGCCTGTGGAGCTCGTGCCTGTGGAACCTGAGATTAAAAGACATGTTGATCGACACCACCAACAACAACAAAAGATACATCAGATTCGGCAAAGGCCAAGGAGGATATTTGAAGCGCCACCTTCAACATATGCTAAGCTCTTTCAGACTTTATTGAGTTTGAAGCTGGTTGAGAAAAGAACATTGGAGCCGCTCACGAGAACGACGCTCCCTTATGGGTATGACACTAGCAAGCAGTGCGAATTTCACTCCGGGGCATCCGGACATGATATCGAAAGTTGTCACGCTTTTAAGCACAACGTCCAGGAATTGATTGACGCAAAAGTTATTGAACTCACGCCGGGCGGCGTAATTGTACCTAATGGCCATACCCCAGTTGGTGCTAAGATGATGGATGTTCCCGAAGCTGCCATAGATCAGAAGTATATCCTGCAATCATTGGTGTCAGAATCTCCCTGTCCTCAGTTGCTGCCCAGACCAAGCCTGAGGGTGAAAGCACTTGAACAAAAGGAGTCCCTGATAATTCAGACTCGACCTCCAAGTGGTTCGAATGATCAAAGTTAACAATCTGGCCAGTCTTCGCAGCAGACGTCAACTCCTTTCCAGAATCAGCAGCCTTACTGTTATCGGTCAAACCTGCGTGCTAGACAGAGCCCGCTGAAGTCAGAAAGGCGATTCACCCGGCAGCCGTTTTAAGCAGTATGGTTTCAACAAGCAACTTTGAAGATGGCTGGTTCAGCAGCAAGTCAGATGTGATAGCCCGGTCCTCGGAAGCTGATGTTTTCCTGTGTTTCATCTTGTCATTTATTTATGTTTGTAGTTTCTTTCTTGTTAAATTGCAATCTTGTTTGTAAAACTTGTTGTTTTCATTCAATTGATGATAATGAAATGAGTATGCATGTTTTGATTAAATCCATTCGTGTTCACTAATTGATTTTTACAGATATCCAACGCTTGGTTAAGCAGAATCCGGGGAGGATGACGAAAATGAATGACATGCAAGCTTCCGATATTGTATGCCTTTGAAATAAAACCTGCTGATGATGTACAGGCATTGTTTCAAATCCCTAAACACCAGAGACATAAGGAAGATAATCCCTCGATAACCCCTTTGAGCCTAGTTGTAGGAGTTTCTTTCTAAAAGTGAAAAAAAAAACCTCAATCTCAACCTGGGGCAGGGTAGGTGTTAGCTAATTTGACCGAGCGTCCAAATTGCAAAAGGAGTGTCTGTTCGAGGATCAATCACACCTCCATAGGTCGTGCCTAAAAAGCCGCAGTGGTTAAGCGTCAGGAGTGACCCAGTCACATTATTCCCCAAAGAGTCAGACAACCGGTGTCACACAACTTGTTCAAAAAAAAACGAAAAGCGAAAAGAATCAAAAGCCCGCTAAGTCAAAACTTGAAAACAAACGACTTAGGCAAAAATAAGGGCATCCCGCTGGACTGGAAAATCAAAAGAAACTCAAAAGAGTCAGTCCAGGCAAAAGTTAGGGAAAGAAAAGGAAAAAACGAAAAGGATTACAAAAGAAGAGTCCTCAAATGAAATACGAGTCGTGTGACCCCAAGTGTCAAAAACGAAGAGTGAGTGGCTGTCACTCCAAAAGCGCATAGTTTCTCGAACTATCACTCCTATATTTCAACCTCCTAGAGGTGAGCGCTAAGGTCGAATTAGCTGAACGTAGGATCGGAGAACATCAAGAAGAATGGGTGGGTCAAAATTAGACCTTGAGCCTTTATCCGTTCTTTCAAAACCGTGAACCCGACCACGTTACAACCTTCAAAAGTCCTAATTGAAGCAGGGATGTTTCGAAGGCATCCATCGGTTAAGATCGCGTCGAAGCTGACTCCTAAAAGGGTTCTTCTTACCATGTTGGTGCTGATGTTGATATTTTGATAAATGATTTGTGCTTTGTAGGCCATCAACTGATTTTCCTTTTTCCAGTGAACAGATTGGATGTTAAAACTGTCATATGCATTGCATTAATGTACCTTTTATGCAGAACAACTGGTTTTACTTGCGAGTAAGCGCTTGACAGCAAGAAAGTTTCCTACAGTGGAAAGTCTGATCAGGATAGAATGCAGGATACCCGAATGTTCCGAGAGCAGGGGCAAGATATTATCAAGTGATCCCTAGTGAGGTCAGCCATCCAAAGCAGTTATTCTGGGGCAATCAGGTCGAGATCCGGTAGATCTCTCGTAGTTAAAGTCACTATACTGAATCAGCCAATCAGGGGCAAAGTCATTGTAGACAGGGGCAGGCTCTCCTAAGAGCACAGAATTTATTTCTTCATTCAAGAGGCATTTGATTTGAAGTTTTGTCGAGGTTCTGAATACTGGGGCATTTCATACCGACAGGGTACAGATTTTCAAGTTTCCTTTTAAGGATTATCCCCACAAAGGTCCCACAAGCTGGGGCATATCAGAAGCAAAGGATTGTTCTTCCCTGTGTCATCAGAGTTGCTCAGAGCTACTCAGAGTTATTCGAGCAGATTCAGCTAATCTCCAAGTGTGAGTCGAATGTCGGGAAGTCGAGTTACCGTCCCGTGACCCTTCAATCAGAAATTGTGAATTCAGACAAGACGTTTTCCAGTGTCAATCATATATGACCCATCCCAGATGGCCTAAAGCCAAATCCTTATTGGCAATTTTCAAGAAGCCCAATCCATATTGGCAATCATTGTGAGGCCCAGTCTGTGTGGGCACATCATTTCAAAATTCAATCTGCATTGGTACGCCGGAAGACTCCGTCTGTTTTCCCCAGCAAAAGTCCAATTTCATTGGCACGGGTAAGCTGTCCCTGACAGAAGTCTAATAATGATTGGCGCATTAAGTTATTCCTTAGCAAAGTTGGCTTCATTTTTCCAGCATTTATTTTGCTGGAACAATTCTGTGATGCCGGGTTATCCCCAGCAGAGTTGGCTTTGTCTTCAGCATTTATTTTGCTGAAGCGGATTTCTGTATCCAAATTCTCCGGCGACCCGAGCCTGCATTTGCATATATCATCATATTTGCATCATACTGGCATTTCATCCTCAAATGCGTAGCATTTCCATCCTATATGGAGCATTACGCCATAGGAAAATTCAAACATACGCATATGCATACGAAGCATAAGCCAGTTTTTCTATCAGCCTTCAGGGGAAACATGAAGTACTCTGTAATCAGTTCAGGGGCATTTATCCAGCAGCTTTATTCAGACAGCTCTTTGGTATTCGATTCTCAGATCATGCAACAGTTATGTTTTACTCATCAGTCTATCAGTAGACTTCGGGAGTTTGGATATGGTTTTCTCCGTCTATCCTTAGACGTTGAGGGGTTTTAAAGAGATCATTCAGATATTGGCGTTCTTTCTGTCTATTGGACGAGATGGTATTTCAAGAAGGTTTTTCTGACCGTTGATTCTTATTGACGTCGAGGCTCTTCGAAGAATGTTTGGTTTTCCTAGTTGTTGATCCTTATCAACGGCATGGCTCTTTGGAGATGGGTTTTCTTTCTGTCAATCCTTATTGATGATGTGGCCCTTTGAAGATATTGTTCTTTCCATCAATTCCTGTAGACGAAAGGATTCTGAAATTCGGTGGACGGTGTAAATATGGATATTATTTTTTCCTTCGGGTTGGGGTTTTCTGTCTATCTGTAGACGGTGTAAGTATGGTTATTGTGTTCCTTCGGGATGGTGTCTCCGTCTATCATTAGACGACGGGAGGTGATCAAGTGCATGTTGATCCAACCTTCGGGTTTGTTATTTGTGGGGTCACACAAGTAACTGGTGTTGAAGTCAAATCTCTTTATCAGATGATTGATCATTTTTGTTGCCAGAATAATTGGATTCAGTTTTCTGGATAGTGTTCCCCGAGCAAGGATGCAGTTTATTTCTGCGGTTGGCAAATTTTCGGGTTTATTTTGTATTCAACCGTCTCGTACCTCGAATGTTTGAAGGATGTCCGCTCTTCACCCAGTCGGGTCCAAGCCGTTTGAATAGGGGCAGCTGTTGCACCCCAAAATTTGCTCAACCTTGAGTTTATGTTCCATTGTATAGCATGTCATAGTTCTAACATAGTTCTAGCATCTGCATATCATAGCATTAACATTTAACAGGGTATCAAGAGTGAGATATAAAAGAGGAGATCCTAATCAGAAGCTCATACAAGCTAGAGAAGCCACCAAGGCCATCAGTCAAAGATATGGGTGCTTAAAGAGTTGCATTGGTTGTACAAGGTCTATCTCCAAGTGTGAGGGGTTTTGTGAAGAGTCTCAGGGGTCTGTGAAGCCTTGATCAAGGGTATGATATGTGAATAGAGCTTATTGAGTCCCTAGAGAGCCAAGAAGGAGCTTAAGCAAGCCATAGAATCAAGTTCAAGAGTTCTGATTGAAGTGCGTGCAATTAGGGTTTTGTCTGAGTAATCCTAGCTCAAGGAGAGTGTTTGAGAGGCATCAAAGCCTAGATCTAGATCATCCTAGCCATGAAATGATATGTTGAAGCATATGTGATGTTGTGCCAAGAGAAAATCAAAAGAATCAAGAAGGATTAAGGGTGACAAGACAGGGTTCCTAGGGTAAAATCCCCTGTTTTTCACTGAACTTCCAAGCCTTCTAAGTCAATATGTGAGCTTCAAGTGACTTGGATCTCCATATGAATGTTGTAGAGGAGGTTCATAACTTTAATTTGAGTACTAGAAGTCCTCAAGGGGATTTATAGAACTCAAGTTATAGCCCAGACAAGTTAGGGGTCCTCAGAGGCATTTGAAATTTAACTGTGAAAGTCACTTGACTTCCAAGCAACGTTTGAGCTAGAAGGAGTTTTCAAATGGATTCTTGGCAAACATGAGAGATATTCCTTATCTTCGTAGCTTTCCAAAAAGTTATAGAAGTCCTCATTTGGATTTGTGGAGCTCAAGTGATGAGTTGTACAAGCCAGGGGTATTTTGGGAAAGTGAGATTATAGGTCCTTTTTGAGCATAGGTCAAAATCTCCATGTTCCACTCTTCAGATGAAAAAGTGTTCAGCACGGAATATGCTTAAAATGATGTTTTTAGGTCAAATAAGTCATCATGGTAGATTGATCGGCTTATTTCAAAAAGTCACTTAAAATGGCCTAAAAAAGGGGAATAAGTCAAATAAAGTGGTGAAAAAAAATCAAATTTTGGGTTAGAGGTCACAAACATGTCAAGTGAATACTCATTTTGAGTAGAAATTGCATTCTAAAGACAAGGCATTGGCACATTTTTGAATTGAGCAATAATTTCATGACTTGCTTTGTAAAAGTGGTTACTTGAAATGTAAGTCACTAGTCCAAACCACTTAACAAGGCATTTGGAAGGCTATTTTGGTTAGAAACTTCCAAGGGAAGATACATGAACAATCTAGAAACTTCTAAGGGAGGATACATGAATAATTTAGAAACTTCCAAGGGAAATGGATTTTATTATTTTGGGCTTGGGCTTCATTTCTAGAATCTTCCAAACATCTCTATAAATGTTTAGAAACTCATTTGAAGCAAGGTTGGTGATTGATTGGAGTTGGATTGAAAGAGAGCATATCAATTTTCAAGAGAGCAAATCAAGTGGTGATTCTTCATTCAAGGAGATTTCGGTTCGATTCGAAGATTGTAGCACTTTCCTCGCATATTGTTGAACGAATTTGAAGCTTTCGGAAGCACGAAAAGAGCCGAAGATACTCCGTTTCGAAGCTCCGATCAAGGTATGTAAACCTTCACTTTACCATGGATTTAGGATGAGATAATTAGAAATTCTTATGCGGTTAGGATCGTGAACACCTATGGATGATTTTAGGATTGTTAATTCGGAGATTTTCTTCATTCCCTTTTTTTTTCTTTTTCTGTTTTGAGGTCTGTTTGCTTTTATTGCGTCAAAAATAGTAAAAATGATCAAGAAATTATGAAAAACTTTTTTGTAGACCTTGATTGTCATAAGAAATTTAATGCGCTGAGTTTGCATTTTTTGGATTTTGTTTGATTTAGTTATGATTTTTCTTTCGTGCTAATATCCATTGGTGTATATAACTGTTCATCTGTTTTGTTTAATTTTGTTCTCTTTGATGCTTCATGATTTTGAGCTGATTTTTGGATATGTTTTAGATGATATGCATAGGTTTCCCCAAAAATTTTATTGGAATTTCTAGATGAGTCTAAGTTTAGTTTTGAATCCACTTTTTAGAGTCATCTCCATCTGAATGTTCCTTGGACACTTTATAGGTTTTCCTTTAGAGAGTGACCTTAACTTTAGAATTTGGTTTTAATTTTTTTACCATAGGTTGCTAACATCTTCAGGAGATTGTAGAATTTTTCTTAGATTTTTGTGGATTGTTTTCCCATTTCTTTTGCATTTTACATTCTGATAAGTATTTTGCATGATTTAATTGATGTTTGCTTTGCATATTTGATACCGCTGTTTTGTAGAATTTTGTTCTCTCAATTGGTGATGATTCTTGCTTAGATCTTTTGGTAGATTGTAGCTAACACTCGCATGTTCTCTTAGGATTTTTTGTATATTTCTTAGATGTAATTTGGTTCTGTTTTAGGGTGGTTGATTAGGACCTTCCCAATTGATGGTTAACCTTGACCCCTTGCATGTTAGGATTTGTTTAGACCCCTTAGAAGTTGATATAGGGTTTGATCTTCGATCTTGATAATATAGATATTAATATACTTTAGGGTTTCCCTTAGGATAATGTGATAAAACTTTAGAGTAAAAATGGTAGTAAAAAATGTTGAAATAGATATGGTGTAATAAAAAACTTAGAATATTTTAGGGTAAGCTTAGTATATTTTTAGGATTTAACACTAGTTTGTACATAAAATTGTAGGATAGAATTTAATCCAAAAACACTTAGTTGTAGTGTATAATGTAGTTGGGGCATGTAGCATTTGGTTTAGGTTATAGGGGAATATATGGGCTATAGGGTAGATAAATAGGTCCCCTTAGAATAAATCCTAGAATTTTAAATACCATTTTACTATTTTTAGTATATTTTGCAAATGAAGTGTTTGTTTGGTGTTCCCACTTGGGGTTTATATTTGTTTGCTTGGGCTTTTGGGCTTTTTATTTGGGGTATGGGCTTGGTTTGGTATTGTGGAAGCATGAAGACATCAAAGGAGGAGATTGAGGATGATAATCAAATGTTGAAGCTTGAAGATTGCTTGAGCTTGGAGCTGATCGAAGACTTAGGAGAAATAGGAGCAAATAGGCAGAGCCTTAGAATAGAACAAATTCTTTCATAAACATGGAGAGCTTCTTTTGCTTCCATTCCTCTCTATGACATAAAGTCCCTCTATGATATTCACCTCCCTCCTTTGGAGGGATAAGTGGTTGTATCTAAGAGGTGGAACTTTGAGGGAAATAATCTGTTACAATGTCAACTGTTTATAGGCTTCCTTTGGTTGTCAATGAACTGTTTGATATGCAATTTATTCTGATAAATCAATTCTCATCTAGGAGAGTTTGCCTTGAAGAAAGAAGCCATTGAAGATAGAGATGAAGATCAAAGATTGACAAAGATGAAGATTGTTCATGTCAAAGCTGTGCAACTGTTAAAGCTAGGGTTTACTGTTGTCTGATGCTGCCAACTGGTTAAGATTATGTGCTTGCTTGAGCTTGGTGATTTCTTGAAGATGGAAGCTTATTGTAGCTTGGGTCTCATTGGAGCCTGACTTTGGGGTTCATTGGGAGATTGCTGTTTATCAACTGTCAGAGTTGGGTGAGCTGTCAGAGCTGGGTTTTTGGGGTTTATTTTCTTTGTTGTATTGTTTGTTAATTCTTCCCCTTGAGGTTGAGGTGAAGCTGTTTCACCTTGATCATTGTTTTCTAGGTTCGAGGTTAAGTGGGACTCCCTTGCCTCGCTTGTACTGCTGTATTCATGCATTTTACTGCTTTACTGTATATATGCTGTTTCTTTTCCGTTTATTCCCTTAGGATCTCTGTTTCTCTCTGCGCAAGAGAGAAATATGACAGACATTAGGCTTTTATCCATGCATGCCAACTTTAGGATAGATTTTGATTCCTTTTTCAACCATAGGTTTTTAGAGTTGTTGTTTCTCTTCTATCTCAAAGCAATCAGAAAAACACAATAAACATTTCAAACACAATAAAAGACAGTTCTTGCGTAAAAGATTGTAAACCAATCAAAAGAGTCATTTTTTGTCCGCTTGGACGCGTAATCAGGAGAAAACCTTTTTCAGAAGGATAAAAAACAGTCAGAAAAATCTGTGTCTTCCGTAGCCCGAACTACGTTTGCTCTGATCTTTCATGTTGTATGAAAGTACGTAGGCATAGGATGCGATATCCTAGCGAGCAACCTTCCCCTCCTTTCCCGTAGGTAGGCGAACTACATTGACTCTGATTTCTCGTTCCAGACGGGAATACGTAGGCATAAAGTGCGATACTTTGCCGAGTCATTTTCTTTTCTTTTAACCCTTGACCTGTAGAGTAGATAGAATAACAAATCCGTACTAAAAAAAAAGCGTGGATCCCGTCGAGTACGACGGACGCGAGGGGTGCTAATACCTTCCCCTTGCGTAACCGACTCCCGAATCCAGGATTTGGTTGCGATGACCATTCCTTTCCCATTTTGCGTTAGGTTTACTCTGAGCGTTTCCTTTCCCTCCGTTGGGATAAATAACGCACGGTGGCGACTCTTCTGTTCAGCCGGCGCCGATTTTCGCAGTAGCGACAAACATGCCTAAGGGTCTCTAACACTAACAGTTTAGCAAAAATCCTAAAATCTAGGGTGAGACTGTCAAGCCATGATAGTAAGCTTTCAACAAAAGCTAGAACATTTAAGACATTGAGATTTAAGATATTTACAAGTGATTCAAGGCAGGATCCAACATGATTTTTAAAGCAATGTAGACAGGCCTGATCAGAGCATACCCCACACACTTGTGTGCTCCAAAACAAATGCTAATCACCAAGACCTGCTTACAACTGGTTGTATAAATGCAGAAACTGTTCCAGCCTAAACATCAATCCTAAAAAAACAACCCTCTGCATACTATCAAGAGCTGACAGCTGCTTAAACACAAATCCTAACAGCATCCTCTCTAATACTCTAATGATAACAACATAAACAAATCACTAGATCCATTCAAACACAAGGTTAAATTCCACAGATGAAAGCGACAACTTGATTTGTGCAAAGCTATACAATCACACACCAATGCCTTATGATAGTTTATTAAACAAACCAAAAAGAGCATAAACAGACCTCACAGTACCAAAATACCAATGTCTAATAGCAGCTATCTCAACAACATCCTCCAACTGTCCTAATGACAATTACTAACCAAAACTTAACCAGAGTTCCAAGTCAACAGACATAGCCATGAGTTCTTAATGGTAACACCTTATTTCTACCAACAAACTCCCTAAACTCCAATCCATGATGGGCAAAGATTAAAATACCAACAAGTTTGATTATGAGAAAAAGGTTTTGGTAGTAATGAACAACAAATCAACATAACCATATCAAGCCTAGACTCATCATACATTTGACAGTATACTTTCACAAAAGTAAACAAATGCACACCCTATCGTAATGGTCATTTAACAGCAAAAGCATATGGCCTACACCATGTTTAACAAACCAAATCCACATGACAAATGTGTAAACGTATAACAGAAATCAAACACACATGATACACGAAGATGAAAAGGTTCAAGATTACATACCTCTTGGAGCCTTCCTTGAGCAAGCAAGTTGTCTTTCCTTCTAGCAACTTGCAATTTCCTTTTCCAACAGCAAGTAATTTCTGAGGCCAACCTTGAGCAGAATATCAACAGTTTCCCCTTTTCTTTTTTTTTTCAAACAGTTTATGCATTATATTATAGAGGGTATGAAATGGTATGACACTTGAGATAAGGGTTCAATATGGATAGGGATTCGCAGGTTTTGACCAAAGAAATGCTAAGAACTCAATTTTTGGTTTTTACTCAAAGTGGCTGCTAGGGTTTGTGTGAACTGAAGCTTAGCTTAAATACATGAATGAAGTCAGGTTTAGGGTTTGACCAAGGCAAGAAGGTGAAGGGACAGATTTTCATCTCCATGACCACTTTTTGAATCAAGGGTGGATACTGAAATGGTGATGCAGCTGATGCATCAGTTGCTTTCCTTGCAACAGTGTGGGAAGACTTTGGGCAGTGTAGATTTTGGCTCATAGCTCATTTGGGCAATTATTTGAAAATGAACAAAATGGCACAAAAAGGGATTATGATGGTTTTGGTAAAACTGGGTAACAACAAGAACAGCTCCCCATGCGCATGGGAGAGTGTGAAGGCTGATAGACCAAAGCAAAATATCAAGAACCACCTTTCATTCTTTGGCCAAAAAAATGCTCAATGTACCAACTTTGATCAATGATAACTTTGTGCTCACAAATCCAATTACTTTGATCTTGGACTCTTTGGAAAGAGGGCATGGAGTAGAACAACTTTCATGTTGGAGTTGTCTTAGTTTGAGGATTGGAAGATCATGAAATTTGTGGTTGAAAATCATGGCAAACAAACTGCTCATGAATAACTTAGAAAAAATTCTAAGTTATGAAATTAACTTTTTTTCCCCAACTTTGCACATCCATAATTTGAGCTTCTCAAACCTAATTGAGGACTTCTTGGACTCTTTGGAAAGCTTGTAACACACTCTACAACTTTAATTTGGGACAAAGTTTCATTTGACATCAAGAAGGTGATGAAAATTGGCTTGCAAAGTGGTGCAAAAATCTGCGCAAACTTAACAACTTTTGAAACCATTGAAATCTCCAACTTTGATCGATCATAACTTGAGCTCCAAATATCATATGATTATGAATTGGTAATTAAAAGAAATCTTGAGATACAAGGAACAACTTTGATGTTGGCCAAAAGTTCATTTGAAACCTTTATCATGAATAAAAATGGCCTTGAAAATGGTTGTTCCAAACATAAAACTTTCCAAAAATGAAAAGTTTCTAAAACCATAAATCCCAAAATAGCAACTTTCAACAACTTTTAATTTTTTTTGATTTCCTTGAATTTTCTTGATCAAATTCCACACATTGGTCATATTGAACTTAAGAATCATGATTTTGACCTCAAAAAGTCAGGATTTGACTTTTTCGCTGCATAGTTGACTTTTCTCTAAATCTCCCGATTTTCAATCAATTGACCAATTGGAGCTCTTCTGATTAAAATTTATGATCGATCTCTCATCCTCAAACATCTTAGTAAATATGGAAGGCCATGGAAACAAGTTTGCTCCAAGAAAAAAATTGTATCTTGATTAAAATTGAAACCCTAATTCCAACCCTTTTTGCCTGGGCATCGTTTAGATGAACTGAGTAACCATTCCATTTCACTATAACCTCTGAGGTATTCAACAAGCTTCTACCTCGTGTTCACACTAGTGATAAGACCCTATGGACTCCTTTACAGTCTTCTGATGGTTCGTACCAGTGCCTTTGCTTGAGCTCGAAACCAATAAAGACTTTCCTCTTAGGTGGTACACAAACAGACACTTGATCCCCTGTAAGTGCAAAATGCTATGCAATGCAATATGCTAGAACAATGAAATGAAACATAAACCAAGTAAAGAAAAGGTTGGTCAAATTTTGGGGTGTAACACATATTACACAACATATTGTTCCTATTTCTTAATGCATGTCTAGAAAATCAAGTGGGAAAAAACTTGAATTCAAAAACTTATCAAGTGTGTAGTTAATATTGAGTACTTCGATTGATTAGATATTGAGAGGACAAACTTGGAAGTGAGTTGGGAGAGTTTGAGAGTTTTATAGAGTCTATTGAAAATGAGGAATGGGGAAGGTCTGGCGCATTTTGATTAAAAACTCGTCCGAAGGTATACTTTTGTATGTTATACGGAGATATATTTCCATATTAACTTTTGTTAAGAATAAGGGTCTGACCCAATTACGAATGAACTAAGTGTGGGTTGGAGTGCGTCTAGAAGTACATTTATGAATTATAAAGGTATTTTTGGTTTTTCATAAGAGTGTGAGAGTGTTAGCCTGATATTTTTTACTTATATTTTTCTACATGAATGTGAGAAATGAGATGGATATAAATACTAAGTTTAGGTAGCTAATTCATATTATCAACACCAAGTTGCAAATTCAACAAATGGAAACTGGAAAACATTTTCGACAAGTGGACCTTTTCAACAGATATGATTAGGTAATTTGAAGACGCTTTCAACAGTAGTAACAGTTTGAAGCAGTTCAAAAGATCAAATACACGTGGAAACACATTAGAAGGCAAAAACCCACATAAAATATATGTGTCAAATTATGGGGATGTAACAGTTGCTAATGGTTATTGATATACATAGTATATAAGTATATTTCATTTACGTAATGAGGGTTTGTATTTCATTCTATTTTATGTACAAATTCACACATCCGAGCAGAGATAAATAATTTCTGAGAAATGTATGAACTTGTGTCTCACTCTTAATTCAAGTATTTTTTATCCAATTATTTTACTGTTTTTCTTCATTTACTTTATCCTTTTAATAAATTTTGCATTTAATTATTTGAATTTTTATCCAATTGCTCTAAATTTAAAGATAAAACCTTACAGTACTATCATACTTTGTCAAACGTTTCATACAAAATGTCCTTAGGATTTTTTTTTCAAGTTCAATCCTTCAAGTAAATTAAAACTCGTTATTCGTTTACTAAAAAAACTAGTAAAAAAATTGGCACACCCAATGAGACTCCTTTATGAGAAATCTAAATGTTAAACAAAGAGTGGATGTGTTTTTATGTTTGTTTTCATTCTTCACATCTAAATGTTGTTAATTGTTAAGTATTTATGCGTATGATGAGTGTTAAATTTGTTAGTATGTCTAGACCTTCAGGAAATTCATCCTCTCAAGGAATTCAGCGTACCCAGAACAATGCTTTAAATTTAGAAAATAACCAATCAGAATGATGGTTGTTGGTGTAAGCACTTCCACAACCGTTGGAGTAACTGTCCCTGTTGTGAGTCAGACGCCAGTTTTGACTACAACACCAGAAATGGTGATACCACCAATACCACAAAATAGTTTCCATGTTGACCTTGTGGTTACACCAACCACTTTAGAAGGTACCAGGCCTCAATTCATTGCAAGTTTTACACTTCCCCTAGTGATAGGGAGTATCCATATGGCATTCCAACTACAATGATGGCAGACATACAAACGAATATGTTGATGTACGCAGATAATGGAATGGTTGTTGTATCTCCTTTTAATCCATGCATAGCATCATGATTTACAATAAACAATGTTGGTCAAATGGGTTAATCTTAGGGAAGGTTAGGATACATCCCTCAGGTTTGCCACCCTTAACTAATAATTCCTTTATGGTTGTGAGGTACTAGATCGATGACAGTAACCATGATACGGTTACATGATTACCGAACAAATTGGTATGTTTTTTCATCCTTTAATCCAAAATACAAATCATAGTTACCAATGATTAGCACATCAAATGAGTCAAATTTCTTACTTATTTGGTGCTCCTCTATCACCAATTCAGCTAGTCCTTAATAAACAAGTGCTACAACAAGTTGCGCCCCAACCAGTCGAATAACCTAAACCCATGGAAGTTGAAAATGTGGTGTTATTAAACAGGAACAAAGATGCAGATCATGTAGTTTGGAGAGTCCAACAAAACAATTTTGGGGGGAAAATAACATAACCATTATAGTTGAACAAATCCTAACTCAAAATGGTCTTAATGTTGATCTTCATACGAAATTATTTTTTTCCTTATCTAAATATGTCTTACAAACTAAATTTCCCAAGGGTTGGAAAATCCATATGTTTACTAAATTTGCAACTGGCACTAGTGAGTTTACTATCGAACACATTGCTTGATACCAGACAAAAAGATGGTAATCTTGCTAGTAATGAAAATTTAAAGATGAAATACTTCCCAAACTCTATGACCAAGAATGCTCTTACATGGTTCACTACTCTTCCTCCAAACTCCATCTATAAATGGAATCAACTAGAGAGAGCCTTCCATGAGCAATTTTATATAGGACAATCGAATATTAGTCTTAAAGAGTTAGTCATTGTGAAACAAAAATTGTCTGAACCAATAGATGATTATCTCAATAAAATCAAATTAATAAGTTCAATATGCTTTACTCATGTTCCTAAGCATGACCTAATCGAAATGGTTGTAGGTGGTTTAGACAATTCTGTTAGAAAGAAGCTAGATACTCAATATCTAAGGCATATGGCTTAATTAGTAGATAGGGTTAGATAAGTCAAACACCTGAAGGAAGAAAAATCCATATTAGAAAAGGCCAAAATAAATTGACACCCTATGAAGGAAAAAGTTGCTTTCATACAAACAGAGAATAATAATCAAGAATTTAACGTAGTGTTTGAATATGTAGAAGAAAATGAGATTAATCTCGCAGAATTGTGTCGTAACCCGAAATTTGACCTCCCCTTTTGCCTTTGGAATAAGCATGTGCATTCGCATTACTGACATACGCGTTAGCGTCTTTTTTTTATGGGTTTTTATTGCAGGAGTATTCAGGTTTCTGAAGCTCGATTAATTACGTCTTCACAAAGACATCATATTATCAATACAAGAAAAAAAAGGGTTTCTATGCCTATTATTCATAGCAAAAGGTTGAAAATCGGAACCATGACCATAACACCTTTTTTCAAGCAAATTGGAAAATTTCTGGCTTGGTTAATCGATTAATCATTTTCTAGCGCAAAATGATTAATCGATTAACCCTTGTATTTTGGCAGATCCTGCTGCATTTTCATGACAACAAGTTTTACTCTACTCTTTTGAGGTCTACTTGGTTCTAGCGTTATGTGGAATATTCTAGACACTTTAAGGCATTTATTCCAATACATCACTTTGAATCAAGACTACCATGTAACTTCATTTCCAAGCATGATGACCATTTGATTTGGACTTGCATTGGGATTGTTCCACTGAGTTAACCAACAATATAACTGAGTCAACTTCTGACTCAGTGAGTTAGGTGTAACTAACTCCAAGGCTAGTTCTAAAGCAAACTCCAAAGCACATTCCACTAGAAACTCCAAACCTCCACTCTATATAAACAAATCTTCACCATTTTACAAGGGACCTTGATCATTCTCTCATTTTTCACTCTTGAGCTTAAATTCTTCACTCTTCACTCTCTCATTTATCTCAATTCTCTTTGCATTTTCGGCAACTTCTTCACATTCATCTTCATCTTCTTCCCAAAACCATACTAGAGCTCAATTTCCACCATTGAAGAGTAGCAATTTCACATTGAAATTGCTTTCCTCTTGAGCTTAAACCTTCATCATATTGAATTTCTTCTTGGATCTCTGCAACTATAATAATTTCTACATCAACTCAAGTGATCAATATAATTGTTTCGGTGCAAATTCAATTTCGGAGCTTTTATCGTATTTTCAATCAGATTAGCTACGATTTAATCTCAAGATCATAATTCTCTTGTTTTCTTGGCTCATTCTCATCATATATCAATAGCAACATTCAACACGGCAATCCTCCGCCTTGTAGGTTGGTAACTCTTGCCCAATCTACTATTTCGATCACTTTCGCGTGTTTTCGATGTAGTTTCGATAGTTTTTCGGTATTAATTAATCATATGATTGATTGATCTTTGACCTTCATGTTTTATGCTCTCAATTGATGATTAAATGCTCATACTTGATATAATTTCATGCACAAATACATGCCTTAACATGTGGATGTTTGGAGAAGTGATTAATTGCTGGAAGTGCTTTTGGAAACTGTTTTTTCTGTCACTGCTCCAGGGTTAATTGATTAACCATTTTCTAGTACAAAATGGTTAATCGATTAACACCTCTGTTTTCATCAAAAAAATATGTTGTTTTTCAAGGGTTAATCGATTAACCATTTTGCACTAGCAAATGGTTAATCGATTAACACTGAACCATAATGCCTTTTTTTTTTGGCTTTTTCAAGCTTGCTTGATATTCTTTCCTCATTTGACTTCCATGACTTGATATGCTTGATAGTTAGGGATGTTTTATGAGCTGTATAACCTCTGCTTGAAGCATGGATACAAACTTTCAATGCATGATTTATCGATTCTTGGATTTAATTGCATTCTTGACATTGTATGATCATGTTGGTTCTTGCACATTTTGTTTACATGATAACATGATTTGTGATGCATGCTAATTGACATTTGGTGCTGCTTTGCAATTTCATTCTTGATCATATTAAGATTTTTCCTCAGTGAGCAAATTTAATCTTGTATAGTCAATAATCTACACGTTTGCTTTGACGATCTTTCGAGTCGCTTGAAAGATTATTGACTTGTTCACTCCCTTTTAATTAATTGATTGAAAACTTATTTCGATTAGTCAATGTTCCCTCTTTATTCTCTTTAGGATTGTTCTCTCTATCCCCTATAGAGTCAAAGGTCTGCACGATGCATTGGAGCATTGTACAACTTGCGATGTTTCTCTGTTGGAGTTCCACACTACACTTTGGGTTCTAGAAAAAGAATAAGGATGGAGTTTGTCTTACCCTCATTCTGAATATATTTGGGAAAGGGTGTCTGGTCCTTACACCTAGGATAGGTCACCTCTATTCCCGAGTTGTGATGTCTCTTGATTTTGATCCTTGACCACTTGCACCCTAATCTTTGTCTCTTGGTTTACTTTCCTCCTTTCAATTCAACACTCGTTTCTCTTTTGGCAAATCACTATTTTTTGATTTCCCAGAAGAGTTGTAATCACTCTTTGCTTTGGCTAGTCTACCATTCTTTGGTTAAAGCCAAATTCTCTTCTTCCCCAGCAAAGTCAATCCTTTTTTCCATTAAACACAATCTGACTGTTAAATACGAATCTCTGGCGGAGTTCACAACATTCTCTTAGTTTTATCTTCCTTTTTGTTTGGTTTATCACTTCCTGTCGGTTAAAACACCAAGTGGCTCTTTATCTTAGCTAATCGTAGTCTGTTTATTAACATACTAAGCTTCTCTTGGGATAATTACCTTCTCTTGGTTAATCACTCGTTCTTTGGTTAATCACGGTTCGCACGTTAAAACCAGTTTTGTTTGGGTTAATCACCTTCGCTTTATACAACACCCATTCCTCAGTTAACCGCAGTTCGTTTGTTAACATATTAAGCTTCTTTTAAGTTAATCATTGTCTCCTAGTTAATTTCTTAATCTTTTGGTTAATCACATTCGTCTGTTAAAACACTGAAATCCCCTGCAGTTAGCAATCTTTCTTTGATTCAAATACTAGCACCTTTGGGTTAGTAACCTTCTTTTGGTTCGAATAACCTTTCTTCGGTCATGTACTGCTTGTTCAATCAATGCACCGTCCTTTGGGTCACAACCTTTTCTTGGTTCCACACCTGTCCTTTGGGTCACAACCTTTTCTTAGTTCCACACCCGTCCTTTGGGTCACAACCTTTGCTCAATTCCACACCCGTCCTTTTGGTTAATCACTATTTATCAGTTGAAACACCGAGTTTTCTAGAGAGTCAAACACCTTCTCTTGGTTTAATACTCTCATTATGGTTCATCACAACCCGTCTATTGACACCAATCTTTTAAATTCCCTACATAGTTTTGCTCTCATCTTTCTTCGATTAATCACTGCCTGCTAGTTAATGCACCGAGTCCCCTGTAGATTTTACTTTTACCCCAATTCTTGTCCCTTTACTCTCTTGGTTTTGACACCACTCTTTTGTTTTCTCCCCAGTGGAGCTATCACCTTTTATTCGTATTCCTCAACAGCTTTTTCCTTTAACTTTCTTACTTGGTTTTGACACCATTCTTTTGCATCCCCAGTAGGGTCTTGCTACCTCTTTTTGCTCTTGGTTTTGACACCGTCTCTGTTTCCTTTTCTTTCTCTATTTTTGTTCCCCTAACTACATAGGTTCTGAATTCCTCATTGCACTGTGAGGATACGTAGGCACGAGATTGTGATATCTTGGCAAGCCACCTTTTTCCACCTTCTCCTCTCTTTCTTGGTTCCATGAACTACGAAGCTCTGAATTCTTCATTGCACTATGAGGATAAGTAGGCACGAGGGACCCAATCATCCGTGAACACTTTCTTTCTTTCTCTCTTTTTTCTTTCCCCTTTTCCTTTTAGCTAGAAGCCTTTAGATAGATAACCCATCCAAGCCTAGAAGCAAGCAAAATGGTTCTCGTCGAGTACGACGAATGCGTAAGGTGCTAGTACCTTCATTTCGTATAACCGACCCCCTTACCTGTTTCTCTTCTATTTGGGTTTTATCGATATTTTCCCTGTCCTTTGGTACTAAATAAAGTTCAGTGGAAACTCTGTTGTATCTTTGAGTGTGTGATTCACTCGGGTATAATCCCGCTAGCCTCAAATTACAGCCAGGGCCTTCGTATGTTTGTAAGGTCTTAAGACCTTCTAATGGAAAGAGCCTTATAGAACCAAGTCAAACTGAAAAATTTATCACAAAAATTATACTTTTGATATAACTAAATATGATGAAATTTTTCATCTTCTAGTTACTGATGGTCAAATAATATTGTTGAAAGGCCTAAAGACGCCACCATTGGAACAAAGGAAGAAGAAAGGTTTTTGTAAATATCATAATTTCCTTGGTCATAAAATGTATCACTGTATTCTTTTAAGGGATTTTTGGAAGACACTTTAAAGGATGGTAGGATAAAGTTTGGGGACAAACTTAAGCCTTCAATGGAAATTGACTCAAATCCTCTACAAGTTCAAGAGTCACATATTGTCGAGCCAATAGAGATCATGATGGTTGAGACTATAGAAGGTCTCAACATGGAGATCAAAGAGGTAAGTTGTTAGAACAAAATTGGTTTGTCCCTTATCACTTGGTTTTTGAAGATAAAAAAGTATGTAAACACTAATTTGGTATACTAATGTTTGTTCAAGTGTACAGGAGCATAAACTAAAATTTCATATAGAACCCAAGTATTGGTTCTGTCTCTAAACATTCAAAGAGAAGCTTAAGATAAAAGTCTAAAGAATAAAAAGTTGAAGACTTGACTCTAAAGAAGTCAACTTATGAAGGGGTCAACTTCCAAAGATTAAAGACTGAAGGAGTCAGCCTCTGAAGACTAGACTTTGGAGAAGTATGCTTCTGATGATCAAAACCTGGGCTAGTCAAAGCGAAAGGACCAAGGTGATCCTGATAGGTCAATGTCCATCTTTGAACATACTTTGTCACGTGAAGACCTAAACTCTATTTTATTCATAGAGTTTACTGGGATACAACTTCTAATTCCTTTTGCAGCAAAGGATTTTCAAACTAGCCTTCACCTAACCTAGCAGTTTGGTGAAACATACCAACATCTCTTTTGAAGCTTCTCAAAAGACTCTATTATTCTGCATCTTCAACGACTCTTTTCTTCTTTATTTAAGGAGCTAAAGTACTTGAAGATAATAATTATAATGGACAACAATTGAAAACAAAAGAGAAGTTAATATGTCAAAGTTAAGCACGAGCTTAAAACATAGGATTTCTTATCCCTGTATATCTTAGAAATCCCTAAGTCTTTAAGAGTCTATTTTTCTGTATTCTTTGTACACCTATGATTTTATATCAAGTGTATTTTTCCCAACAATCATTTATTTTCTAGATAGGTTTTAAGAAGTCTCTCACTTGTGTACTTGAGTGTAGAAGTCTCTTACTAAGTTTTTGAGCAAAGGAAGTATCTAGCTTGTGTGTTTGAGCAAAGGAAGTCTCTTACTTGTGTGTTTGAGAAAACAAAGTCTCTTTCTTGTGTGTTAGAGCAAAGGAAGTCTCTTACTTTTGTGTTTGAGAAAAGGAAGTCTCTTGCTTGTGTACTTGAGTAAATTGTAATCTTGTGTGGTTATAGTGAAAATCTCTTGTAAGTAGAAGGGAACTAGATTACTCATGAGTTATGAGAGGAACCAAGATAACTCTGTGTGTTATTCTTCTTTCTTTCATTTTATATGCGCTACCTATCATCTGGCTAAATCAAATTCTATAACCCTATGTTTAGAATCTGACTTAAAAGTTTAAAAAGAAAGAAAAAGTCAACATAATTCAACCCCCCCCCCCCCTTCTCGACACTCCTTCTTGCGTTTTTCTTGCCTTTAGTTGGTATCAAAGCCTGGTATGTGTTTAACACTTTACACTGGTACATAAAAGATCCTGAGAAAATATATTGAACTATGTCTAGTATTTTTTGAATCTGAGAGTGGTACTCTCACTTTTCATGTTGCTATAAATCATGATTATAGCAATCTAGAAAAGAAAAAATTATACATCTAGACCTCCAATTTTTAATGGAGATTCTAATGAGTTTGAATGGTGGAAGAGCAAGATGTATAAACATATAATATGCATTGATGATGAGTTATAGGATATTCCAAAAGATGGAATTGATATTCCAATTAATGGATTTAGAATGGTGTCTAATAGAAAACTCTCACACCAGCTTAGAAAAAGGTCTATAGAAAATATGATAGAGTTATAGATATCTTGGATGATGTTCTACCTCATTCAGATTACACCAAAATCATTGATAAATCTACTTCTAAGACCATCTTCAAATCCTTATGTGCTACATGTGAAGGGAATCAACAAGTTCAGAAAGCTAAGTCTAGCCTTCTAGTTCCAAAATACGAGCTGTTCAAAATGAAGGAGGATGAAGACATTGAAACCATGTTTTCTAGGTTTCAAGGTCTTATATTTGGACTTCAGGATTCGAACAAGAGCTACACCATATTTAATCATGTTAAGAATATTCTTAGAAGTCTTCCTATTAGATACAGACCTAAAGTGACATCTATACAGGAGACTAAAGACTTAAACACATTAATTCTTTAAATTCTTATAAGTAATCTTCAGAGCCATGAGATGGAGCTTGATGGAGAAGAAACTGTCATAAAATGAAATCCCATATCTTTGAAATCTATTGCTAAAACCTCCAAGTCTCCTCAAGTCTGGGAGTCTGAAGAAACTTCTCATATAAAAAGTTCTGAAGATGACTCAGATGATAAGGAAATGATCTTCATCATTAAAAGATTTCAATATCTGGCCAGGAAGAACAAGAGATTCTCTGATAGAAGCAGTAGCTTCATAGGATTTGGCTCTAGAGAAAAGAAGGGTGATCAGAAAGGATGTTTCAACTACAATAAATTTGGTTACTTCATTGTTGAATGTCCTGAACTACTAAAGGACAAGCCAAAGAAGGGAATCTTTCAGAAGGATAGCTTCAAGAACAAATTCAAGAAAATTCTCATGGAAACATGGGATGAACTTGATAATAAGGAAAACTTCAAAACAGATTAAGTGAAAGCTAACCTTGCATTCATGGCTTTTACATCTTCAGAAGCAAAATCTGACTCAGATTCTGGCTTAGAGTCTAAGGAAGATGATGAGGTATTTTATAAACTATTTCGTTCTGATTTAGTTAATTTTGTTTAATATCTCATTGGGATATGTCAAGATAAATCCAGACACATGAAAATATTGAAAAAGCAATATGATCTTTTGAAAGAAGAGTTAAATTTGGTTCAAAATAAAAATGATGCTTTTAAAAAAGGATCATACTCCTCTAGTAAAAGAAGTGATTGATAAACCTCTTGATGAGCATAAAATAGATCTTCAAGAGTTTATCATAAATGAATTCAACATAATTAAACTTGCTTCCATGATTTATGGAGTAAGTAGAAGCAAATGGGAAGGTCTTGGTTACTTTCAAAAATCTTTTAATCCAAGGTTTGAAACCTTGAGAAAACCAACTGATTTGCTCAAAAAGGGCTTGACTCTTGTTTTGTTTATGCTGCTGAAAATGAAAAGCTTCTGAATCATTCATAATCTAAAGCTACTGAGTCAAAGGTTCTAAAGAAAGCAGAGCTTAAGACTCTAAAGTCAAATGTTCTAAAGAAGTCACAACCTAAGATAACAGGAGTTAAGGTTTTGAAAGGATTTGATCCTAAGGTCAAGGTTCATTCAAGAAAACAAACTTTTAAATAAATGAAAAGTCTTGAATAATCCTAAACCTTATCATATGAAAGCTAAGATACAAAACAAGAAGAAACCTGCCAGAACTAACCATAAAGAACCCATTAGATTATGGGTACCTAAATTTTAAATTGTCTTTGCTGCATATATGCTTCAAGGGAGAAGCAAAGCAGAAATCATGGTACCTAAACAATGGCTGCTCATGACATATGATAGGACAAAAGCTTATGTTCCAAACCCTAACTTTGAAATAGGGAGGAATTGTGGGATTTGGAGGAAACCAGAAAGGAAATATTACTAGTATGGTTACTATTGGTAACTCCTCTATTTCAATTAATAATGTTTGGCTTGTAGATGGACTTAATCATAACCTACTAAGCATTATGTTAAAATGATAACGAGGTTGAGGCATATGTTAAAATGCACAAGGATGAACTCCGAGGTTTAAATCCGAATAGAAATGAAAACTGGATAGTACGATAGCACAATCGAAGTTTTATACCATGGTTCAAGGATCATATTTATTCAAAGTTTCATTCAGATCTCGCTTTAATAACAGAAAGGTTGAGATGTTTAGCATATGGTCCAAGTTTGCATGTATTTTCTTATAGCGCATACGCAATTAATAGATACACATTTTATACCAAAGAACAAGATGATAAAAGTATTATGCAAAATAGTAGTGTCACCATGGTAGCTAAAGTGATGCACATTTCAAGTGTGAAGGACTTAAATCCCAAATATGCAAATCTGTCATATTTTGGGGTTATCAAGCGCATTTGGGTGTTTGATTATGAGAAGTTTCAGATTCCTATCTTTGGTTGCAAGTGGGTTGAAAATAATAATTGCATACAAATGGATAAGTCAGAATTTTTGCAAGTGGATCTTAATAGGGTGGGGTACAAAGATGAGCCTTTTATTCTAGCCACACAAGCTAAACAAGTGTTCTATGTCACTGAACCGACAAGTAAGAAATGGTCTATAGTACTTTTATCTAACAAAGTAATTGATGATAACATTGGAGATCAAGGTGATATTAATGTTGAGAATGAATCGTATATTATAAATGATCAAGATGAGAATATAGAGCGAATGAATCATATATTAGAAATGATTATAATAAGGGAATTTGGATTAATCTGTCCGTACATGTTGTTAAGAGACAAGTAAACTATATTCCAACCAAGAAAAGAAAGAGATGTTACTGAAAAAGGTACTAGTAAAAATGATATATTATGTCATTCAATAATATTATATATTTGTCATTCAATAAAGTTATATATTTCTAATTTTATATATTCAATGGATTATGGATTATGGATGTTGATATTTGTTATTTCATATTTATGTTTTTCTTTATTACAGGTGAAATGGCTAGCAACGAGGAAAATGCACATGATATGGAAGGAGATATTAGACAAGGAATAACGATTATGAAGGGAATAATTCGTGCAAAGAGATAAAGGTATACGTACATTGGAATGAAATAGACCAATTAGTTGAGTCTAACGGTGCAATGTTGACAAGTTACATTGGGGAACTTGTTCGTTCGCAAATTCCAATCACTTGTGATAATTGGAGAACTCCATCATTGAAACCCGCTAAAGAAAAAATATGGAGTGAGATACAAGTATCATATGCGATGTTATTTGTTTTTGTTGACGATTATGTCTTTAAATTACTTATACTAACACACTTTATGTATGTTAATTTGTTCACAAAGGTCTTTTAACATTGGTGACGAGCGGAAAAAAAATATTGTCTTCAATTGGCCGGAAAAAGACTCAGAGAGTTTCGAGAATTTTTAACGAACAAGTTTCTTAAGGATTCTCATGGCAATTTTGTTGAATTAGAACGTCCAAAGAAGTATGCGTATTTGATTTCACCTGAAGAATAGGAAACTTTTGTTGTCAAACGAAGAACCCAAGAATTCCATGTAATTTTAACTTATCATGAACATTGTATAATATTTATACTTGTTTCACATGTGCTCTAATATGACTTAAACTTGTTTATCCAGGATGTGAGTGACATTAATCACCAACGAGAATCAAAACTCGCGTATTCATACGTAAAAGGGCGTACACGCTTACAACAAAGAATAGTAAGTATATATAAATGCTTTACAATGATATAATTAGAAGAGGAGAAAAGTGAAGAAACATCTCTTCCGGAACATGTACGTTAGAATTGACCTTATTATTTGTCTTAATGTGCAGTTATAAGAGGAGAAAAGTGAAGAAACATCTCTTCCGAAATATGTTTTGTGGAAGGCTGCTCGTGTGGGTAAGGATGGAGTTGTTTAGGAAGATGTTCAACAAGTTTTTGAGCAATGTGTAAGTATAACATTATTTTTTTAATAAAATAAAAAGCTCATTAACATATAATATTTATGCTTTGTAAAAAACTTAGTTTTCTAAGATTTGCTAAAACTACGAATATTTATAAGTGTCATTTTTCGTCATTTATTTTTACCAATTCTTTTTTATAGAATTACAAATATTTAGAGAAAAGATGTATTTTTTTTACTGGATTTTAAAATTGTCGCTATCAAATTTATGATTTTATACTGGCAATTTAGAAATATCCGATAAAAATGTAATATTTTGGTTGCTTTTTTACCGATTTTTTTTAAAAAAAATTCGATATGAACATGATGTGTTTTTATCATTAATTTTGAATGTAACTAGTCATTTATGCTTTATTTGTTACCGGACCGCGCTTCATTGAAGGTCATCACTCATGGGTTAATGTTGAAGAAATTCTTTGAAGTGCAGATGCTTGATTAGAGGAGGGCGATTTGCACTAATGCTCGTTGTTGGAGTGTTCGGTCACCATACTTTAAGTCATTTATGATGCAGAACATATAGTGCATCGAGAGTTCAGTGACACTTTCCGTTTTTGGGTTATCTGTGAAGGGAGAGTTACATGGTTACATATTTACTTGAGAGGTGTTTGCGCCAATTTTGGTATGATCAGAGATTCTTAGACCAATTCATGTTGTCCTATCTTGGGGCATTGATAGATGTTTTAGGTCTAACATTGTGAGTAATGTCATTGTTATTAGAGAAAATGTGGTAACGGTGCATTTTTCTAAACAGTGTTTGGATGGTTGTTTAGAATCTTAATTTAGAGTATCACATCCTCGCATCATCTCACTTGTCCAACTTGCAGGTGATGTTGGACCTTCACATGATGAAGGAGATTCAGATGACATGTCACCGCCTCCACCTGGTATGATTGACTAACATTGGCTGCAGATAATATCACTTATTTCTTATAATCTCATGGGTTTGTTAAACCCATATGGTGAGGTCTATGTCAGGTTATCACGGATACCACACATAGCCCATGGTGGACTAGTGTAGCTTTTAGTTATTTGATCATTATTAATTGTCGCTAACATATTTTGGGTTTGTACTTGTCCCGCGTAGGAACCAGAATTAATCGATGAATGATAGATGTAGACCGTAACAAAGGACTTGAGCTTCTGATACATGGAGGACGGGAAAACATGCAATGTTAGCAATCCAACGCCTAAGTCAATATGAGATTAAGATGAAATTAAATGAGATTTAAATTCGAATTAACTGAGAAATAGCGTGTTCTTTCTTTATATAGTAAGAAAGTTATAATAATTTGCTAATCTATCGGCACAAGAAGTGAGGATTTGTCTTATTGGTCCTTGAGTTAAGAAATAATTGGGTCACTTTTGACTTATATGACATTGTTATTGGGGCCTCTGATAGGCGTAGAACAGTTGTCCCCCAAGCCCTTGCCACTGCTATGAAGGGTGAGGGTTTTATTGTACTTTCTTTCTTTCGTCAATCATTTCCTGCTTTAAGTGAAAAGTTGTGATATTAAGTCATCATCGTCATGAACTTACACCTTAAATGTGCCCCATATTTTAGATGTCTTTTCACTTGCTTCATTGTGATAACATTTCAAGACTAGAGTACTTCAGTGTCTTTCTGAGGAAATTTAGACCGTTGGTAATGTTTACTTCCTTTCTTTCAGTAAGATATTGCACGATCTTTGGGAACATCTATAAGGCTTCCTTGATCATTTTCTTTGATTCTTTCATCATTCGCGTTCTTTGCAACATGTTATCATTCTAGATCATTCTTTATTTTGTAATATTTACTTCTTTCACATTGCACAAGATTGATCATTCTAGATCTTCTAATGTGTTTCATCTTGTTTGTAACTTTTTCCTTATGTATAACCTAATTGTTTATTATGTTATTTTTTTTACTTAAGTTATTCTTAACTTGCACTATCTATTACTTAAGCCATTTTCATTCAACACTATTTTTTAATTGTTTTTGTTATTTATATTATTTTAATCGTCAAACAACTTCAACACAATAAACGACATAAGCAACTTCAACACAATATAAACAACATTGACATAAATTATGGTTGAGTTCAACTATTTATACTTCTATCAACTTCAAGAGACACTCCTTAGTATTTTTGATATTTCTAGAATAATTCATACTTGGTAAAATGACATGTGTAGATCTAACCAACATTGCGTCAGACTCAATAGATCCTTTGGCTTCAAGACAATGAAATGTAATGATCATTCTCTTTACATTTTTAAGATCTTGAAGATGAAGATGATTGTAATTAAAATATATATCAAAGTCAATTGATTGAGAATAATTTTTAATACACACCATCCTCCAAATTTTGTCATAGTTAAAAAGAGTTTCAATTGCATTCACCAATACAATGACTCTATCGATTATAATGACTTTAGAAATCAATTTTTCTTATGTAAACAATTGTATAATATTTTTTAGTTTCATCATAAAATTTTCTTCAAATATTGTCAATGATCAATATAAAGAAAACAATCCACATACCTCATGTTAAACGAGCGCTCTACCATCTGAGCTACATCTCCATAATTTTTAATTCTTAACATGTTTATATTTATTAACTAACATACAATTTTTTTCACCAATTAAAAGATATATATAAATAATTATTATTCACATAAATATAAATAGAAACTGAAAACTTATTTAAAAATTGAAAAAATGTACAAAACTATTTCATAAAATGTTTTTATATTTTTTTCACAAAATTTGTTCTTTTTTTATGGCATAAAACTTTTAGTAAAAATTAGATATTTATTTTAATGTCCAATGTATTTGAAACATAATTTTTTGTTTCACATATTTTTTTTCCTTTTCTGCATATTTTATAATAGTCAAATATCTAAAATGGAAACTACATTAATATACAGAAATGTTTCTGTTAATATTATAATATAATCGGCATATATATATATATATATATATATATATATATATATATATATATATATATATATATATATATATATATATATATATATATATATATATATATATATATATATATATATATATAATTTAATGTTTATATTGTATGATACTTGTGAATTCAATTAAGCTTATGTTTCTGCTTAGTTTTGTTATCCATATTATGTTGTATACATTATTGTTAATATGGTGATCGTGGATGGCATTAATGGCGTTGACAACATAATTGCTCTGGATCTTTTAACTTCTGATTGCAGGTCCTTAATTAGTAGTTTAGTGGATGCCACTTTATTGTATGTTAGCCGATGTTATATTAGTGATGATCATCATATGGTGGGAATTGGTAAGGCCCTTGGGTCTAGGACTTGGTATGAGTCAATCCCTCGTTAGGGTGACAAACTTTGTAACGTTGTTTCGATTTCTCTTCAATTAAATCTATCTTTCTATAAAATAAAAAAGAAACATCTCAATGAAATAATATTTTGGTATTGGTATATTTGTGAATTTCCTGTTTTTCTTTTCAACTGCACTAGTTTCGTAGCTGCATTATATCAACATTTTATTGTAGAATTTTTGTTTAGCCGTGGCTGTTCCATATCAGTTTGCTTGGTGGGGTGACTCCTGCGGATTCTCAGTCAAGTCCACGTACTTGAGATTGCATTTTTGTGTTGAGCAAGTTTTTATTTTGGGTTCAGAATTGAAAGTGGCTCTGAAGTGTGTTTGAAAAACTATTGCACCCTAAAATATTTAGATTTTGCATGGAGGTTTCTCTTAAATCATTTACAAATCAGAGATGAGCTTGCTAAGCGAAGAGTTATTTCAGGCGCTCATAGTTTTATTTGTCCATTATGTCTGGATCCTGGAGAATCTTACAGTCGTCTCTTTTTTTATTATATCATAGTGTCCCGAGTTTGGTCATTTATCTTTTATTGGATTGGGGTGAATAATTTTAACTTTTACCTTGATACTATTGATCACTTGTTGTTGTTTGATTTGTTATTGAGATGGAGGATTAAAACAAATTGTAGCATTCTTATTTGGTTAGTGATGGTGAGAGTTGTTTAGTTAATTAAGAATGATATGTTGTTTAATGGTGGCATGAAAAGGACTCGAGAGATTGTTCGCGAAATCTCTAGCTTGAGATTGGTTTATTGTTAGATCCAAGGATCAATTAAATCAGTATGGTTGACTAATCTTATAAGGATTCTTGATTGATTAATCTTATATGTTGTGAATCAGATACTTTTATACAAAGTATAAACAGTTTCTTAATGATCAAGAAACACACAAGGGTTAAGGTTAACAAAGAAGACAGGGTAAAACAATAAGGAACAACAAGGATTGGTTATAATAATGCTATTCTTTCCTTTCTCTTAAAACAAGATTACGAGTATACAAGAATAACAAAATAACCTCTCTCTCTTGAAACTAGGATTTTATCTTCCTATTTTTCCTTATTCCAAGATTGAGAAACTAGCATCCTATTTATAAGAAAAATAGCACACTAACCTAATGGGCTTTTTAACAATTATCCATTACAAGCTAACTTAGGGTACAAGCTAACTTAAACAATTGGGATTACAAGTAAGGCCCAATTCAACATGATAACAACTCTAGCAATATTAACTAATGCATGTTAGAACAAACTTCAACTGCAGCACGCATTACTCACGAACGGAATTCGACCATACTAGAGTTCGATCCAACATCTCAAAAATTTCCACCTTGGGTCTAACTCTATAACATCAAGAAACTAGCTTTCTTCATGCAGATTTATTAGTTGCATACAATGGAAAAAATTGCAACTGGGCAACGTCTTGGTGATCATATCAGCAGCATTATGATCTGTCGAAACCTTCAACACTTGGACTTCTCCATGCTCGATTATCCCTCTGACCAAATGCAGCCTCACATCAATGTGATTGGTTCGCTCATGATAGGCTAAATTCTTCAACAGGTGTATTGCACTTTGACTATCACATTTAACAGTGATAACTCGACCTTGAAGTTTTAGCTCCTTTGCAAAACCTTCGAGCCACAATACCTCCTTCACAGCTTCAGTTAGGGAAATATACTCCGCTTCAGTGGTTGATAAGGCAACGACCTTCTGAAGTGTTGCTTTCCAACTGGTTGTTGTCCCAAACATAGTGAACACATATCCAGAGATAGATTTTCTAGAATCCATACAACCTACATAATCAGAGTCGACATATCCTTCGATTGTTGCTTTACTATCTTCACCCAAGGCTCCACCATAAATTAGGACTCTATTCAGAGACCCATTTATGTACCTTAAAATCCACTTTAATGCTTGTCAGTGAGCCTTTCCAGGATTCGTCATGTACCTGTTTACAAGACTTACTGCATATGCTATGTCGGGTCTAGTACAGACCATAACATACATCAAAGAACCCACTATGTTAGCATATAGAATGCTATTCATATAAGTTCTTTCAACATCAGTGCTGGGACATTGATCTATACTCAGCTTGAAGTGATTCATTGACACCCTTCCTTTTCTTTTGATGGTAGAAGTTTTGAATGGGTTGATTTAAAATGTGCATTATATTTATTCGTTTAAAAGTTTTTCTGTATATCTTTCTTCAATTTGTAAAAGAATGACAATTTTTAAATTGGACCTCAAATCCCAACATAACCCTTAGTTTAATCATAATATTTCAAAATTAAAAAATTAATTTTTTAAATTAAAATTTTTTCTTTTAAAGATTTTTTTTATAAAAACCTTATGTTTTTAACAGAGGTCTACTGAAAATACCGAATATTTACAAGGGTTATTTTTCATCATTTATTTTTATCGAATTTTTTATAGAATGTCGAATATTTATGGAAAAATATTTTTTTTATTAGATTTTTAAATTGTCAATACAAAATTTATAATTTTATATTGATAATTTAAAAATATCCGATAAAAAATGAGACTTTCTTTTTTAAATTTTTTTTAATGTATGAGAACATTATTTTTAAATAAATATTAGACTGTTGTTATTTGCGAATCAAGTATTTAAACCTATGAGCTTACCAGAGTTGTTGTTTCACAATCCAATCTTTCATATTAGTCCGTTGTTTTCTCCAAATCAATGTTCATATTCTTAACCACAACAGCTATATTATCGTAGTGACCAATTCAATTCCACTAGGAAGAAATCAGCAAAAATAGTGAATATATATATATATATATATATATATATATATATATATATATATATATATATATATATATATATATATATATATATATATATATATATATATATATATATATATATATATATATATATATATATATATATATATATATATATATATATATATATATATATATATATATATATATATATATATATATATATATATATATATATATATATATATATATATATATATATATATATATATATATATATATATATATATCACAAGAATTGTTTCTTCACCTTATCTCATTTCCTTCCATGACCTTTGTTGACCTAGGGGTTTAATTTAAAGAGAATTTTTTGTGCACCCTAAATGTTTCTTATGCACCATGTGAATTTTTAAATATGTTTTTTAATTTTAGAGATATATCTCTGAACGCATCTATTTTTAAATAAACGTTGACATATTCTAGAGATACATTTCCAAAACCATTTTAAACATTCAAAACATGTCACTCAGAACAAATAAACGTCGACAATTTTCCAAAGATACATCTCTGAAGTGTATCAGGACAAATGTTTTTTTTTTACTGTATTTGTTTTTAGATGAAGTATAACACGCGATCCAAAATATTAAAAAAACAGACATACAAAATAATAAGAGACTAATATTGGATGAAGTATAACAACATATGTAGAAAATGTCGTACAATCGAGATCCAAAATGTGATAAAACCGTAAAAATAACATAGAGAGTATAATAATACAACAAAATAATAACAGATTACTACTGGGTGTGCCTGACAACATCTCCTCTACCTGCTCTGCCTCCTCGGCCTTCAATCTCCTCATCCTCCAGAGATGTCTCTAGTACAACAGTGCTCCGTGTGCCTCCGCCACCATGGCATCTAGGACTCACTTGACAACAAACCCCTCAAGGAAGATATCCTCGTCAATGTCTTCCCGCACAATCTCCACTTTGCAATAACACTGAGGCAAGACATCAAAAATATGATCTAGCTAAACATGCTCCTCCTCTAGTATCTCCTAGTTAATTTGTCTCAGCGGATCTCCTGAAGCAGTTCACACCATGTATGGATGCGACACTCTGAAGAACCACCTGATTTATCCGGTGATGTAGCTCCAGTCGTTCGGCGCTATTGTAGCCCATGTCTCCTTCAAAACCAGATTACTCTCATAATCAACAAGCATATCATTTATCTGTCTACGAGTTAAGGCAGAAGGAGCAGAGACAACAGGGTGTCTGGGGATGGTCTGCGTTTACCCGAATTGCTGCATGACGCGCTCAGGCAGGAGGAGCAGTGATACGCGATCCGCCGACCATCCATCCGAAGTATAGTGATATTTAGCACAAAGGTCGCATCTGACGGTGATCCACGTAGTTGTTGAAGTGCATGTCCTCAACAACGAAATAGCCAAGATAGACTCTGAAAGGCTCGACCACCTGTTTCCCTTTGATATCCCACCTACACTTCTCATCACCCAGAAAATTTAATTCTATTTTGTCCTTATAATTTATTCAGTTGAAAATTGACTAGATTGATATTTTTTATTTATTTTGGTAGATTAAAAACATGAAATTATTAGTGAAAATTCAAAATAAAAATCCAAATTTTTATAGATTAAAATTTGCTACTGCATATTTCATGTTTTAAAATTTTGAATAAACATAAATACTTTAGATTTTAGAATGTGCTTTATATTTTAGATATTTAACTATTATAAAATATGCAGAAATGGGGAAATATGTGAAACCAAAAATTAAATAAATCTGAAATAAATATGTAACTTTTACTAAAAGTTTTATGCCATAAAAAAAAGAATAAATTTTGTGAAAAAAATAGTTTTGTATATTTTTTCAAATCTTAAATAAGTTTCCAGTTACTATATATATATATATATATATATATATATATATATATATATATATATATATATATATATATATATATATATATATATATATATATATATATATATATATATATATATATATATATATATATATATATATATATATATATATATATATATATATATAGTTTGTAATTGGTGAAAAAACAATATATGTTAATTAATAAATATAAACATGTTAAATATAAAAATTTATGGGGATGTAGCTCAGATGGTAGAGCGCTCGCTTAGCATGCGAGAGGTATGGGGATCGATACCCCCGCATCTCCATATTTTTATTTATTTTAAATTGAATAATCAAATTAATAAGGTATGAAGTACTTATCCATACAAGTTTTTTCATGAAAAAATTGATTTCTAAAGTTATTATGATCAATAGAATCATTGTCTAGGTGAATGCAATTAAAACTCTTCTTAAGTATGACAAAAATTGGAGGTTAGCATGTATTAAAAATTATTCTCAATCAACTGATTTTGATATATACGTTGGTCAGGTCTACACATGTCATTTTACCAAGTTTGAATTATTCTAGAAACATAAAAAATATTATGGAGTGTATTGTTGAGGTTAATAGAAGTACAAATAGTTGAATTCAACCATAATTTATGTCAAAGTTGTTTATATTGTGTTGAAGTTGCTTATGTCGTTTGTTGAGTTAAAGTTGTTTGACTATTAAAATAATATAAATAACAAAAATAAGTAAAATAATAGTGTTGAAAGCAAATGCTTAAGTAATAGATAGGACAAGTTAAGAATAACTTAAGTAAAAAAAACATAATAAATAACTAGGTTACACATAAGAAAAAAGTTACAAACAAGACGATACACATTATAAGATCTAGAATGATCAATCTTGTGCAATGTGAAAGAAGAAAACATTACAAAATAAAGAATGATCTAGAATGATAGCGCGTTGCAAAGAACGCGGATGATGAAAGAATAACTACTAAGTGACGGTTGTTGTTTCAAACATGTCTTTTGGCGCTTTTCTTGACTTCAACCGTTCCCACTTCGCCAACTGCTCTTTTAAAATTCAAATATCAGGACTTTCTCTCCAGCCTTAGTGATGACTGCAGCGTACTTCTTTCATCCCCCTCATGGTCGAAGAGCTATCCAACACTTAGCAAATTTTCATAAGTTTTCATAACCTCTCTTCGACTCAGGCTTTACCAAAAACTGGTTCGAAGCTTTCTTATGCTTGAACACACTTGTTTTTTTACTTGAGATGACTCTTGATTTTGCTGGCATCGAAAATGAGAGCTAACACCAAGGCTCAACAATATTGCGTTGTGTTCTCGATCATGCTCGTCTTTTCTTTTTTCGTTAACGCAACGTCCATGGCTGTCTCACCCTTCAACACTTCCAAACAACCCTACTGAACCAGTATGACTTTCATCTTCAAGCGCCACGGACCGAAGTCGTTCACTTCGGTAAACTTTTCAATCTCATACTTTGTTGAAGGCAACAAATTGGTGTGGTGAGCGTGGAGAAGGTATGAAGTACTTTTATTTAATAAGGTATGAAGTACTTTTATTTATTTTAAATTGAATAATCAAATTAATAAGGTATGAAGTACTTATCCATACAAGTTTTTTCATGAAAAATTTGATTTCTAAAGTTATTATGATCGATAGAATCATTGTCTAGGTGAATGCAATTAAAACTCTTCTTAAGTATGACAAAAATTGGAGGTTAGCATGTATTAAAAATTATTCTCAATCAACTGATTTTGATATATACGTTGGTCAGGTCTACACATGTCATTTTACCAAGTTTGAATTATTCTAGAAACATAAAAAATATTATGGAGTGTATTGTTGAGGTTAATAGAAGTACAAATAGTTGAATTCAACCATAATTTATGTCAAAGTTGTTTATATTGTGTTGAAGTTGCTTATGTCGTTTGTTGAGTTAAAGTTGTTTGACTATTAAAATAATATAAATAACAAAAATAAGTAAAATAATAGTGTTGAAAGCAAATGCTTAAGTAATAGATAGGACAAGTTAAGAATAACTTAAGTAAAAAAAACATAATAAATAACTAGGTTACACATAAGAAAAAAGTTACAAACAAGACGATACACATTATAAGATCTAGAATGATCAATCTTGTGCAATGTGAAAGAAGAAAACATTACAAAATAAAGAATGATCTAGAATGATAGCGCGTTGCAAAGAACGCGGATGATGAAAGAATAACTACTAAGTGACGGTTGTTGCTTCAAACATGTCTTTTGGCGCTTTTCTTGACTTCAACCGTTCCCACTTCGCCAACTGCTCTTTTAAAATTCAAATATCAGGACTTTCTCTCCAGCCTTAGTGATGACTGCAGCGTACTTCTTTCATCCCCCTCATGGTCGAAGAGCTATCCAACACTTAGCAAATTTTCATAAGTTTTCATAACCTCTCTTCGACTCAGGCTTTACCAAAAACTGGTTCGAAGCTTTCTTATGCTTGAACACACTTGTTTTTTACTTGAGATGACTCTTGATTTTGCTGGCATCGAAAATGAGAGCTAACACCAAGGCTCAACAATATTGCGTTGTGGGTTTTCTCGATCAAGCTCGTCTTTTCTTTTTTCGTTAACGCATCGTCCATGACTGTCTCACCCTTCAACACTTCCAAACAACCCTACTGAACCAGTATGACTTTCATCTTCAAGCGCCACGGACCGAAGTCGTTCACTTCGGTAAACTTTTCAATCTCATACTTTGTTGAAGGCAACAAATTGGTGTGGTGAGCGTGGAGAAGGTATGAAGTACTTTTATTTAATAAGGTATGAAGTACTTTTATTTATTTTAAATTGAATAATCAAATTAATAAGGTATGAAGTACTTATCCATACAAGTTTTTTCATGAAAAATTTGATTTCTAAAGTTATTATGATCGATAGAATCATTGTCTAGGTGAATGCAATTAAAACTCTTCTTAAGTATGACAAAAATTGGAGGTTAGCATGTATTAAAAATTATTCTCAATCAACTGATTTTGATATATACGTTGGTCAGGTCTACACATGTCATTTTACCAAGTTTGAATTATTCTAGAAACATAAAAAATATTATGGAGTGTATTGTTGAGGTTAATAGAAGTACAAATAGTTGAATTCAACCATAATTTATGTCAAAGTTGTTTATATTGTGTTGAAGTTGCTTATGTCGTTTGTTGAGTTAAAGTTGTTTGACTATTAAAATAATATAAATAACAAAAATAAGTAAAATAATAGTGTTGAAAGCAAATGCTTAAGTAATAGATAGGACAAGTTAAGAATAACTTAAGTAAAAAAAACATAATAAATAACTAGGTTACACATAAGAAAAAAGTTACAAACAAGACGATACACATTATAAGATCTAGAATGATCAATCTTGTGCAATGTGAAAGAAGAAAACATTACAAAATAAAGAATGATCTAGAATGATAGCGCGTTGCAAAGAACGCGGATGATGAAAGAATAACTACTAAGTGACGGTTGTTGCTTCAAACATGTCTTTTGGCGCTTTTCTTGACTTCAACCGTTCCCACTTCGCCAACTGCTCTTTTAAAATTCAAATATCAGGACTTTCTCTCCAGCCTTAGTGATGACTGCAGCGTACTTCTTTCATCCCCCTCATGGTCGAAGAGCTATCCAACACTTAGCAAATTTTCATAAGTTTTCATAACCTCTCTTCGACTCAGGCTTTACCAAAAACTGGTTCGAAGCTTTCTTATGCTTGAACACACTTGTTTTTTACTTGAGATGACTTTTGATTTTGCTGGCATCGAAAATGAGAGCTAACACCAAGGCTCAACAATATTGCGTTGTGGGTTTTCTCGATCATGCTCGTCTTTTCTCTTTTCGTTAACGCATCGTCCATGGCTGTCTCACCCTTCAACACTTCCAAACAACCCTACTGAACCAGTATGACTTTCATCTTCAAGCGCCACGGACTGAAGTCGTTCACTTCGGTAAACTTTTCAATCTCATACTTTGTTGAAGGCAACAAATTGGTGCGGTGAGCGTGGAGAAGATGCCTTCAACAAAGCATTTGAGAATAAGAGAATGTCATACAACCTATTAATCCATGTAGCATTAGGATCATGGATTAAGATGGAAAAGGCTTTGAGAAATCACAAATTCGTGCTTTAATGAAAATGAAATAGCTATTGAATGGTTGTCAACAAAAGAAATATTAGAGATAACATATACGAGAAATATTAAAGATAACATATAAGTTACTAATTTCCATAAAAGAACTTGTTATCAAACTTATTTTAATTTCTACAAAACATCTCACGTCAATTAAGTTAATAATGACATCAATATATCCCATAAAAAACATCAATATAACAATTTTAAATTGAGGTAGTCAATATCTTCTATATATATCGAGATCAATATTAATAGAAGAAGTGTCAATAGCAATGTTAATAATAGAATCAAGCTAGGTCCAAAGATATTTTTTGTTTGCAAAAGTACAATTCCTAAAAAAATATTGAATAGTCTATTGTTTTACCATAAAACTTATCAATGAAAAAAAATATTGCAACCTCTACCATACAAGTTCTCGTTCATAGGAACCTTTTCGTGAAAAGGTCTCAGAAGAAAAAAATATTTAAAAATTTGAATGGAAGAATTCCATATCAATTTTTAGTGATACTCAATCAAATACTAAATGAAAAGTATATTCAAATTTATCTTAAAAAAATTTATAGTGTGAGATGTTGTATTGAACTCTAGTATGGTCGAAATTTGTTCGTGAGTAATGCGTGTTATAGTCGAAGTTTGTTCTAACATGCATTAGTCAATATTGTTAGGGTTGTTAGCATGTTGAATTGAACATTGCTTGTAAGCTCAATTGTTTAAGTTAGCTTGTACTTTAAATTAACTTGTAATGGATAATTGTTTAAAAAGCTCATTAGGTTAATGTGCTATTTTTCTTATAAATAGAATGTTAGTTTCTCAATCTTGGAATAAGAAAAAATAGGAAGATAAAATCCTAATTTCAAGATAGAGAGGTTATTTTATTATTCTTGTATACATGTAATCTTGTTTTAAGAGAAAGGAAAGAATAGCATTATTATAACCAATCCTTGTTGTTCCTTGTTGTTTTACCTTGTCTTCTTTGTTAACCTTAACCCTTGTGTGTTTCTTTATCATTAAGAAACCGTTTATACTTTGTTTAAAGGTATCTGGTTCACAACAAATTGGTGCGGTGCATGGAGAAGATGCCTTCAAAAAAGTATGAGATTGAAAAGCTTACCAAAGTGAACGACTTCGGTCTGTGGCGCTTGAAAATGAAAACCCTACTAGTTCATCAGGGTTGTTTGGAAGCGTTGAAGGGTGAGGCAGCCATGGACGTTGCGTTAACGGAAAAAGAAAAGACGGGCATGATCGAGAAAGCCCACAAACAATATTGTTGAGCCTTGGTGATAAGGTTCTTCGACAGGTATCAAAGGAGACTACAGCATCGAGATTATGGGTGAAACTTGAAAGTTTGTACATGACCAAATCTTTGGTCAATCGACTTTACCTAAAGAAAGCAGTGTATTCACTCAAGATGAGTGAAGACAAAGTGTTGGCTGAGTTGTTGGATATGCTCAACAAGCTGATTCTTGATCTTGAAAATATTGATGTGAAGATCGATGATGAAGATCAAGCAATGTTGCTGCTGTGTGCTTTGCCCAGAACACATGCTCACTTCAAAGAAACTCTCTTGTATGGAAGGGAGTACCTGACCTTTGAAGAAGTTCAATCATCCTTGTATTCTAAGGACTTGCACGAACGAAAAGAGCATAAACCTTCGACGATGGACGAATGTTTGGCCGTTAAGGGAAAATTCTTGCGAAAGGATGGTAAGTTCGACAAGAAGAAAGGTAAAAGTCAACAAAAGTCTTATAGTGGCGAAACATCTGGTATTCGATGTTATCACTGTAAGAAGGAGGGTCACATAAGAAAGGTGTACCCTGAACGCCTGAAAGATCATGGAGCTAATGACAATGCAGCCATTGTTTAAGATGACTTCGACTCATCTGATGTTCTTGTAGTTTCAAGTGGCGACTCAAGAAAAGGGTGGATTATGGATTCAGGTTGCATTTGGCACATGACTCCAAACAGAGAATTGTTCGATGAGCTATGTGATCAAGATGGTGGATCTGTGCTGCTGGGAAACAACAAATTTTGTAAAATTGCAGGTATTGGATCTGTGAGATTCAAGCTCCATGATGAGTCAATAAGGTTATTGACTGAAGTTAGGTATGTACCTGACTTGAAGAGAAATTTGATTTCTCTTGGTGAATTCAACAGAAAGGGATATGTTTTTCAAGGAGAGAAAAGTACCCTAAGAGTCATGAAGGGGTCGAAGGAAGTCTTGAGAGGCGTGAAGAAACAAGGCTTGTATACCCTTAAGGTTATGGTCGTAAGTGGTTCACAAATGTTGCATCCACGAAACCTGTGTCGAAGACAGAATTATGGCACATGAGATTGGGTCATGTCAGCGAAAGAGGCCTGGTCGAATTGGGGAAGCAGAACCTGCTAGGAAGTGACAAAGTCGAAAAGTTAGAGTTTTGTGAATCTTGTGCATTTGGTAAATCCTGTAGGACGAAGTTTAACAAAGGCAAGCAAAGAACACATGGATCCCTGGATTACATTCATGCTAATCTTTGGGGGCTTGCAAGGAATCCTTCACACTCAGGTGCAAGGTATTTTCTATCCATCGTTGATGACTATTCCAGAAAGCTATGGGTATTCATTCAGAAGACGAAGGATGAAACTTTTGAGAATTTCTAAAGTTGGAAGATTCTGGTCGAAACTCAAACTGGCAGAAAGGTGAAGAGGTTGAGAACCGACAATGGCCTTGAATTCTGCGACGAACCGTTCGATAGTTACTATATTGAGTCTGGGATTGCAAGGCATAAGACTGTAGCAGACACTCCTCAACAAAATAGCTTAGTTGAGAGATTCAATCGAAAAATCCTTGAAAGGGTTAGATGCATATTAGTTAGTGTTGGATTGAAGAAGGTGTTTTGGGCGGAAGCTGTTTCGACAGCAGCTTACCTGATAAATAGATGTCCCTCGAATGACTTGGGAATGAAGACACCTGAAGAAGTTTGGTCGGGACATCCACCTAGTCTCGACAGACTGAGAATATTTGGCTGTGTGGCCTATGCTAACATTAGGCAAGACAAGGCCGAACCTAGAGCTCTGAAATACATGTTCATGGGATACCCTGAAGGAGTCAAAGCTTATAGGCTATGGTGCCTAGAGCCCGGTCACAGGAGACGTATCACCAGTCGAGATGTAGTTTTCAATGAAGCATATATGGCTTTCAAGAAAACTAATTATGCTAACAAAGAGCTGGAACAAGGAGAGATTCTTATTGAGGTGGAGCATGTTGATGCTGAATTGCATACCCCATATGAAGTCGAAGAAGATGCAGAAGATGTTATCGAAGATGAGGAGACTGATAATGATTACCTGCTAGCAAGAGACAGGTCGAGGAGAGTCATCAAGCCACCTCAAAGACTTGGGTATGCAGATCTTATAGTTTATGCCTTAACCTCTACTAGTGAGGTTCTAGATGAAGAACCTAGAGACTATAAGGAAGTTATGAGGAGTTGAAAGAAGACTGAATGGCTGAAGGCCATGGATGATGAGATGAAATCTCTTCATGATAACAACACCTGGGAACTGATCAAGAAACCTGCTGGAGCCAAGTTAGTCAAATGTAAATGGATTTTCAAAGTTAAAGAAGGAATCGAAGGAGTGACGTCGAAGAGATACAAGGCAACATTGGTTTCTAGGGGGTTCACTCAGAAAGAAGGTATCGACTTCAATGATGTATTCTCTCCTGTTGTGAAGCACATATCCATTCGAATGTTGCTTGTCACAGTGGCACAGTTCGACCTTGAACTGGAATAGATGGATGTGAAGACTGCATTCTTGTATGGTGACTTACATGAAACAATCTTGATGAGGCAACCTGAAGGGTATGTCGAAAAAAGGAAGGAAGATTATGTGTGCAATCTGAATAGATCCTTATATGGGCTGAAACAATATTCTCGATAGTGGAATAGGAGATTCGACAAGTTTATGGCACGCATAAGTTTTATCAGAAGTCAGTTCGACCACTGTGTTTACTTCAGATTTCGACCGGGTAATTCATTTGTTATTTTGCTGCTCTATATGGATGATATTCTAATGACAAGAAAAAATTTCGAAGATGTAATGAAGGTGAAGGATGAACTCAATAAAGAGTTCGACATGAAGGATCTGGGAGTTGCGTCTATGATTCTTGGGATTGAAATTCGGAGAGATAGAAAGCAGTCAAAATTATGAGTAACTCAAGAGGCATACCTACAGAAGGTTCTAAAAAAGTTTGGTATGTCGAATTCAAAGCCTGTTGTGACTCCGAAAAACCCTCAATTCAAGCTGAGTATAGATCAGTGTCCCAGCACTGATGTTGAAAGAACTTATATGAATAGCATTCCATATGCTAACATAGTAGGTTCTTTGATGTATGTATGGTATGTACTAGACCCGACATAGCATATGCAGTAAGTCTTGTAAGCAGGTACATGGCGAGTCTTGGAAAGGCTCACTGGCAAGCATTGAAATGGATTTTAAGGTACATAAATGGGTCTCTGAATAGAGTCCTAATTTATGGTGGAGCCTTGGGTGAAGATAGTAAAGCAACAATCGAAGGATATGTCGACTCTGATTATGCAGGTTGTATGGATTCTAGAAAATCTATCTCTGGATATGTGTTCACTATGTTTGGGACAACAATCAGCTGGAAAGAAACACTTTAGAAGGTCGTTGCCTTATCAACCACTAAAGCGGAGTATATTTCCCTAACTGAAGCTGTGAAGGAAGCATTGTGGCTCGAAGGTTTTGCAAAGGAGCTAAAACTTCAAGGTCGAGTTATCACTATTAAATGTGATAGTCAAAGTGCAATACACCTGTCGAAGAATTTAGCCTATCATGAGCGAACCAAGCACATTGATGTGAGGCTGCATTTTATCAGAGGGATAATCGAGCATGGAGAAGTCCAAGTGCTGAAGGTTTCGACAGATCATAATGTTGTTGATATGATCACCAAGACGTTGTCCAATTGAAATTTTTTCCACTATATGCAACTAATAAATCTGCATGAAGAAAGCTAGTTTCTTGATGTTATAGAGTTAGACCCAAGGTGGAGATTTTTGAGATGTTGGATCAAACTCTAGTATGGTCGAACTCTGTTCGCGAGTAATGCATGTTGTAGTCGAAGTTTGTTCTAACATGCATTAGTCAATATTGCTAGGGTTGTTATCATGTTGAATTGGGCCTTGCTTGTAATCCCAATTGTTTAAGTTAACTTGTACCCTAAGTTAGCTTGTAATGGATAATTATTAAAAAGCTCATTAGGTTAGTGTGCTATTTTTCTTATAAATAGGATGCTAGTTTCTCAATCTTGGAATAAGGAAAAATAGGAAGATAAAATCCTAGTTTCAAGAGAGAGAGGTTATTTTGTTATTCTTGTATACTTGTAATCTTGTTTTAAGAGAAAGGAAAGAATAGCATTATTATAACCAATCCTTGTTGTTCCTTATTGTTTTACATTGTCTTCTTTGTTAACCTTAATCCTTGTGTGTTTCTTGATCATTAATAAACTGTTTATACTTTGTATAAAAGTATCTGATTCACAACATATAAGATTAATCAATCAAGAATCCCTATAAGATTAGTCAACCATACTGATTTAATTGATCCTTGGATCTAACAATAAACCAATCTTAAGCTAGAGATTTCGTGAACAATCTCTCGAGTCCTTTTCATGCCACCATTAAACAACATATCATTCTTAATTAACTAAACAACTCTCACCATCACTAACCAAATAAGAATGCTACAATTTCTTTTAATCCTCCATCTCAATAACAAACCAAACAACAACAGGTGATCAATAGTATCAAGGTAAAAGTTAAAATTATTCACCCCAATCCAATAAAAGATAAAGGACCAAACTCGGGCCACTATGATATAATAAAAAAAGAGATAACTGTAAGATTCTCCAGGATCCAGACATAATGGACAAATAAAACTATGAGCGCCTGAAATAACTCTTCGCTTAGCAAGCTCATCTCTGATTTGTAACCGATTCAAGAGAAACCTTCATGCAAAATCTAAATATTTTAGGGTGAAATAGTTTTTCAAACACACTTCAGAGCCACTTTCAATTCTGAACCCAAAATAAAAACTTTCTAACACAAAAATGCAATCTCAAGTACGCAGACTTGACTGAGAATCCGCAGGAGTCACCCCACCAAGCAAACTGATATGGAACAGCCACGGCTAAACAAAAATTCTACAATAAAATGTTGATATAATGCAGCTACGAAACTAGTGAAGATGAAAAAAAAATAGGAAATTCACAAATATACCAATACCAAAATATTATTTCATTGAGATGTTTCTTTTTCTTTATAGAAAGATAGATTTAATTAAAGAGAAATCAAAACGGCGTTACAAAGTTTGTCACCCTAACGAGGGATTGACTCATACCAAGTCCTAGACCCAAGGGCCTTACCAATTCCCACCATATGATGATCATCACTAATATAACATATGCTAACATACAATAAAGTGGCATCCACAAAACTACTAATTAAGGACCTGCAATCAGAAGTTAAAAGATCCAGAGCAGTTATGTTGTCAACGTCATTAATGCCATCCACGATCACCATATTAACAATAATATATACAACATAATATGGATAACAAAACTAAGCAGAAGCATAACCTTAATTGAATTCACAAGTATCATACAATACAAACATTAAATATATATATATATATATATATATATATATATATATATATATATATATATATATATATATATATATATATATATATATATATATATATATATATATATATATATATATATATATATATATATATATATATATATATATATATATATATATATATATATAATATTAACAGAAAAATTTCTGTATATTAGAATGTAGTTTTCATTTTAGATATTTAACTATTATAAAATATGTAGAAAAGAAAAAAATATGTGAAACAAAAAATTATGTTTCAAATACAATGGACATTAAAATAAATCTGAAATAAATATCTAATTTTTACTAAAAGTTTTATGCCATAAAAAAAGAACAAATTTTGTGAAAAAAATATAAAAACATTTTATGAAATAGTTTTCTACATTTTTTCAATTTTTAAATAAGTTTTCAGTTTCTATTTATATTTATGTGAATAAGATATATATATATATATATATATATATATATATATATATATATATATATATATATATATATATATATATATATATATATATATATATATATATATATATATATATATATATATATATATATATATATATATATATATATATATATATATATATATATATATATATATATATATCTTTTAATTGGTGGAAAAAATTGTATGTTAGTTAATAAATATAAACATGTTAAGAATTAAAAATTATGGGGATGTAGCTCAGGTGGTAGAGCACTCGTTTAGCATGCAAGAGGTACGTGGATTGATACCCCGCATCTCCATATTTTTACTTATTTTGTTTCTTTTAGATTGAACAATCAAATTGATAAGGCATGAAGTACTTATCCATTTTTTTAGAGTTTGTTTTCTTTATATTGATCATTGACAATATTTGAAGAAAAATTTATGACGAAACTAAAAAATATTATACAATTTTTTACATAAGAAAAATTGATTTCTAAAGTCATTATAATCATTGTATTGGTGAATGCAATTGAAACTCTTTTTAACTATGACAAAATTTGGAGGATGGTGTGTATTAAAAATTATTCTCAATCAATTGACTTTGAAATATATTTTAATTACAATCATCTTCATCTTCAAGATCTTGAAAATGTAAAGAGAATGATCATTACATTTCATTGTCTTGAAGCCAAAGGATCGATTGAGTCTGACGCAATGTTGGTTAGATCTACACATGTCATTTTACCAAGTATGAATTATTCTAGAAATATCAAAAATACTAAGGAGTGTCTTCTTGAAGTTGATAGAAGTATAAATAGTTGAACTCAACCATAATTTATGTCAATGTTGTTTATATTGTGTTGAAGTTGCTTATGTCGTTTATTGTGTTGAAGTTGTTTGACGATTAAAATAATATAAATAACAAAAATAATTAAAAAATAGTGTTGAATGAAAATGGCTTAAGTAATAGATAGAGCAAGTTAAGAATAACTTAAGTAAAAAAAATAACATAATAAACAATTAGGTTACACATAAGGAAAAAGTTACAAACAAGATGAAACACATTATAAGATTACACATGTCATTTTACCAAGTATGAATTATTCTAGAAATATCAAAAATACTAAGGAGTGTTTTCTTGAAGTTGATAGAAGTATAAATAGTTGAACTCAACCATAATTTATGTCAATGTTGTTTATATTGTGTTGAAGTTGCTTATGTCGTTTATTGTATTGAAGTTGTTTGACGATTAAAATAATATAAATAACAAAAATAATTAAAAAATAGTGTTGAATGAAAATGGCTTAAGTAATAGATAGTGCAAGTTAAGAATAACTTAAGTAAAAAAAATAACATAATAAACAATTAGGTTACACATAAGGAAAAAGTTACAAACAAGATGAATCACATTATAAGATCTAGAATGATCAATCTTGTAAAATGTGAAAGAAGTAAATATTACAAATTAAAGAATGATCTAGAATGATAACGTGTTGCAAAGAACGTGAATGATGAAAGAATCAAAGAAAATGATCAAGGAAGCCTTATAGATGTTCCCAAAGATCGTGCAATATCTTACTGAAAGAAAGGAAGTAAACATTACCAAACGGTCTTGAAATGTTATCACAATGAAGCAAGTGAAAAGACATCTAAAATATGGGGTACATTTAGACCCTCAATTCAATAAGATATTGAGTTCAACTATTTATACTTCTATCAACTTCAATAAGACACTCCATAGTATTTTTGATATTTCTAGAATAATTTAAACTTGGTAAAATGACATGTGTAGATCTGACCAACATCGCGTCGAACTCAATTGATCATTTGGCTTCAAAATAATGAAATGTAATGATCATTCTCTTTACATTTTCAAGATCTTGAAGATGAAGATGATTGTAATTAAAATATATATCAAAATCAATTGATTGAGAATAATTTTTAATACACACCAACCTCCAAATTTTGTCATAGTTCAAAAGAGTTTCAATTGCATTCACCAAAATAATGACTCTATCAATTATAATGACTTTAGAAATCAATTTTACAATATTGTCAACGATCAATATAAAGAAATGGATAAGTACTTCATGCCTTATTAATTTGATTTTTCAATTTAAATGGAGATGCGGGATATCGATCCCCGTACCTCTCGCATGCTAAGTGAGCGCTCTACCATCTGAGCTACATCCCCATAAAATTTGACTTTTGATATGTTTATTTTTATAAACTAACATATATTGTTTTTTCAACAATTAAAAGATATATATATATTATTCACATACAAATAGAAACTGATCAAGGAAGCCTTATAGATGTTCCCAAAGATCGTGCAATATCTTACTGAAAGAAAGGAAGTAAACATTACCAACGGTCTTGAAATGTTATCACAATGAAGCAAGTGAAAAGACATCTAAAATATGGGGTACATTTAGACCCTCAATTCAATAAGATATTGAGTTCAACTATTTATACTTCTATCAACTTCAATAAGACACTCCATAGTATTTTTGATATTTCTAGAATAATTTAAACTTGGTAAAATAACATGTGTAGATCTGACCAACATTGCGTCGAACTCAATTGATCCTTTGGCTTCAAGATAATGAAATGTAATTATCATTATCTTTAAATTTTCAAGATCTTGAAGATGAAGATGATTGTAATTAAAATATATATCAAAATCAATTGATTGAGAATAATTTTTAATACACACCAACCTCCAAATTTTGTCATAGTTCAAAAGAGTTTCAATTGCATTCACCAAAATAATGACTCTATCAATTATAATGACTTTAGAAATCAATTTTTCTTATGTAAAAAATTGTATAATATTTTTTAATTTCATCATAAAATTTTCTTCAAATATTGTCAACGAACAATATAAAGAAAACAAGCTCTAAAATAATGGATAAGTACTTCATGTTCAATTTATATGGAGATGCGGGGTATGCCTTATTAATTTAATTTTTCAATTTACATGGAGATGCGGGGTATCCATCCCCGTACCTCTCGCATGCTAAGAGGGCGCTCTACCATCTGAGCTACATCCCCATGAAGTTTGACTTTTGATATGTTTATTTTTATAAACTAACATATATTGTTTTTTCAACAATTAAAAGATATATATATATATATATATATATATATATATATATATATATATATATATATATATATATATATATATATATATATATATATATATATATATATATATATATATATATATATATATATATATTACTCACATACAAATAGAAACTGAAAATTTATTTAAAATTTGAAAAAATGTACAAAACTATGTCATTAGATGTTTTTATATTTTTTCACAAAAGTTGTTCTTTTTTTAATGGCATAAAACTTTTAGTAAAAATTAGATATTTATTTCATATTTATTTTTGAACTGACCTGATCAGAAGGGGATCACGGACTGGCCACTCGCTGTTGGACTGCTATCTGTTCGCCGAAGATGAGAAGGAAGAGAGGGGTGTACCTGCGAGCACTCTGATGCCAAAGTAAGAAATTGGGCAGAGTGAGAGCAAAATATAGAAAGGGCAAGATGTGAATTACCTAACCCTCTTGAGGAAGAGGGTATTTATAGAGAGACCCCAGCGCTGGGCCAACAGTCACTTGCGTTGGGCTGGATTGCCAGACCCAACCAAGGTGACTGTTAGGGCTTACGTGGCGTAGTGAAGACCAAAATATGGTCTTCGCCCTAGTCCAACCGTCCCGTGATCTCCGGAAAGTGGGTTTGACCTGCTCTTTCGGAGGTGGGCAGTTGGTTAGGTGACGTGTCCCCGCGGAGGGGGGCACGTGGAGAACGTGCGTCGGGCATGTTGTCCTCCCCGCGGAGGGGAGCTCGCGAGGTTCCCCAGAGGGCGTTGTTCTCCCCGCGGAGGGGAGTATGCAAGGACGCGGAAGAGCCATGTGGTCCTGCTCGAAGGACCGGGGGTGCCCTGTTCGGCCGACAAAGGGGCGTTGAAGACGCTACGGGACGTGTCGTCCATCCCGGCGGGGAGCGTGCCCTGCCCGTCCTATGGGGGTGTGTGTCCGGTCAGGCTAGTCCACTTAATGGGCCTTGTGCGTTATTGGGCTGGATCGCGAGGCTGGACCCAGACCAGAACAATTTTAATGTCCAATGTATTTGAAACATAACTTTTTGTTTCACATATTTTTCCTTTTCTGCATATTTTATAATAGTCATGTTCTGGGTTGGGCACAGGCTTGATCAGACAGGCCCAGTCCAGAGATATACGGGGAAGGCTCAAACTGGCCCAAATGGCCCTATGTCGAGCACAGGTGCCCCCGTCGACCAGGGCACTCCCTCTGGCGACCAGGACGCTCCCTCGGTCGGATAGAACAACGTGTCCTCCACACGTTCTCCACGTGTTCCCTCTGTAGGGACACGTCACCCTCCAACTACCCATCTCCGAAAGAGTTGGTCAACCCACCATCCGGAGACCACGGGACGGTTGAATTAGGGCGAAGACCACGTGATGGTCTTCACTACGCCACGTAAGCCTTAGCAGTCACCTGAGTTGCGCCTGACAATCCAGCCCAACAAAAGTGACCGTTGGCACTGCGTTGGGGTCTCTCTATAAATACCCTATTTCACAAGAGGGTCAGGTATTCTCTTCTTAGCCTCTCTTCGGTATTTGCTCCCACTCTGGTCCATTACTTATTTTGGCATCGGAGTGTCTTGTAGGTATACCCCTCTCCTCGTCCATATTCCTTGTGAATAGCTAGGAGATCAACGATGCGTGGCAGGTCATTGTTCTCCTTCTGATCAGGTCAGATCAGTGGCACCTTCTGTGGGAAACTAAGCTTCCCCGTTCCTCCGAGCAGAGAACCAAAGCTTCCTCCTCTCAAATTTCAAGAGCATGACTAGCCCACGCCACAATGATGTTGTTCTCGGTTCCGCCTTCATGCTGGTCACCAACAGTGACAACCAAACGGGGAGCTCTCAACCCCGCGAGACTGACGTCAGGGACGGACAAACTGCCTCCCCTTCATCCGAGGATGCGGCACACCATGTAGTTCCTCGGGCGAGGAGCCTGCCAGTATTCCAGCCCATTCCCACACCGGCTGGAGCAGACTCGACGATGGTTGCCCTCTTTGCAGCCATCAACCAGACGAACCAGATGTTGTTCCAGCAAAATGAGCGCATCGGCACGCTGGAACACGACACATCGTCCCGCTCTCCTCCGCAGAGAAGTCAGCACGGGAGCTCCTGACCCTCTTCACGACCACGGGAGCGTCGGCCACAGCTGGAGAGGCCCCAACCGGTGGCTTCTTAGAAGCATGCAAGATCACCACCCCGAAAGGAGAGGCGGTCCCCCAAGCCAAGGGCGAACGGGCCTGAACCCCCGGCCAGAAGACCGAGGGGCGTAACCCGCCTCCTCGACACGAACCGTCTCCTCCGCAATCCCCGGTTCGCAGCGAAGAGGACGACTACCGTACTCCTTTATCGAGGGAAATCATGGCAGCCCTCATCCCCCACGGGATGGAGAAACCATTCGTGCTCTCGACGTACGACGGCACCTCGGACCCAGACGATCATCTGGAAGACATCGAGGCTATGCTTGACTACAGAAACGTCCGAGGAGCCATCAAGTGTAGGCTCTTCCTGACGATGCTGAGAAAGGGAGCCATGGCATGGTACAAGAGCCTGGAGCCTGAGTCCATCACGTCGTGGAGGGTCCTGAAGGACCTATTTTCACAGAACTTTTTAGATGCCAAATTTCACTTATTTGATCTATCAAATGTTGGCATTTTTCACTCATTTTTTTATCATGAAAGTGTTGAAAACCACTCTTGCTTTGTTTAGTTTGCAATATATTGTGAAAATCTGTTGGTACCTTTGATTTGTGTGATATTATGCAGTAATCAGGCACAAAAAAAGTGTAAAGTAGGACATAAGAAATGGGCAAGGAAACCAAGAAAGTATGCAAACAACAACAGGTTTCGCTAGGCGAACAGGCAGCGAGCATGCAGTGAGCATTCGCTAGGCGAGTGGTGGCGAAGTGCTAGAGAACACTCCTAGACTTGGACAGAACAAAAAAGACCATACATTCGCTAAGCGAAGCTCGTAGCAAAGGCTTCGCTAGGAGAAGGGATTGCTCGCCTAGCGAGCATTTGGAAAAGTCTCAGGGGCAGTTTGACAGATCAGAGGCATCTCACGTGCCTAACTTAGTGTTCGCTAGCCGAGCGTAGCAGATCCAGAATGTGTTATTTAAGTGTTTTTCTTGTTTTTTTTAGAGATCTATCACATAATTTCTGTATTGTAACATTTTGGGAACATCAGAACTTATCTCTCTTCCTTTTTTAGAGAGAGAAGCACAAAACCCTAAGAGGGAGGAGGTAAGATCTTTGATCTCTTGTTGGGGTTTGAATGTAATCTTTTGATACCTTATGTATTTCATTTAATTTATGTTTGTGAACTTCTTTATTGATTGATTATCTTTGATTATGTATTTGTGGGTCTTGACAAAACCTTTTCACATCTTTGATCTCAGATTTTCTTCTATCAATGAATAAACTTTTGACATGGTTTTGAAGATGATATTCATTGTATCTTCTATGGTGTTGTGTTGATTAAGTAGCATGGGTAGCATGGGTAGCATGGGTAGGATCAATATGATATTGTATGGGTATGTGATAATAGTGATGAAGAATGATGTTCACAACCATTTGGCGGATTAGATGAATACATGTAAAAAGGGTTAAGCGTGTGTACGTATTCTGATCATTGTGTTTTACATGAAACAACTGTTTATCCGATATGAGTGTCGTCTTTGCTTACCTGTTTATCTTTGATTTGAACCGTGATAGAGATACACTCTTCAGATCTGGATCTAGGATGATTACCTGTTAGGTCCTAAATGCTAGAGATAGGTTTAGGCTTAACATTTGCGCGAGTATCAGTTTGTAATGCTTTGTGTTGTGTTTTTGTTGGTAGAGAGATCACTAATGAGACAATCTTTGCCGAGTCATTTTATTTTCTTTTAACCCTTGACCTGTAGAATAGATAGGATAACAATCCGTACTAGAAAACAAGCGTGGATCCCGTCGAGTACGACGAATGTGAGGGGTGCTAATACCTTCCCCTTGCGTAACCGACTCCCGAATCCAGGATTTGGTTGCGATGACCATTCCTTTCCCGTCTTTGCGGCAGGTTTACTTCGAGCGTTTCCTTTCCCTCTGTTGGGACAAATAACGCACGGTGGCGACTCTTCTGTTTAGACGGCGCCGATTTTCGCAGTAGCGACAAAGATGATAAAAGTATTATACAAAATAGTAGTGTCACCGTGGTAGCTGAAGTGATGCACATTTCAAGTGTGAAGGACTTAAATCCCAAATATGCAAATCTGTCATATTTTGGGGTTATCAAGCGCATTTGGGTGTTTGATTATGAGAAGTTTCAGATTCCTATCTTTGGTTGCAAGTGGATTGAAAATAATAATTGCATACAAATGGATAAGTCAGAATTTTTGCAAGTGGATCTTAATAGGGTGGGGTACAAATATGAGCCTTTTATTCTAGCCACGCAAGTTAAACAAGTGTTCTATGTCACTGATCCGACAAGTAAGAAATGGTCTATATTGCTTTTATCTAACAAAGTAATTTATGATAACATTGGAGATTAAGTTGATATTGGTGTTGAGAAGGAATCGTATATTATAAATGATCAAGATGAGAATATAGAGCAAATGAATCGTATATTAGAAATGATTATAATAAGGGAATTTGGATTAATCCATCCATCCATATTGTTAAGAGACAAGTAAACCATATTCCAACCAAGAAAAGAAAGAGATGTTACTGAAAAAGGTACTAGTAAAAATGATATATTCTGTCATTCAATAATATTATATATTTGTCATTCAATAAAATTATATATTTCTAATTTTATATATTCAATGTATTAGGGATTATGGATGTTGATATTTGTTATTTCATATTTATGTTTTTCTTTATTATAGGTGAAATGGCTAGCAACGAGGAAAATGCACATGATACTTCTAAAAATGATGGAAACGAATCAGTACATGATATGGAAGGAGATATTAGACAAGGAATAACGATTATGAAGGGAATAATTCGTGCAAGAGATAAAGGTATACAATATGACATACATTGGAATGAAATAGATCAATTAGTTGAGTTTAACTGTGTAATGTTGACAAGTTACATTAGGGCACTTGTTCGTTCACAAATTCCAATCACTTGTGATAATTGGAGAACTCCATCATTGAAACCCGCTAAAGAAAAAATATGGAGTGAAATACAAGTATCATATGCGATGCTATTTGTTTTTGTTGATGATTATGTCTTTAAATTACTTATACTAACACACTTTATGTATGTTAATTTGTTCACAAAGGTCTTTTAACATTGGTGACGAGCGGAAAAAAATATTGTCTTCAATTGACCGGAAAAAGACTCAGAGGGTTTTGAGCATTTTTAACGAACACGTTTCTTAAGGATTCTCATGGAAATTTTGTTGAATTAGAACGTCTAAAGAAGTATGCATATTTGATTTCACCTGAAGAATGAGAAACTTTTGTTGTCAAACGAAGAACCCAAGAATTCCATGGAATTTTAACTTATCATGAACATTGTATAATATTTATACTTGTTTCACATGTACTCTGATATGACTTAAACTTGTTTATCCAGGATGTGAGTGACATAAATCGCCAACGAGAATCAAAACTCGCGTATTCATACGTAAAAGGGTGTGCACGCTTACAACAAAGAATAGTAAGTATATATAAATGCTTTACAATGATATAATTAGAAGAGGAGAAAAGTGAAGAAACATCTCTTTCGGAACATAAATTGATCTTATTATTTGTCTTAATGTGTAGTTATAAGATGAGAAAAATGAATAAATATCTCTTTCGAAATATGTTTTGTGGAAGGCTGCTCGTGTGGGTAAGGATTGAGTTGTTCAGGAAGATGTTCAACAAGTTTTTGAGCAATGTGTAAGTATAACATTATTTTTTTAATAAAATAAAAAGTTCATTAACATATAATATTTATGCTTTATAATCACCACTAATCTTTTTCTATATGAATATGAATTTTAGGAGAATCTATCTCAATCTTTTAACTCCAGTTGAAGACCATGATTGCAGGAGCGTATTAAGTTGCATATTAAATATTTATGAGTATTCTGGTCGTGTGAGGGATAAGGGATTTAGGGTCACTCCAACAGCATTGTATAAACATCCAAAGAGTAAAAGTCCTAGCAATAAACAAGTGATGGAATCGTTGGAAGAATTAAAAGCTCAAATTCGTGAATTGCGAAAGAATAAAGAAAGATATATGCCAGAAAGGCGCGGTTCAGAATTTAAAGATACTAGTGACAAATATAGTATCAATTGTAGTTTTCAACAGAAACTTCCTGAGGTAATTATATATATTACCTTGAAATTAATTTAACACAATTTTTTTAATTGTCATATTTACACTTAGTCATATTTATTATTGGTTTAGGGCATTTCACCTTGTCAGCTCTATTTATCGTCACCAACTTATCGCATGGTTGACAAGGGAAAAATGTATAACACTTTGGGAGACTTACTTCACCATAAACCGCTCCCTACTGGATTTTTAAAAGTATCGATTAATATTGCTTTAGAGGGGGATGCGTTATTACCTATACCAGACGATGTTTCAGATGCAACATTGGTGGGAGACGTAATAACATCATATGTTGCATGGTCGTCAAACCTCATTTTCATAGATGATGAGGTATATTGAACACCATTATGAACCTTTCAGTATTCAAATGTTTTATGAGTCATGCATGTAAGTTATTCTTACATTTACATATCTTTTATTTACATGGTAATTTTAGACTCCTACAAAATCCAAATCAAAAGATAAGGACACTGTGCGGCACACCAGGTCAGCTGCATCAAAAAAACAGGTACATTGATATATATATATATATATATATATATATATATATATATATATATATATATATATATATATATATATATATATATATATATATATATATATATATATATATATATATATATATATATATATATATATATATATATATATATATATATATATATATATATATATATATATATATATATATATATATATATATATATATATATATATATATATATATATATATATATATATATATATATATATATATATGCATATAAAGTGTCAGTTATATTATATCCTCTGAATTCAAAAGCTTCATGATCTTATACATTAATTACCTAACTTATATGATTTTTATATTCATGCTCAAGAGTTGCAATAAGTCAGCAAATATCATGCTTGAATTTAGCAATGTGTCCCAAAAAAAGATCTTGCAAAGACCGAGCCTAAAAAAGCATTTGTTCCTCGATTTGTGTCTTGAAATATATGTAGGAACAACAGATGTGATGGAAGGTGGTATTCATGAAATACCTATGGAGGAAGGTATTTACGGTTTTACTTATACCGAAATAATTGCTAAAGAGGATTTGGATCAGATTTTTCAACATTCTAAATTAGGCATCGATGTTATGAATTCATACATCAGGTACTCCGATCAATTTTATTTAAATAATTGAATAATTTATTTACTTATTTCAATGAATATTCTAATGTTGATTATGTTTTTATTTAAGGTTCTTGTATGACAAATTGATGCTCCCGCGTCAATTGACAGAAAGATTCCCATTCTTATCTTCCAATTGTATCAAAGCACGATTAATCGATCAAAGTCCAAATGCATTCCAAAATCACTTAGTCGATGCATTTATGGCCAACAGAGGTACAAAAAAGTTGTATTTTTTCCATATAATACTGGTCATGGGTTAGATTTCATTCTAATTTCATTTATTATAATTATTCGTTTTTTGACGTTGTATAGAAATTTCCCATCTAAACGTTTGTATTATTTTGCAGTGGACAATGGTTGTTGATTGTGATTAATCTGATAAAAGAAATAGTATATAATATGGATTTGTTAGATGGTGATCAAACAAAATACTCAGATATGAAGAAGATGGTTGATACGTAAGTGATGAGATTGTTCTAAATATTCGTATGTGTATTTATTTATTATGTGAGACTGTTCTAAATATTCGTTTATATTATGTTAGATCTATACAAATATTCTGATCACAGAGACAAGCTCGAGTACCAAAGAGTAAAGAAAACAACATTAGTGTTAGAACACAGATTGGTGTTTAATATTATCTCTATGTTTTGATGATAACTCTAATGAAATTTTGTATTAAGAAAATATATACTCTAATTTTGTTCTAGTGTTTTTGTTTCAGATATTAAAATAAATATTCTTATGGAAGCAAAAATGCATCTGAACAGTATTCTACGCAAAGCTCTGAAGCATCAGAAGACTCTGAGCGCTGCCAGAAGAGACTCTGAAGCAGAAGCTGCAGAAAACTCTGAAGCAGAAGCTGCAGAAGCATCTGAAGCGTAGCTGAAGAGTTTGTATGAAGAGTTTAAAGCATTATTTTAGAAGACTTTGAATGTACTTTACGCTGCAAGTACATAGGCTCTGATAAATAAGTATGCTCTGATCAGATCACTCACACTAAAGCACTATTGCTGCAACTCTGATATCTTTGAATCTGATCTGAAGAACAAGAAGCACATCAGAGGATCTGATGTTGTTTACGTTTGAAATGATGTCAGCACGTGAATAGACTTTGTACTATTCTCAACGTCCTCTCCAACGGAACTATTCCTTATTTGTGATAGACACAAGGATTCATGCAAAAGGCATTTCTATGAACATTCCACTTTTGAGAAAGAAAAAGTCATGTGAAGACAAAAGGCTACAACTACTCTACTTGCACAATCTTCAAGCATTGGACTTTCAGCACTATAAAAGGACGTCTTCAACATATCTTCAAGGTTAACGAATTATTGACAAGCTCATTGAAATTATTCAACAACTCTCATACAATCTTTCTTACTCAAAGCTGAATAGCTTTTATTCGTTCTTAATCTAAGTGTAAAAATCACAGTTTGTGATATAGCTTTTTAGAAGCATCTTAAACACTTGTTAGTTTACATTTATTTGTAAAAGGTTCCTTAAGAAGACCAAGTTATGGTCAGGATTTCTTGAGAAGACTAAGACAGTTGTTCTTAGTGGTTGACACTGTAATTTGTTTGAATATAGTGGTAGTGGATTAAGTCCTTGTGGAGAAAGGCAAATCACCTTGATAGGGTGGACTGGATTAGTTGAGTTCAATGAACCAAGATAAAAATATTGTGTTGTTTTTATTGCCATAACTTTTTCAAAACCCTTATTCAACCCCTCCTTCTAAGCGTTTTTCTCACCTTCAGTTGGCATCAGAGCTTCGGTTTTGTTAGTGCTCTCACTTCACCGTGAACAGAAAAGATCCAGTTGAGAAAACTCTTGATATATTTTGGTTGATACATTATGGCTGAAGCTTTAACATCCAACAACAACAGATATGAGGACAGAGATAGAATCAGCACTAAACCCCTTATGTTTTATGGGGAGAAGTTTGACTACTGGAAAGACAGAATTGAAAGCTTCTTTCTAGGATATGATGTTGACCTTTGGGATTTAGTCATTGATGGCTGTGTTCACCCCACTGATGGGGATGGCAAAAAGATAGACAGAAGATCTATGACTGAAGCTCAGAAGAAAGAATTCAGGAATCATCATAAAGCAAGAACCATACTACTAAATGCCATATCTCATACTGAGTATGAGAAAATTACTAACAGAGAAACAACATTTGGTATGTTTGAATCTTTGAAGATGACTCATGAAGGGAATTCTCAAGTCAAGGAGACCAAGGCTCTGGCATTGATCCAAAAATATGAAGCCTTCAAAATGGAGGAATCTGAATCTGTAGAAGTTATGTTCTCTAGATTCCAGATTCTCATAGCTGGCTTGAAAGTTCTGGACAAGGGTTACTCCACTACTGATTATATTAAGAAGATCATCAGAAGTTTACCAACCAGATGGAGACCAATGGTCACTACTCTGAAGCTTGCTAAGGATCTGAACAAGATCACGCTGGAAGAACTGATCAGCTCTTTGAGGAGTCATAAGATTGAACTAGAAGAAGACGAACCTCAAAAGAAAGGTAAGTCAGTTGCTTTAAAGTCTAACAAATATGTTAAAGCGTTGCAGTTTATAGAAGAAAGTTCTGAAGAATCTTCTTCTGAAGAAGAAGATGAATTGTCCCTGTTGTCCAGAAGGATCAACAAACTCTGGAAGCATAAGCAGAAGAAGTTCAGAAACTTCAGGAAACCAGATCAACATAAAGAGTCTTCTGGACACAGAATATATGGAAAGACAGAGGTTGTCTGCTATGAATGCAAGGAACCTGGGCACTACAAGAATGAATGCCCAAAGCTTCAGAAGGAGAAGCCAAGAAGGAAGTCTGGTCATAAAAAGAAAGTTTTGATGGCAACCTGGGATGATTCAGATGCATCTGAATCTTCATCAGACTCAGATGAAGAATGTGCAAACATGGCACTCATGGTTGATGTAGAAGACCATGCAGAAACATCTGGATCAGAATCAGAATCAGATTTTGAGGAGGTATTTTCTGAACTTTCTAGAGCAGAACTTATTGAGAGTTTATCTGAAATGTTGGAAAACTATAGTAAGATTAAGCTCAAATACAAGAAGCGTGAAAACAATCTTGTATCTGAGAATGATCTTCTGAAATCAGAAATTGCTGAGCTCAAAGCAAACAATTTGAAAATTAAAAATGAATTAGAAAAAGCTCAACAAGATTCTGAAGTTGAAACTAAGTCAAAATTTAAAAATATTTTAGAAGAATATGATTATAGTTTTCAGAAGTTTCTGGCAAGAAGCATAGAGAGAAGCAAGATGGTTTCAATGATCTATGGTGTAAGCAGAAATAACAGGAAGGGTATTGGATATGAATCTTCTTCTGAGAAAGATTTAAATCCAACATCTGTTGATAAAATAATCATTAAGCATACTCCTTTGTATTCTACTTTTAAGTATGGTCATCTTAATGACATTAAACACACACGTTCTGGTCAGAACATTCCTGTGTTTAAACCTAAAGTTAGTCAGAACAAACCTGTTGTCAGAAGACAGAAGTTTAGACAAAACTTTAAGGCAACTAACCCTAAAAGACCCCAAAAGATCTGGGTACCTAAAGACAAAATAATATCTGTTGCAGACATCTTTAGCAGCAAAGTCAAAACACCAATCTTAGTACCTGGACTCTGGCTGCTCGCGTCATATGACGGGAAGAAGGTCTATGTTCCAAATCCTAGAACTTAGATCTGGAGGAGACGTCAAGTTTGGAGGGAACCATAGGGGCAAGATAGTTGGCTCTGGAACTATTGGCAATGGTAATCTTCCTTCCATTTCTAATGTCTTACTTGTTGAAGGATTAACACATAACTTATTGTCCATAAGTTAATTAAGTGACAATGGTTATGACATAATCTTTAATCAAAAATGTTGCAAGGCTATCAGTCAAAAGGATGGCTCAATCCTATTTAATGGAAAGAGGAAGAACAACATTTATAAAATCAATCTTTCAGAACTTAAGGTTCAGAATATAAAATGCCTTCTGTCTGTTAATGATGAGCAATGGGTCTGGCACAGAAGATTGGGGCATATTAGTATGAGACGTATATCTCAGATTAATAAACTCAATCTGGTTAGAGGACTTCCTCAGTTGAAGTTCAACTCAGATGCTCTTTGTGAAGCATGTCAAAAAGGAAAATTTTCAAAATATTCTTTTAAAACTAAAAATGTTGTTTCAACCTCAAGACCATTAGAGTTACTTCATATTGATCTGTTTGGACCAGTGAAAACTGCTTCCATCAGAGGCAAGAAGTATGGATTAGTCATTGTTGATGACTACAGCAGATGGACATGGGTGAAATTCCTAAAACACAAGGATGAGTCACATTCTGTGTTCTTTGACTTCTGCAAACAAGTCCAGAATGAAAAAGATTTTAAAATTGTTAAAGTTAGAAGTGATCATGGTGGTGAATTTGAAAACAAATATTTTGAAAAATATTTTAAAGAAAATGGCATTGCACATGATTTCTCCTGCCCTAGAACTCCTCAACAGAATGGAGTTGTAGAGAGGAAAAATAGAACATTGCAAGAAATGGCCAGAACCATGATCAACAAGACTAATCTGGCAAAACATTTTTAGACAGAAGCAATTAACACAGCTTGCTATATTCAGAACAGAGTGTCTGTAAGACCTCTTATGGAGAAGACTCCCTATGAATTGTGGAGGAATAGAAAGTCTAAAATTTCTTATTTCCATCCTTTTGGATGTGTATGTTTTATGTTGAATACTAAAGAGAATCTGAACAAGTTTGATTCTAAAGCACAGAAGTGTTTCATGCTTGGGTATTCTGAACGCTCTAAAAGCTACAGAGTATACAATACTGAGACACAGATTGTGGAGGAATCAATACATGTTAGATTTTATGATAAGCTTGGCAATCAAAAGCCAAAGCAGCTTGATAATTCTGCAGATAGAGAAGTAATTCTCACAGACTCTGAAGACTCAGAGGCAGAAAAGGCTCAAGTGAAAGAATCAGAAGCAACGTCAGATGCAACTCCATTGGCTGCTCAGATGAACAATTTGAATATTTTTGAAGAACTAAATATTAAAGGATCATCATCCAGAATCAAGGCCTCTCACCCAGAGGATATGATAATTGGAAAGAAGGATGACCCTATCAGAACAAGATCTTTCCTCAGATCATCTGCAACATCACTTTTTGGGTTGGTGTCTATCATTGAACCAACTTCTGTTGATGAGGCTCTGAATGATAATGAGTGGATACTTGCTATGCAAGAAGAGCTAAATCAATTCACCAGAAATGACGTCTGGGATCTGGTTCCAAGACCTAAAGGATTCAATATTATTAGAACTAAATGGGTCTTCAGAAACAAATTAAATGAGCAAGGAGAAGTTGTAAGGAACAAAGCAAGGCTAATTGCTCAAGGGTATAGTCAGCAAGAAGGAATTGACTACACAGAGACTTATGCTCCTGTGGCCAGGTTAGAGTCTATACGCCTACTTATTTCTTTTGCTGTACAAAATAACATCACTCTTTATCAGATGGATGTTAAGAGTGCCTTCTTAAATGGTATTATAGAAGAGGAAGTTTATGTTCATCAACCTCCTGGCTTTGAAAATGATAAATTTCCAGAACATGTTTTTAAACTTAAAAAATCACTCTATGGTTTAAAACAAGCTCCCAGAGCTTGGTATGAGAGATTAAGTAATTTTCTTATGGAAAAGAATTTTATCAGAGGCAAATTGGATACAACTATCTTCTGTAAATCATTTAAGAAAGATTTATTAATTTGTCAAATTTACGTAGATGATATTATATTTGGATCTACCAATATTACGCTGGGAAAGGAGTTTGCTCTTTCTATGCAGGCTGAATTTGAGATGAGCATGATGGGAGAACTCAGATTCTTTTTGGGAATCCAAGTCAATCAAACTCCAGAAGGTACCTACATACATCAGACTAAGTATGTGAAGGAGCTTCTAAAGAAATTTAACATGACTGAAAGCAAATCAGCAAAGACTCCAATGCATCTTACAAGCACTCTTGGAAAGGAAGAGGTAAGTAAGAAGGTAGATCAAAAGCTCTATAGAGGTATGATTGGATCTCTTCTGTATTTGACTGCTTCTAGACCTGATATTCTATTCAGTGTTTGTCTGTGTGTCAGATTCCAATCAGATCCTAGAGAATCTCACTTAACACCTGTTAAGAGGATTCTAAGGTATCTGAAAGGTACTACTAATGTGGGTTTGTGTTACAGAAGATCTGATGATTATAAATTAGTTGGATTCTGTGATGCTGACTACGCTGGAGACAGAGTTGAAAGAAAAAGTACTTCTGAAAGCTGCCAGTTTCTTGGAAGTCATCTGATCTCTTGGTTCAGCAAGAAGCAACCCACTATTACGCTTTCTGTCAACTAGAAGACTATCAGATCCATGAGAGTAACATTTCAATCACTTCATCATACTATGTTCAGAAGGGAGTTATCAGTTTAAACTTTGTTGATAGAAACATCAGTTTAAAATCTCTTGGTTCAGCAAGAAGCAACCCACTATTACGCTTTCTGTCAACTAGAAGACTATCAGATCCATGAGAGTAACATTTCAATCACTTCATCATACTATGTTCAGAAGGGAGTTATCAGTTTAAACTTTGTTGATAGAAACATCAGTTTAAAATCTCTTGGTTCAGCAAGAAGCAACCCACTATTACGCTTTCTGTCAACTAGAAACAAGAAACAAAATAAATAAAAGTATGGAGATGCGGGGTATCGATCCCCGTACCTCTCACATGCTAAGCGAGCGCTCTACCATCTGAGCTACATCCCCATGAGGTTTGATTTTTAACATGTTTATATTTATTATAAGTTATATATTATTATTATTATTATTCACATATAAATAGAAACTGGAAACTTATTTAAAATTTGATAAAATGTACAAAACTTTTTTTTTTTTATGGCACAAAACTTTTAGTAAAAGTTACATATTTATTTAATTTTTGGTTTCACATGTTTCCCCATTTTTGCATATTTTATAATAGTCAAATATCTAAAATATAAAGCACATTCTAAAATCTAAAATATTTATATTTATTCAAAATTTTAAAACATGAAATGTGCGGTAGCGAATTGTAATCTGTAAAAATTTGGATTTTTGTTTTGAATTTTCACTAATAATTTCATGTTTTTAATTTACCAAAAAAAATACCAATGTAGTAAATTTTCAACTGAATAAATTATAAGGACAAAATAGAATTAAATTTTCTTGGAGATGAGAAGTGTAGGTGGGATATCAAATAGATTCTTCTCTAAATGAGTTTTTAAATGGCATAAATATACTGGGCTTTCTTCTAAATGAGCCCGTGTTTTTTCCTATGAACTATCAAAATTTTTAAAAATTTGGAAAAATAATTTTAAAAAATTTGGAAAAACAAGGCTGATATCGAATTTATCAAAAAATTCAGTATTCTATTTTTTTTAACGGATAAAAGTTCCATTTCGAAACTTCTAAAAATTTGATTTATTACCGAAAATTTTGAATGAACTATCAGAAAATATGTGGAGATGTCAAATTTAATTAGGATGATGACAGGTTAAATCTTCCAAATTATGATCCAACATTTCTCATGTTCAAGTTTTGACGTTTCTATTTGCTTATGGGCTAAAATTAATTGACCTTTAAGCTGATTTCCAAACAAGGCATGCATAATTAAAAAGAAATTGTATGAATAATTTAAATTAGAGAATTTCTTATAGCACCCTATGTATTTCTACTGTACCATGTGAAATTTCACATATGTCCTCTGATCCTAGAGATATATTTTCTGACACACCCATAGTTCATTGAACGTTGAAATATTTCGAAGATATATCTCTGGAACAGTTCGGAGCTTAAGTCGCGTCAGACTCTTCTTCTCCCTTATTTCACAGTTTATTCAACACACAACATCTAACTCTTCTCAATACAGTCCCTACCCCAAATAAAATTTCATTAAACAAGGCTCAATGTAACTCAAGGGAACACCAAGCATCATCTCAAATATCGGAAACAACATTTAAATCATCAATTTCACGTAAATTTTTCGAGTTTTTGATAAATATTTGAGTTTTAGTGTAAATGTGTAAAAATCAATGATTAGGGGTAGAAATGTGTAGTAATCACATGTAGCATGGTTTAGACTTAGTTGTGACTTGTTTGTTGGCTTAAAATGGCGATAAAATCATTTTTTTTCACATTGCATGTGGCATATTACTCCATTGTCGCAACCTTTGAGTTGCAGAACATTCCGGAGATACATCTCCGGAAATGTTCAGCATTTCATATACTTTGGGAAATTCCAGAGATGCATCTCCAATACTCTTCAAAGTTAATAGTTTTATGGTGTTTCCAGAGATGCATTTCCAGAATTGTTCAAGTTATTGTCTTATGGTGTTTCTAGAGATACATCTTCAGAATTTCTTGCAGTTTGTTTCTTTTTTTAATTTTCTTGTTTGTGCGTTTTGTTTGCGTGCACTAATTATATCTCTTACTTTACCTTACATGCATAATGACTGACAGAGTCGACAGACTGAGACATGGTCGGTTTGCCCAACATGCATTCGTTCGGCGGAAGTGGAGCCAACATATTCTTGAGGCAGTAGGTACCTCTAGTCAGGTAGAGGTGTCGACTTCTGGGGTGCATTCTACTTCTGGGGATCATGCTTCACCTCATACCACTTCATCTCAGTCTATTCCACCTTCTTATTCTTGAAAGAGACATGATTCACCAGCTAACGTGTCACTTCCCCCATCATCTCGTAGACATCAGGATTCACCAGTGCCACTTCTTGTTGATCTAGTGTCACCTCTCACTGATGATCCAACTTATTAAATGCCACCTCTGGAGGGTGAGGCTGTTGTGAATGCCGAGCCAAAGGGTTTTGGAGGAGGTTCATCCATTTTATCCCTACTTCCTCTGTATCCATACTATAATGTCAGACATATCTGGAATGGAGAGGTAACATTAGTTGGATTTTTTATCTATTGTGTATGTCTATTTTAATTGCTCTAGTTGATTATTTGTGGCATTAATTATTTATGGAAATTTTTAGGAGTGTGATCCATATAAGTTTCTTAACCATGGGATGAAGATTGGTTTTAGACGGTTCTATCTTTATCTAGTATGAAGGACCTATACATGATCGGGTACAACCTGGTCAACCACGAGATGCTTATAATGTATTCGTTGAGAGATGGCACTCTGAGAGATAACCCCACAAAGTAATATGAGCCTTTTCATCATGCTTTGTCCTCACTCATACTCTTTCCGGGAAACTTTCCAGAAGGTCACCCATCCCGAAATTGCTCCAAGTCAAGCACATTTAACTATAGAGTTCTTATGAAATGGGCGACCGAAAAGAAGATGCATCTTATTGGTATACGCAATACTAATTAATCCTTTTAAGTATTTCTTCAACCATGTATCCAATACTTCCACTGCCTTAGGATCCCTCTCATTTCGATGTGAATTCAGTTTATCCCTAGAAGCTGCTAAGAGTGTCTCATTGCCATGCCTCATGCACCGATAACTACTCTCTTGCCCTCGGGTGTTACATGTAACCACTTTTCATCCTCTTCGACCTCGGGTGTTACAAGATGTCTATCAACTGGACGATGTCTCGTGTTTTTTATATCTTCCGATCAGGGGAGATTCCTTGATCATGGGAGGATTACCAGAGATGAGGCAGTTGAGATGATGGCAAAGCATCTGGGACAGATCCAGAGAAGACGATGGAGGAGGTGGATAAGACCAGGAGGTGGATAAGAAGGAACAACAGGCACATGGTGATGCTGAGCAGGTGGCGTACACAAGACGCATGCTTTTAGAGAATACTTTCATTTTTTGGCTGGAACTTGTATTTTTATGGACACGAGTGCCACTTATACTGGCGTCGTCTACCTCTGGTACTTCTTGGATCTACAGCAGATCCATGAGTACAAATGGGTTGCGGCTTGCCTGACCTATCTTTATTTGAAGTTGAGGGAGGGATGTTTGTGGAAGGGGAAGCGGGTCACAAACAACGTGACACTACTAATGGTAATAATTTTTTATCCTTGAATATTTTTTTGTCATTTTCATTTCATATTTGTGAAACCATTGCCGATAATTCTTGATCCTTGAATTTTTTTTTCATTTCATATTTGTGAAACCATTGCCGATAATTCTTGATCCTTGAATTTTTTTTTCATTTCAGGCTTGGATCCTTCAGCACTTCTCGTGCATCGTTGGTTGGGCGAGTGTGGATGAGTACACTGAGGACATGCCTCGTGTCTGTGCTTTTATCCCGCTCAGAGGGAAACAGGTGGTCGAGCCTTTCAGAGTCTACCTTGACTATTTTGTTGTTGAGGACATGCACTTCAACAGCTACGTGGATCACCGTCAGACGCGACCATTTGATGAGATATCACTATACTCTGGATGGATGGCATGTGGATCGCATATCACTGCTCCTCACCTTCCTGAGCGCGTCATGCAACAATTTGATTAAACCCAGACCATCCCCAAACACCTTGTTGCCTCTGCTCCTCCTGCCTTGACTCGTAGACAGATAAATGATATATTTGATGATTATGAAAGTAATATGGTTTTAAAGGAGGCACAGGCTACCATAGCGTCGAACGACTGGCGCTACATCAGTAGATAAATCAGGTGGTTCTTCAGAGTGTCGCATTCATACATGGTGCAAACTGCTCCAGGAGATCCTTTGAGACCAACTCATTAGGAGATACTAGAGGAGGAGCATGTTTAGCTAGATCATGTCGTTGATGTCTTTCCTCGGTGTTATTGTATAGTGGAGATTGTGCGGGCAGACATTGATGAGGGTATCTTCCTTGAGGGGTCTGTTGTCAAGCGAGTCCTAGATGCGATGGTGGAGGAGGCACGGAGAGCACTGTTGTACTAGAGACATCTCCGGAGGATGAAGGGATTGAAGGCCGAGGAGATGTTGTCATGCACACCCAGTAGTAATCTGTTATTATTTTGTTGTATTACTATACTCTCTACGTTATTTTTACGGTTTTATCACATTTTAGATCTCGATTGTACGACATTTTTTACATATGTTGTTATACTTCACCCAGTATTAATCTCTTATTATTTTGTACGCCTATTTTTTTTTTATATTTTGGATCGTGTGTTATACTTCATCTGAAAACAAATACATTAAAAGAAACATTTGTTCTGATACACTTCGGAGATATATCTTTGGAAAATTATCGAATATGCATCTCCAGAACAATTCAAATGTAAATGGTATCTGAGTGACATGTTTTGAATGTTTTAAATGGTTCTGGAGATGTATCTCTCGAATATGTCAACGTTTATTTAAAAATAAATGCGTTCAGAGATATATCTCCAAAATTAAGAAACATATTTAAAAATTCACATGGTGCATAAGAAACATTTAGTGTGCACTAAAAAAATCTCTTTAAATTAATCCCATAGGTCAACAAAGGTCGTGGAAGGAAATGAGATATGGTGAAGAAACAATTCTTGTGATATATATATATATATATATATATATATATATATATATATATATATATATATATATATATATATATATATATATATATATATATATATATATATATATATATATATATATATATATATATATATATATATATATATATATATATATATATATATATATATATATATATATATATATATATATATATATATATATATATATATATATATATATATATTCACTGTTTTTGCTAAATTCTTCCTAGCGAAATTGAATTGGTCACTACGATAATATAGCTCTTGTGGTTAAGAATATGAACATTGATTTGGAGAAAACAACAGACTAATATGAAAGATTGGATTGTGAAACAACAACTCTGATAAGCTCATAGGTTTAAATACTTGATTCACAAATAACAATGACAAAGGTCTAGAAACAGTATAATATTTATGTAAAAATAGTGTTTTCATACATTAAAAAAATTTAAAAAAAGAAAGTCTCATTTATTTTTAAATTATCAATATAAAATTACAAATTTTGTATCGACAATTTAAAAATCTAATAAAAAAATACATCTTTTCCATAAATATTCAGCATTTTATAAAAAATTCGGTAAAAATAAATGATAAAAAATAAAATTTATAAATATTCGGTATTTTCAGTAGATCTTTGTTAAAAAACTAAGGTTTTTTTTTAAAAAATCCAAAAAGTAAAATTTTTAATTTTGAAATATTATGATTAAATTAAGGGTTATGTTGAGATTTCAGGTCCAATTTAAAAATTGTCATTCTTTTACAAATGGAAGAAATTCTTTTACAAATGGAAGAAAGATATACAGATCTCCACAGAATTTTTTTTAAACGAATCAACATAATTAACATTTTAAATCAACCCATTCAAAACTTCTACCGTCAAAAGAAAAGGAAGGGTGTGAATGAATCACCTTACATTAGATTCATTTGAATATTTATCTCAGAGTTTCTTCTACATAGTGTACTTATCAAATGTTCTGAAATACTCAGATTTAATGTTAGATAATATTTATATGTCTGATGTTTCATTCTGGTGAAGTTTAATTAAACAGTTCAGATCTATATTTTCTCCCCCTTTTTTGTCATAAGCAAAAAGTAAACCTTTGAAAAGACAAATAAAAGGAAACAGCAAAAGAGATAGATCAAGTGGAGAAAACTTTGAAACACATATTCATTGAATTCAGAGCAAGAGTACACATATCAGAAGATATTCAAAAACATACAAATGCAAACATTAGATGCAAACATCAGAATGAAAAAAAAAAAACTAAGAGTGTTTTGACAAAAGCATCTTCAACAGATCCGTGATTTCAGAGGAGGACTGTTCTTGCTTTGACATCCACTTAGCCATTGTTTCATTCTTCTGATCCTATTGAGACATCCACTGAGTCATGTCTTCAGACTTCTTATCCTGTTTAGCCATCCAAGACTTAATTTCTGATTGGCCAGCTTCCAGAACTGCAATCTTATCTTCAAGATCTGGATGTTCTTTCTTAATCTCAGATGAAGAAGGTGGAATAGTTTCTGAAGCTTGAACAGAGTCAATTTCCATAGGAGCCTCAGAGCTTGGAGCAGTAGAGCCAGAAGGTTGTTCTATCAGAGTCATGGCCATAGGATTGTCTTCAGATGCAGATGCAGTATTCTCTTCTGATGATGGAGGAGCATCTGTAAGAAGTAGTGGTCCAGATCTCTTGACAGTCCAGAACAGACTTCTTGCAGCTTCAGCAAATCTGAGCTTCGCATCATCAGAACATATGTTCTTCAGATTTGATGCTACAGTGTTGAATCTGTTTATGAAGCCATTCCAGATGACATCAGATTCCTTTGCATCCATTGTTTCTGAACACTTCTTCTGTACATTACCTAAATACAGCTGTATTTCTTGCAAAAAAAACATGTAAATAAATGTTCAACATTTAGTCTAGGTCTGGGGTGTAACAGAGTCTCCAAGGTAATTGGCTTTGGTTGGGGAGTAGGTGGAAATATGGATTCACGAATGGTGATCAGAGGAGGAGGATAGTATGGTATGAATGGAAGTTCAGGTGTTTTTGCGGGTTTTGGTCTGTGTAGAGCATTCAACAGACAAGGTTTTATAGTTGAAGTACTGGGAACAACATCAAAAGGTTTATTAATGTAAGGTTTGAAAGCAGATTTGGAAGGTTTATCAGAAGCAGCAGGTTTATCAGATGAAGCAGGTTTAGCAGAAGTAACAGCTTTTGCAGATTTAGCAGAATATGGTATAGTATCTAATGAGCCTACTGCTGACATTGATTTAATATAGGTTAGAAGCACAGATGGTAGAAGGATTGTAAGTTTTGGTTTGAAAGGAGTGATAGGGTCAGATGGTTCAACTCAGTCATAGAAATCTTTGAGTTTGAAACCATAGGAAAGGTTTTGAAAACAAGATGAGAAATGTCTGTAAGAAGCAGGAGTTACAAATGGTCTTAGTGTTGATGTTGGGATAGGATTTGGAATGAGGATTTCAGATGATGGTTTAGGTGTGGGAGTAGGATCTGGAATAAGAACTTTAGAAGATATAGGGTGTTCTGGTTGGTTTACCTCAGAATCTCTGTGAGAAGGGGATATCAGAAAATCTGGGTGAATATCTGATTCTGAGGAATTGGATGATGTGGTTGGTGTGCAGGAGGTAGAGGACACTTGAAAAATAGTTTTCAGAGGTGTAACATTAAGAACCTCTGTCTCAGGGATGTTGATTCTAGATGGGTGGTTTGATTTTGAAGGATTTTCAGAGGGTTTTGAAGGTGGTTCAGATGTGGGTGGATCAGATGAAATTTTTATTGGTTCAGATGTAACTGGAACAGATGTTACTTTTGTAGGTTTAGAAATAACTGGTACAAATGCAGTGGGTTCAAATGATTTTGATGGTGGTTTTTCTGGTTGTTTCTTTTGTTGTTGTGTTTGAGGTTCAGATGATTTTTCTTTCTGTTGTTGATGTTCAGAGCCTTTTTCTTGAAGAGGTTCAGATTGTTTTTCTGGTTGTTTTTCTTGTGGTTGTTATTGTTTTTCAGATGGTTTTTCTTTGAGTTGTTCAGATGGTTTTTGTGGTTGTTGTTCTGATTGTGGTTTTTGAGGTGCAGATGGTTTTGTTGGTATTTGTGGAGTCTGAATTTGTGGTTTTGTTGTTGTTGGTTTTGGAACAGATGATTGTTTTACAGGTGAGATTGAAATAGGATTAGATGATTTTTGAGGAGATGGAGCAGAAACATGAGGTGGAGCAGTAACAGATTGATTTTGTGTAGAGGGTGGTTTTGGAATAGACTTAACAGTTGAATCATTTATAACAATAGTTTTTGCAGAAGATACAGAAGATTTAGTACCTTTAATCTTGATTCTTTTAGCTAGTACAGAAGGAGTGTATCCAGATTCTTTCCTCTTTAGTAGCTTCTGAGGCTTCTCAGCAACCTTGGGCTTCTTCTGAGCAGGTGCATCTTCTGCCTCTGATTGACTTCTCTTTCTTGGAGTCTCTTCTACTACAACTGGCAATGGTTCCCTTTCTCACTTTATAATATCTGCAGGAATAGGCTTTCCTTCTGCCTTGCAATCATCAATATATCTTACTACAATTTCCCTTGGTTCTTCAGCATAGAACAGAGGGTAGTCATCTACAGGAATTCTCTTCTGACTCAGTTCAGTGATGTTCAGCTTCTTTGGTGTTGTTGTGAGTTCTTCTACTATTTTTAGTCTCTGAAGACTCTTTGCATTCAGAGGTTTTCCCAGAATAAATTCCAATTCTTCTGTGATGCCAGCAGCATACAGAGCAGTTACAAGTCCATTCTCAGTTAGAAGATCTGAGATTAACCTTCCAAAAGGAATCCACGTTCTGATCTTCTGGCCTTTTTCTTTCACATATTCTCTAGAGGCATTTATATGATTCCATAAGTGCATAAACAGAATATATGGAAGATCTACCTTGGTGCTCTGACTTAAGCAATACATAAAGTAGAGCTGTTCATTATTGACATAGTCTGGAGAGTTTGTAGACTTTCTGTGATGAATGCATCCCATGAAAATCTTAGCCCAGATCTTGTAGTCAGGCTTCAGATCCTTGAACTTATTAGAAGCTTGTCCAGCAGTCATCACTTCTTCATAAACTTCATCCATATCCACACGCCCAGCTGGCAAGTGTGATACTCCATCTGTTTCCTCATATCCAATGAGTTTATTACACAAAAATACAAAAATTCAAGACCGTCACATGACATCAAAATCAAACCATACTAACTAAATTAAATATAAAATAATTTTTTATTAGAAGTATTTGAAACATTGCTAAAGGATTAAAGGGTATGATCCTAAAGCAAGTGAATATGGCCTTTGATTCTAGCATTAATATTTCGACCGATTTTAAATTCGCTCACAAATGCGTTTACAAAATAGTATTTTTTTTTTAGGTGTGAGAATACGGTACAATTAATTCTTTTAAAAAGTTTATTTGTTAAGACGAAGAGTATAAATGCTATATATAAGCTAGGTTGCTTTTTTTACCGAATTTTTCTAAAAATTCTATGAGTATGATGTGTGTTTTACCAGCAATTTTGAAATAATCAATAAAAATGCATATATTCACACCTAATATTTACAAAATGTTGTTAAAAACACATACATGCATAACAAATTTTTAAAATTGACGATATATGTAAAAATGTGATCAAATATTTCAAAAAAGTCGGTATGTCAATTTTTTAAAATATTTTTATTTTTATTTTTTTGTCTATAGTGAGAAGAAGAAGAAGACACAACAAGATCATGATGTTGAGCCAAATGTTGTTGTCGTAGATGATATTGAGGTAGAGGTGACAATTTAGGATGATACGAAAGTTTTTGCTTAGACAGATACAGAGGTTCCTATTTTAGCTGATACGGAGGTGTCGACTCAGGCTTGTACAAAGGTATTTTTTTAAGCTAACACAAATGAGGGATTCCATAGAGGGCTCTTCGACCCTACCTTTCTCACTGGGTATGATGATTGTATGGTCTTTAGATTATGGCAGTGAGATGTATAAATATTTTAATTTAAGTAGTTTTTATTTATTACTAGTCAATTGAAAGTAAATGATAATGTATGCTTTATTTGTTATAGGACCGCGCTCCATTGAAGGTCCTCACTCATGGGTTAAAGTTGAAGAGATTCTATAAAGTCCAGATGCCTGATTAGAGCAGGGAAATTATCGCTAATGCTGACTTGTGGTCGTTGGTAGAGTGTTCGCTCACCATGGGAATAAATGTCCTACATCAATAAAAGAAGCTGAAGCATGGGAAGCAGCTAAGAAAGCTTCTGGAGGATTGTGTTTCCTTGCCTCATCCACCTGTATAATTATTGTGACACAATATTCACAGAACAAATAGTTTTGAAAAACAAGTAAACACTTGTTGATTAAGTAATCATAAACACACATTCATTAAACATCACATAATAAAACCATAATTAATAAAACAAATTGTAAGAAAAAACTGCAACATAATTCTTATTATTCACTTGTGTTATTAGTAGGCAATTGAAACCTACACAGAGGACAAGAGTTGCTTATATTCAACCAATCTTGAATACAATCCATATGAAACATATGTGAACATGGCATACAGACACCAACTTTAAAATCTTCAAAACAAATATTACATTTTTCTGTTTCTTTGGTTGTTACCGTCTTCAATTCCTCAATACACGATATAGCCGCAGGAACAAACCTAATATCTTCTTCAGTCTCAATACCCTCTTCCCAGCCATATTCCCATTCATCTTCATCAATTTGAACGTCATTAACGAACCTGTTATCTTCAATTTCCATATCCTCTTCCCAATTATAGCTCCGTGTATCTCCATTAACATTTTCATTCTGATAATCTTCAATCGTCCTTCTTAACTCATCATCTTCTTGTACTTCAATATCCATCTCCTCAGCCCAATAATACTCCCAATCATCTTGATAACCAATTTCATTGGGGTCATCTTCAATAGTCCTTGTAGCAGCATGAACCAATGTATTAACTTCATCTTCTTCTACTTTTATTTCCTCTTCTTTAAGATTCCATGTAACAGAAAAATCAACTCTAATAGAAAGATTCCTCGAGTTCTTATATGCCCCATTAACCATCTCACATACACATTGTGAAATTTCTGTTACCACCATGGCAAAAGCAGCTTCAGGAACATCAATTTCACAAAGCCACTTTATAACACTAGAATTCACGATTTCTTTATCTTTCGACACATAATAAAGACCATAAAATTTAGTTTCACTTGAATAAGGAAACATTTGATCACTCGGAACACTAATAATGGTGTAATCGAATTCTATATTAATATACGGATCATTGTCGCATAATTCATCAGAATCGATTGAAAACATATGTGGATGTGCGGTACAATCGTATTCATCCATGATGAACTCTGTACTCTTGAAAATGAGCTCTGTATTCTTGAAAATGTATAAAGTCACGTTCTTGAATTGAGTTGTTGTATATATAGCTTATGAAATTAAGTAACAAACTTTCTTAAAGATTAAATCTTTAAAAAAAAAACGATTGTTAACAAATTTATCAATTACATCTAATTATTTAATTAACGTGGTTTATATATATATATATATATATATATATATATATATATATATATATATATATATATATATATATATATATATATATATATATATATATATATATATATATATATATATATATATATATATATATATATATATATATATATATATATATATATATATATATATATATATATAAAAGGATTTTGAATTTAAAAACTAAGGTAATAATCACAAAAAATACGCGAAAAAAAAATAAAGCATTAAAATAGCGAATTAGTTATTATTGCATTAAAATAGCGGATTAGTTATTATTGCAGTTTGGTTCATCTTTTTATTTATTTATTTATTTATAGTTCATTGTAACAATCCTTTGGTAGCGCAAAAAATAGAATAGTATTGTTTGATTGTATAAGATAAGATTTGATATATATCTATTCTGTAACATTTTGAATATATTTTTTTTAATTTATTTTTAAATTTTATATATTTGTTTATATTAAAATTGTTAATAATAAATATTTAAATTAATTAATCTCAAAACAACTCTTTTCAAAGTGATGTATAAGAGGAAGATTCAATTAAGTCTTTCACAATGAATTTTGACATTTATTTCTTATCATGGAACATAATTCACTCTCTACCGACTTTATGTGTGACAACTATACAAATCAACAACTCAATGATTCTTTTAACATATAATTATAAAAACATGTAAATCTCAAGTTTCTTAATTCAATTAAAATAAATATTAAAAAATTTAATTGATGTTGACAAATTAAGCTTTGTGAAGATTTAGAATATAAGAAAGACTCAATTTTTCTCACTATATAAATATTATAATTTAAGAAGAAAAATGTATGATTTTCAATCCATAATTTCACAATTTCAACCCTAAACGACGTGGTTTCTCCATATATCTAAAGTTAAGTACCACAATGATTATGGTCAATCTATTGTAACCCCTTCGTGGAGTTTGTCAAACACAGAAAGTGATACTGAAGAATTCCTTAGCAACTATCTTCGTCCTTGAAGGAAGAGCTGGTGAAGCTAGCAGAGCGACAAATGGAGCTAATCTCAGCTTTCAAAAAGAAGAAACCCTGTTAAGAGATGAGTTAGGACTCTCAACTGGGATCAAAGGGAAAGGCCTAACACTAGTTATGGATAGAAACCTTGAGATCATCTAGTTAGACGATAATTTGATGAAGTTAGTAAGGATAGGAGTTGACCTATCTTCGGAAGGAAATAAAGGATTAGTAAAATGTTTGAGAGCCAACACCCATCTCTTCGCCATCTCCCTGCACGAGATATCAGGAATAGATCCTAGGGTAGCATGTTACTAGTTGAACGTTGAAGCTGAAGCCGACGCTTCTCGCGCTAACCTGACATTTTTGCTAATATTAAAAGACTAATTAAGACTAGGAATAAATAATTAAAATTCTTTTATTTTTGGTATTTTTAATACATTTTCAAATTAAAAAAAAACTTAAACAATTAAAACAAATAAAAATTAGCCGACAGCACCAAGAACCTACAACAAATAAACATGGACTGGCTTAGCATACATAGAAGTCATTAAACAATGGTGTTCAAAGATAAAACAAACCAACAATTTGTATAAATGTGCATTGCTCTAATGAGGGATTGTGCATAGACTGTATGCATGCAGCGGTAGCAATACAAAATAAGTTACAAAACAAAATGTCCTCCAAAATTTATTTGACAAGTTTTCACTAAATAAAAGACAAAGTTAAAATATAAATAAAATAAAAAAAGAAGAAAGTGATAAATAAAAAAATGAAAAATAAAATAAATTATTTAAAATAAAACTAAATTAAAAAATCAGATTAATTAAAAAAAATATTAATTAATTTTAAAAAATAGAAATAAAGCGGTAAAAAATGAAGAAAAAAAAAGACCGGTATCGAAGTACTCAAAAAAAATAAAATGAATACACCAAAATGATCATTAAAAATATATATAATTTGGAAAAATATAACATTTGATCAAATTTTGAAATAAATTTTACTTGGTTAAATGGCTTAAACTGTCCAAAAAGACAACCGAAAAGTGATCGAAAAATTTAAATGAGTATGGTAGGTTAAGCTACGCGAAACACAGATCAACATCACTGACGTTTGCAGGCTCAATTTTAAAAAAATTTCGTCCACTGATTTTTCGCAATGTTGACTTTTAGTTTGACTGATTCGCTTGTAAATCCAACAAGTTTATTTCAACTGATAAATTGAATATTGTGCAAGATGCGAAACATGATAAACTATACAAATGATACAAAAAGACATAGGGTCTTAGAGTAAAAAATTAGAGTATGTCAATCATTTCCTTTGGTTCTTTCGTTATCTGCGTTTTTTGCAACACGCTATCAATCTAGATCATTTTTTATTCTATATAATTTTTCTTCTTCTTTTATTTTATATGTCTCACATTGCATAAGATTGATCATTCTAGATCTTATAATATGTATCATGTTATTTGTAACTTATGCCTTATGTGTAACCTAGATGTTTATTATGTTTTTTTACTTAAGTTATTCTTAACTTGCGCTATATATTATTAAGTCATTTGCTTTCAACACTATTTTTTTTTGTTATTTATATTATTTTAATAGTCAAACAACTTTGATACAAGAGACGACATAAGCAACTCCAACACAATATAAACAACTTCAACATAAGTTATGATTCATTTCAACTATTTGCACTTTTATCAAGTTCAACAAAACACTCCTTAGTATTTTTTTTAATGTTTCTAGAATAATTCAAACTTGTTAAAATAGCGTGTGTAAATCTAACTAACGGTGAGTCGAACTCAATTGATCATTTGGCTCCATGACAATAAAATGTAATGATCATTATCTTTACATTTTGTACAATCTTTTGAATTGTACAATTTTTGAAACAAAATAAATAAAAATATGGAGATGCGGGGTATCGATCCCCGTACCTCTCGCATGCTAAGCGAGCGCTCTACCATCTGAGCTACATCCCCATAGATTTTAAATTTTAACATGTACTTATTTATTAATTAACATACATTGTTTTTTCACCAATTGAAAGATATATATAAATAATTGTTATTCACATATAAATAGAAATTGAAAAACTTATTTAAAAATTGAGAAAATGTACAAAACTATTTCATTAGATGTTTTTTTATATTTTTGCACAAAATTTATTCTTTCTTTATGGCATAAAACTTTTAGTAAAAATTAGATATTTATTTCATATTTATTTTAATGTCCAATGGATTTGAAACATAATTTTTAGTTACACATATTTCCCCTTTTTTGCATTTCTTTTATAATAGTCAAATATCTAAAATGTAAAGTACATTCTAAATATTTAAAATATTTTTGTTTATTCAAAATTTAAAATATGAGATGTGTGGTAGCCAATTTTAATCTATAAAAATTTGATTTTTCTTTTGAATTTTCACTAAGAATTTCACGTTTTTAATCTACCGAAATAAAATTAAAATATCAATATAGTAAATTTTCAACTGAGTAAGTTATAAGGATAAAATAGAATTAAAACATTTTCTGGGAGATGAGAAGTGTAGATTTCAAATAGATTTTTCTCTAAATGAGTCTTCAAATGGCATAAAAATAATGGGCTTTCTTCTAAACGAGTTCGTATTTTTTTTTCATTGAAATGTTGGAGGATTTTAACCATGGACCATCAATTAAATCTGAGAATTTTTTATTGTAACTTATATATTTCTACTGCACCATGCAAAATTTTACTAATGTTTTTTTTTCTTCGAATATATATCTTCGGATGCACTTTATATATATTTAATAAAAGTCATTCTGAGAGGCGCTCTGTATATTGAGTTTAATTTGTTCTGGAGATGCATTTTCGGAACTATATTGTAGATACATTTTTGGAAAAACACCAGAAACAGATTCAACGAAAAATGAAATTTTCAAAATACAATTGACATTCATAACATAAAATGATCATTACAATGATAATTTCAACAGAAAATTAAATATTACATTTCAATATCCCAATGGATGCTTGCACATCTTCAGGATATCTTCGACCGTTCTTTGTAGTGTCGCTTCCAACTCGAGCGAAACTTTCTCTTCGAAATTAAAATACGTATATCACATAGCCCTAACATCCGCTTGAGTCTTGAGCTCAAATTTGTTGAACACGATGTTCCCTTTGTTGCAATCGAAGGTGAACGGTACTCATGCTTCAAAATCCTTCATTTGTCTCTGTAAAGTAGGAGATAATGGATTTCGTCTATGATATCTTTGATGGGGGTGATATCGGTGAGCTTAAACGTCCTCCCGGGTGTAGAGTCGTTGGAGTAGGAGATATTTGCGACATACCAGCGAATGTTTATTTGTGACATTTGAGACATATTGAGTTTGTGTGAAATATAACACAAGAACACCTAAATTTATATAAGACCTAGTTCAATATGCACCACTCATTAATTGTCATATTGATCTGAAGATATACTTCTGAAACCGCACCCTATTATCTTATTCTAGAGATGCATCTCCAGAACTTCCCCTGAACCATTTCAAAAACAAACCATATAACAGAATCTTTCTGAGATGTATCTCCAGAACTTCTCCTGAAGCATTTCCAAAATAGAACCATATAACAGACAATCATATTAAGACCAAATATGAAACATATGTGCATACATACCAAATATGAATAAAAAGTGAATATGTAACACTTCATTCATATTGAGATACAAATATATACAATTATTTGTTCGGTTAAAACAGAAATCAAAACAATCGAAACAAGTGTCGCCGGCTAAATCTATAGGTGGTACCCTCTTGGACTTTTGTGCATTCGATTCTTTTTCAATATTGTTCAATCTCTCGAATTCTTGCATCCTTTCCATGAAATGATCCAGCCATGTCTCGACTTTTTCGGTTGAATGAGTCGTCCACTCTGGTGACGTAATTGGTATGGGGCAACCCGGTTTCAAGTAAACTTGAACAAAATGACTTGATTTTGAAAGTCATCTAATACACGTGATACGATCATTTGGATTTTGAAGTGGTGCGGTGCGTATTGGGAAAAAGGTTTCTAAAAAACCGTAGCGTGTCAGGTCAATGCACACCCTATCATATGCACATGCTATTAGGTGACCCATTTTTGGGAAGTTCATCTATTTTGACTCCAGTGCCGGACTACTTAGGCCAGGAACAAGATACTCATAAACCGCATTGAATTTTCTTTATTTTCGTACAACCGCGTGTACAATTCTTTATGCGTCTTCAACTCTTGGATAAGTTGATGTCGAACAAGCACATGACTATCTTCTCCTTTATCGAGTAAAGTCGAAACGGATCGGTAACTGCAATTACCGTCCCCCACAACATCGACGATCTGCTCGATATATTTGTGCATAAAAGATGGCATATCGTCGATGAATGGAACCTTCGGTGGAAGCAGCGTCGGAGGTGTTTTGCTAATGCGGGCTCCTTTCACAACACTTTTTTTTAGATTTTGGAATCGGTGAGTCGGGAAAAACTTTGTCAACATGTTCAAAATATGAAAGAGACCGTGTAGTCGAGTTATCATTTGGTGTAGGCTTCATTTTCTTTGGAGCACCTTTTTTTTACCGGTTGAGAAGGCGGTTTCGTGTCGGTGGTCTCGGGATAGGAAATCTTCCTCAATTGTTCTTTTATGTGGAGTTTCATGATGTCATTGGCCTTCGAAAATATCTCTTGTATCGCTTCCTATTTCGTCAAAATATAGATATTCGATTTCCAGTCATCCATGCATCCATCATCATTGAACCTGAGTCTCTTCCAATGAAAGAAAACCTCGTCCATTCTTATTAGTTCACCAAGTTTCACCTTTTTAGCAATATTATAAGCACACGGGAGACCATATGTTTTCACAATAGTGCAACCACACTTTGCGCTATCGGAGCCTACATTATTAGCTCGTTTAGCCTCGTTAAATATATAGTTCATACCTGCCTAAGAAATGTTGCCGACCAAATGAGAATATAAAGTGTTGTCTTTAAATCGGTGTTCCAAAACCGTGATGCTCCGACCAAATGTTGTTTGTATCTCATTATGCTGGTTCTGAATCATGTGGTTCACGGAGTCCCAGTCTCTACACAAATCCCCTTTTTTATTTCCCAACCAAATTTTCAAAGTAGCATGGGATGACTCAACTTTGTTAGTAGTTGTATTTCCAAGGTGTCTAACATTATCAGTCCATGCATAAACTATCTTCTCCTTCACCTGATCAAGAATGATACTTTCAACAAATTTAGATACTTTTCACACACTTTCTGGAAATGAATAAAGGAATCTGCATATAGTTATTTTATGGAAGAATTTATTATACGATTTCATGCATCCATAACTTTTTCCACAATCACACCCGCCTTCACCAATTTTCCACCTTCGGACTTTATTGGTTTCATCCCTACCGCAGGTTTTACCCAACTTCTCACATTCTTTGTTATGTAATACTTACAAAGTAATGCATAAGGAGAAGGAAATACCTTAGCAACCCAATTCATCAATGCAGTATCACGGTCGATAATGATCGCTTTAGGAATCTCACCTTGATCCTTCAAAAGTGAATGAAACACCTCTAATGCCCAAGTAAAATTGTCCTCTTTTTCACACTCAAGAAATGTAAAGCCAATAAAATATGTCTTCTCAATTGAGGCAACACCAACCATCTCAAACAATGGAAGTCTATACTTGTTGGTCTTGTAGGTTGAATCAAGTATGAGCACCGTCGAAAACATGTTGAACAACTTTATCGAATTAGGATGAGCTAAAAAATATCTCTAACCGTAACGACATCATCACACGTTCTGTACCGGGACATATAACTGTTACCATTCAACAGTTTCAAGAGTTGTTGCATCTCAGTTCTATCCCTCTTAATCGCCTTGTTAGTGAGGTAACAAATGTTATACACTTTCTTGATATTTGATATATTGTCGGGTTCCTTCTGATAACCATACCAGATCCAAGTCTAGATGCCTCCATGTGAATCCATTCAAGCATTTTATCACAATTTTCAAACTCTTGCTTATTATTAAAATTGTTGCCAACATCTACCGCCTTCACGATAACCCATTGGACATTTGGAGAAACATCATTCGGAGAAACTACTTGTTTTGTGAAAACATCATGGTGCACCATATCTATTAGAAACAATTAAAACAATTATAGAACATTAATTAATCTACTACTGCAGAAGGGCTGGAAGATGAACACAAACACATTTTGGATATGTATCTCCGAAAAAGTTCATACATGTTCCGGAGATATATCTTCGGACACAGTGTAAGTTTTTTCAGAAAAAATTCATGAATAATGTGAGTAATGTAGAGGAAAAAAACAATCTTTACTTGAAATTTTATCTTCTTTTGCTTCTTGTGATATGTTGTACCAAAAGGATGGAGATTTAGAGTGAAAAAATGGATTGAGAATGAAAGGTTTTTAGGGTGAGGGTTTATGTTGAGAATGAAGTATGACAATAATGGGGGACTGATCATGCAACTGGAAGTTATATCAAATATTTTCAGAGATGCAACTCTAAAAATACCTGACATGCAAAGGTGACAGAAAAGTTCAAATTGTCGCCCACAATTCCGGATATGCATCTCTGGAATATCCACTGAACTGAATAATTAAAATATTTTCGTAAAATAGTTCTGGAGATATGTCTCTGGAATATCCACTAAACTGAACAATTAAAATGTCTTCCTAAAACTCTTCGGGAGATATATCTCTGGAATAAACAAATGTAAATGTATGGGGCGTATCTCAGAATGACCTTGGTTGCATATGTATAGGGTGCATCCAGAGATACATCTTCGGAATTGGGGGGATATGTGGAAATCCACACTATGTGCTAGCTAGAAGTGTATAAGGTGGAATCCAAATTTAGCATGACACGCTTTGGTGACTTTTATCTCCTATAAGGTATCCTCTGGCTCAGCTCCCAAATATGGCACCTTCATATACATTGCATCAGCTTTGTTAATTCTGGAATGGTCTAATAGTATTTCCCTAATAAAAAGATGTAGCAAGCATGATACATTCTCCAGTGTGATATACATCTCCCTATGGGAAGATAAAAAGTTGACGTCTCAAAGTGCCATCTTTCAACAAATGCTGAAAGCATGCCATGGTTAATACTAGTATAATCTATCACGCATAAATCTTGCAACCCAGATAACTACATGGCATCATGAAAGCATTATTCCTCAGGTTATTATAGCCTCACAATCTTCTGACCATGGTTGGTGCATTTAAAGCATCACGGTACTATGCAAAAATAAACCATCGTCATAAAGTTTAAATATTATAACACACGTGTTTCAAAAAATAAATATAGATAAGTTTTACCTTTTTGTCCCACATACAAAGACATTACGATCTGCATACAGAGGCAACAATGATAAGCCATAGGGCCTTCTCCAAACTCCTCTCGAATGGAAGTAGCAGGTGAATCAACCTAGACAGGTGGGGCTTCTAGGGTAGCAGCAGGTGACACATGCCTTCTCTATGAAGACGAAGTTAAAGATTCCTGAACCCCAAATGTTGATGCATCTGCATCAAATAAACCCGACATCAATCGGTAGTCACGAGGATCGAATTCTTTCCTTGCGAACTAATGCATATTGTGACGCTTTGTCGAGCCTCAGTCGATCTTGGTTATCAGCCATATTATCTATAATTAAACTAGACAAGCAATAAAAAACAGAAGAAAAAAATCAAATCCAAATGAAACACATTCAAAATCAAACCCAACAATGCAGATAGACAAAATACGAAAATGCACTTCCGTAGTTTTTAAAACAATTTCTAAAAAAAAATACGAAAATGCACTTTTATAGTGTTAGAAAATATATTTTTGAACAAATACAGAAATGCACTTCAGTATTAGCCTGCAACTTTGAAAAACAAAAAAAATGGCAGAACGCACGGTACCAAAAATGCACAAAACACATTGATCCCTTACACTACCTAACAATGACTATAACTACCTATATTTTGATGCATATTACACAACATATTATTCCTATTTCTTAATGCATGTCTAGAAAATCAAGTGGGAAAAAACTTGAATTCAAAAACTTATCAAGTGTGTAGTTAATATTGAATACTTTGATTGATTAGATATTGAGAGGACAAACTTGGAAGTGAGTTGGGAGAGTTTGAGAGTTTGAGAGTTTTATAGAGTCTATTGAAAATGAGGAATAGGGAAGGTCTGACGCATTTTGATTAAAAACTCGCCCGAAGGTATACTTTTGTATGTTATACGGAGATATATTTCCATATTAACTTTTGTTAAGAATAAGGGTCTGACCTAATTACGAATGAACTAAGTGTGGGATGGAGTGTGTCTAGAAGTACATTTATGAATTATAAAGGTATTTTTGGTTTTTCTTAAGAGTGTGGGAGTGTTAGCCTGATATTTTTTACTTATATTTTTCTACATGAATGTGAGAAACGAGATGAATATAAATACTAAGTGTAGGTAGCTAAGTCATATTATCAACACCAAGTTGCAAATTCAACAAATGGAAACTGGAAAAAAAATTCGACAAGTGGACCTTTTCAACAGATATGATTAGGTAATTTGAAGGCGCTTTCAACAGTAGTAACAGTTTGAACTTTGAAGCAGTTCAAAAGATCAAATACACGTGGAAACACATTAGAAGGCAAAAACCCACATAAAATATATGTGTCAAATTATGCGGATGTAACAGTTGCTAATGGTTATTGATATACATAGTATATAAGTATATTTCATTTACGTAATGAGGGTTTGTATTTCATTCTATTTTATGTAAAAATTCACACATCCGAGCAGAGATAAATAATTTCTGAGAAATGTATGAACTTGTGTCTCACTCTTAATTCAAGCATTTTTTATCCAATTATTTTATTGTTTTTCTTCATTTACTTTATCCTTTAAATAACTTTTGCATTTAATTCTTTGAAATTTTATCCAACTGCTCTAAATTTAAAGATAAAACCTTACAGTACTATCATACTTTCTCAAACGTTTCACACAAAATGTCCTTAGGATTTTTTTTTCAAGTTTAATCCTTCAAGTAAATTAAAACTCGTTATTCGTTTACTAAAAACACTAGTAAAAAAATTGGCACACCCAATGAGACTCCTTTATGAGAAATCTAAATGTTAAACAAAGAGTGGATGTGTTTTTATGTTTGTTTTCATTCTTCACATCTAAATGTTGTTAATTGTTAAGTATTTATGCGTATGATGAGTGTTAAATTTGTTAGTATGTCTAGACCTTCAGGAAATTCATTCTCTCAAGGAATTCACCGTACCCAGAGCAATGCTTTAAATTTAGAAAAACAACCAATCAAAATGATGGTTGTTGGTGTAAACACTTCCACAACCGTTGGAGTAACTGTCCCTGTTGTGAGTCAGACGCCAGTTTTGACTACAACACCAGAAATGGTGATACCACCAATACCACAAAATAGTTTCCATGTTAACCTTGTGGTTACACCAACCACTTTAGAAGGTACTAGGTGTCGCTACTCGAAAAATGCATCGCGCAACGACGGGGAGGCGAAAAGGATAGATAGAAGAGTCGCCACCGAACTTTATTTATACCATGAGGGGAATGGAAAATATCGAGAAAACCTTAAGAAAGAAAATGGATAAGATGGTCTCGCAACCAAGAACGGGTTCGGAAGCCGGTTATGCGAGGGGAAGGTATTAGCACCCCTCGCATCCATCGTACTCGATGGGAACCTTTTGTTTGTCGATGTGTGAATTTATTTGCTAAAATATTATGCTATAAAAGGGTTCTAAAAGAGAGAGAGATAAAGGGTTAGAAACAGGGAAAGAGAGGTAACGGGGAAGAAGAGAGAAAGAACAGACTCGATAGGACTTCGCAGTCCTAGGCCTACGTATTCTCAACGGGTGTGAGAAAGTCAGAGTCGACGTAGTTCGGGGCTACGTATATAGGGGGAATGTGCTCGGCAAGGATTGTGGCCCTTGTGCCTACGTATCTTTACTTGAACAAAGCAAAGAATCAGAGCAGCCGTAGTTCGGCCTACGGTTTGCGGGGAAGTCTTGGTAGACGATGCTATCGTGCGCATTCTAGCAGTTAGGTGTATTGCTGCTTGCTCGTTGGAGACTTAGGCGTTACCTGTTTGCGGTAGAACGGACGTAGCATGCCTTTCTGGGAAAGGGTGAAAAAGAAAAAGGGTGCTCGCTAGGATTATCGCAATCCTATGCCTACGTATTCTCAACATGCAAGAGAAATCAGAGCAACGTAGTTCGTACCTACGGTGTGGATAACCGGTGTGTTTGGGGATGATGTTATCGTGCGCGTTCTAGCAGTTTAGGTGTTTTGCTGCTCGCATGTGAGGAGACTTATGCGTACCTGTTTGCGGTAGAACGGACGTAACATATCCTGTTTGAAAGGTTGGTTTTCGCCATGCGAGGAAAGGTATCATGTTTGATTGGTTGAGATTGTTTTTGGGGCGAGATAGGTCCTCGGATAGTAACCCCTACGGGTAGTACCCAATTCATTGTCTCAAAGTTTTTGTTATAAAAAGGTGTGGCGAACGAGGCGTCTTCGTATTGAAAGATGAGTGTCGAAACCACCCTCACTACAGTGGGCATCCCAACGCTCAGAGAAGAAGAGGTCTACACCCAATCCTCTCTCTTTAATTCAATACAAAGGGAACTTCGTTCTCTTATTAAAAATGTTTTTGGTTTTGAATGGCAAGTGCTTTGCGATAGAGAACCCTACGGTAAACGTCAGCACTCGGGATAGGAGAAGGCCTACGCCTAACCACTCCACGACCATTCAAGTTTTTGTTATGAAAAGATTTGAAAATGCACTCGGTACAGGACCGGGGTTTTAGGTGTGAAAATTGTGGAAGGAAGTTGTGAAAGCGAGATGGTGGATAAAGTCGCGTCTTCGTATTGAAAGACGAAAATCAAGACCACCCTCACTACAGTGGGCATCCCAACATTCGGAGAGGAAGAGGTCTACACCTAATCCTCTCTTTTTAATTCAATACAAAGAGAAATTAGTTTATTATTGAAAGTGTGCTCGGTACGGGACCGAGTTTTTAGGAGGAAAAGTTTAGAAGCGTCTTCGTATTGAAATACGAGCGTCGAAACCACCCTCACTACAGTGGGCATCCCAACACTCGAAGAGGAAGAGGTCTACACCCAATCCTCTCTCTTTAATTCAATACAAAGAGAATTTGATTCCTTATTGATGAGTACCTGTCAAAGAGATGGAAAAAAAACAGAGGCAGATATATACAGATAATATACAGAATATATAATCAACAGTCCACCAATTAGGATTTTAATGATTTCGATATTTTATTAAGTATTTTTGGAAGAATGTACAAGTGTTGAATATTTACAAGATAATAATAATATACAGATATATGTACAAGAATATAAATGACTGAAATTAAAACAGTTAATATTTGACAGAAAATTAAAGCAGTTATATATTGGTTAGTTGATCGAATCGGGGCACAAAAGAATGGGATCTCGTCTTAACCACAAACAAAATGTCAATTAATCAAAGGTAGCCTATCGCGATCCCAAAGTAAGGAAGATGACCCCAATGGTCATCCTCCATAGATTTGAAATCGGGAAGGTTATCGACTTCGAAAATCTGACGCTTGCGGATAAAAAGACTTCATCGATCCATAAGTCGAAAATACAGTTGAAACGGAGAAGAGATGAGAAGAGAATGGGGTGGTCTCGGATCCTTTGTTTCACGTCAATAATTTGACGGCTAAACGGTGGAAATTATCTCTTCATCGACCAAAACAAGTGAAAATGGGACAAAATGTCCAATAACAAATGAAAAATAGAATTCAACTATATAAATCAATATATGAAAATACTATAAACTTCTAAAAAATCAAATAATGATATATTCTAAAATAAAATTAATATATAAAGATAATATATGCATATATAAACTTTAAAGAAAAAGAGTTAGAAAAAAATATATAAAACTAATATACATTATAATCTTATAATAACAGTATGAAATATATATACAAAATAACTAATATAATCACTTAAAGTAAATTACATATATATACACATAATAACAAACTGTTTTTAAAACTAAAATAAAATTATATACAAAATATGAAACTGTTTTTTAATATTTACAAACTTAAAACTAAAAATAAAAAAACAGTATTTGTAATATCTCTAAAAAAAAATTATTAAAAAGTATTAAAAACTTCTAAAAATTAAACTAAAAGTATATTTACAAAATGACTAATAGAAATTATTAACAAACACAAATTAAAAGAATTAACTTAGAAATTAATTAAAGGAAATATTTGAAATTCTCTTGTATAAAATGAAATCTTTTACTATGAACCCATCATTTCCTTGTCATTTCAAATCTAAGCATATGCATAGAAGGACAAACCCAGATGAAAAATTAAAAAAAAAACTTTCTACATGAGTTGAATGAAAAATTAAAAAAAAACTTTCTACATGAGTTGAATGAAAAATTAAAAAAAAAACTTTCTACATGAGTTGAATGAAAAATTAAAACTTTGTTGTAAATAGGTTGACCATTGATAGATTCGATTGCAACCAGAAAAGAAAAATGAAAAATTATTAAGAAAATGGAACATGGGCGTGATTTGATGAAAAAATATGGAAAAAAAGCAGCGAGGGATTGTGATAAATTTAAGAACAGCAGCAACACCAGTAGATGAATTTAGGGTTGTATTTGGAACGGGTGGGGTGGTGGCAATGAGTTTTTAGCCCAAAACTTATTCAATGAAGGTTATTGTTATTGGCACCACCGTATTCTTATATTAAATTGTTTTTTTTTTGTTTTTATTATATTAATTAATATTAACACTAATAATTCCTAACTTAAATAATAATTATTAAAAAAAACTAATCTAATCTAAACTAATTCTAATTAATAATTTAATTCTATTTAAACTATATAATCTATTTTCTATTTTCTAAAAAAATAAACTAATTAAAAAAACTAAATAAGATCAAATTAAAAACAATGATCTATATTGAAAATAAATATCTACTCCTATTTAAAATATTTCTAAATAAATAAAAACAAAACAAAAACTATTCTAAATAATTAAATAAGACGAAAATAGCAATAAAAATGCAAAAATGCTATGGACAACAGGCGAGCACCGAAATTCGCCGATATTATCGACATGGATTGAATTATCACGAGGAGAACGACTTTCGCTCAATTTTGACATTGAACTTCTCGTTTGAATTTATTTGAATCGCCTGAAACGCGAGCAAAATGGCTAAAATTTTGATAAATTCAAACCGGCCGATAATACGGGCAAAATGCGACCCAAATGATATGCAGATGAAAACGAAGCAAAAGCCAGTCAATATCGGGAAACTGGTGGGCAAATTTTAGGGTGCAACAGTTGCCCCTGTTCAATCGACTTGGACCAGAAGGGATGCAAGGCAACCGCTTTCAGACATTCACGGTAGAAGGTGATTGAATACAAAAAGAACCCGGAAATTTGCCAACCGCAAAAAGAAACCTCTGACATCGCCGTCAGCCATCAACCAAGTAAAACATCCGACTTCTCCGTCAGTCATCAATATCCAATTTAAAAAAAAAAAAAAAAAAATCTGACTTCGTCGTTAGAACTCCACATAAATATCCTCTGACATCGCCGCCAGTCATTCAAAACAATCAATCGGTAAATCACACCTGACATCGCCGCCAGTCATTCACAAAAATAAGGCGTCTGACATTGCCGCCGGACAACCAAAACACCCAACATCGCCGCTGGAAAACTAAATCACCTGACATCGCCGCCAGAAACAAACATCCAACCTCGTCGCTGGGAAAACAAAATTACCTGACATCGCCGCCAGAAACAGACATCCAACCTCGCCGCTGGGAGAACAAAAATATTTGACATCACCGTCAATTCTCAACATCGTCCAATGATGGACAGAGAGAAAAATCATATCCAGAACTCACATCGTCTAATGGTAGACAGGAAGAACAATATCCAAAATACTCACATCGTCCAATGATGGACGGAGAGGAAAACCATAACCAAATCTCGCATCGTCTAATGATAAACGAGAGGAACATCAAAACCAAATCTCGCATCGTCTAATGATAGACGAGAGGAACATCATATCCAAATCTCGCATCGTCTAATGATAGACGAGAGGAAAATATATCCCGTCAATGAACTTCAAAACCACCCATCAAATTTCAGAATCCTTTCGTCCATAGGAGTTGCTGGAAAGATATCTTCAAAGGGGCCACATCATCAATAAGAACTGATAGGAAGAAAACCACCTTCAAAGAGCCATGTCGTCAATAAGAATCGACAACTAGGAAAACCGAACATTCTTCAAAGAGCCTCGACGTCAATAAGAATCGACGGTCGGGAAAAAACCCTCTTGAAATGTCACCTCAACCAATAAACAGAAAGAAAGCCAATATTTGAAAGATCGCCTTGAGACCTTGCATCGTCTAAAGATAGACGGAGAGAGAACCATGTCCAAACTCACGACGTCTAAAGATAGATGGAGAAAACCATACCGAAGACCAGATCAACATGCACTTGATCTTATCACATTGTCTAAAGATAGACAGGAAGAAACGTGTCTGAACCTCACATCGTCCAAAGATGGACGGAAAGAGAACCATACTCAAAACTCTGGACGTCTAGAGATAGACGGAGAAAACCAAACTCACGACGTCTAATGATAGACGGAGAAAACCAAACTCACAACGTCTAATGATAGACGGAGAAAATACTTGTTGGGGGAGCACATCGTAAATAGGAACTTATGGAAAGAAAATCTGTTTGGGAATGTCATCATCAGAAGATTGATGGACAAAATCATAACCGTCATATAATCTGAAATCCGAGTAAACCGACAAGCTGTCTGAACAAAGCTGCTGGATAAATGCCCCTGAACTGATTACAGAGTGATTCACGTTGCCACAGAAGGCTAATGGAAAAACTGGCTTATGCTTCGCATGCATATGCGTATGTTTGAATTTTTCTATGGCGTAATGCTCCATATAGGATGAAAATGCTACGCATTTGAGGATGAAATGCAAAGATGATGCAAATATGATAACTATATGCAAAATGCAGATGCAGGCTCGGGCTGCCGGGGGAAAGCTGGATGTGAAGGAACCAATCCAACCAAAATAAATGCTGAAGAAGTGAAGCCAATTCCGCTGGGAATAACCGGATGCCCCAAGTATGATTGGACTTTTGCTGGGGAAGACAGGTGAAGGGTTACGACCTCCCGACATTCGTCTTGAACCTGAAGATTGACTGCACCTGCTTGAATAGCTCTGAGTAGCTCTGAAGATATAGAGAGGAACAATTCTTTTACTTCTGATTTTGCCCCAGCCTGTGGGATCTCTGTGGAGATGTTCCTTGAAAGGAAATCATAAATCTCTGTACCCCGATGGTTTGATAGGAACTGCCTCAGCATCATGAACCTTAGAGAGGTGCTTCCGATTAGCTGCCTTCTGGGTAAGGATAATATCTGTGTTCTTGGGATGACCTGCCCCAACCTTGAAGTGATTTGCCCCTGATTGGCTGATTTGTAGAGAAGTGCCCCTGGCTGACTTCGAGAGATTTATCAAATCTCGACCTGATTGCCCCAGATTAACTGCGTCTTAGAATGGCTGACTCCCTTTTATGATCATTTGATACAGCTTGCCCCTACTCAATGGAGTATTCAAGCGTTCTGCATCTTACCGATCAAACTTCGCATTGTAGAAACTTTCCTGCTGTCAAGTGCTTACTCGCAAGCAAAACAAATTGTTTTACAAAGGTAATATTAATGCAATGCATATGACAGTTTTGAAATCCAGGTCTGTTCACTGGAAAAAAATTTTTTTAGACATTTAGTGAAAGCATAACTTATCAGAATATCGGTATCAATACCCATAGGGTAAGAAAATCCTTTTAGGAGTCAATTTTGACGCGATCTTTACCAAAGTATGCTTCCGAAACAAACCTGCTTCAATTAGGACTTTAGAAGGTTGTAACGTAGTTAGGTTCGCGGTTTAAAAGAAAGGATATAAGGCTCAAAGTTCTGTTTAACCCACCCACTCTCCTTGATGTTCTTCAATCCTATGTTCAGCTAATTCGACACAAGCACTCACCTCCCAATGGTTGAATGATGGTTCAGGAAACCACAAGTCTTCGGAGTGACAGTCACTCGCTTTTCGCGTTTGGTGCCTAGAGTCACACGACTTATTTTTCATCATATTTTTACTCCCTATTTTTGCCTAGACTGACTCTTTCGAGTATATCTTCTGATTTCGAAGTCCAGCGGGACGCCCTGATTTTTGCCTAAGCCACTTGCTTTCAAGTTATTAACTTAGCGGGCTTTTTTTCTTTTCTTTTTTCGGAACAAATCATGTGACACCAGCTGGTCTGACTTGTTGAAGGGATTGTGACTGTCTCACTTCTCGGCTTTTTTTTAGGTACGATCTCTACGGGTGTGATTGATCCTCGAACGGGGGAACACTCCTTCTGTAATCTGGATGCTCGGTCAAATTAACTGACATCTACCCTACCCTAGGTTAAGATTGAGGGTTTTTCGTTTTCAGAAAGAAACTCCTACTACTAGGCTCAAAGGGGTTGACAAGGGATTAACATCCTTATATCTCCGGTGTTTAGGAATTTGAAACAATGCCTGTACATCATCAGCAGAGATTTTATTCAAAAGCATACATTCGGAAGCTTGCGCGTCTTTCAGTTTCGTCATCCTCCCTCAAGGAATTCCGCTTAAACAAGCGTTTGACATTAATGGAAAAGCAATATTGAGTGAACACGAATGGATTTAATCAAAACATGCATATTCATTTCATTATCATTATCAATCAAAAACAAACACGTCTTACAAATGAAATTTGCAAATAAGTTCACACTTAAACAGAAAAGAAACTACAAATGCAAAGGAATAACATGATAGAGAGATTGCCAGCTTCGGGGAACTGGGCTTTCATTCTTGACTTGCTGCTGAACCAACCATCTTTAGAATTGCTCATCGAAATCCGTCTGATACTCTTCTGAACATATGCTCTCGGTGAATCCCTCCATGACATTAGCTGCCGAACCCATATGACTTGACGAAGGAAGATCGTTGATCTGAATACCCTGAGGCGTGATTGAAAACCTGTTGGAGTCCAGCAGAGTCTGAACCTGGCTTCTAAGCACCTTACAGTCTTCAGTCGAATGCCCCTGTGCCCCAACATGGTACTCACAGCAGGCGTTGACATCAGAATCTGAAGGATGTGGAGAAGTCTCTGGATCAGCTTTCTTCGGCACTATCAAACCACCTCTGATCAAGTCTGGCAATATCTGACTGTACGACAATGGCAACTGAGTGAAATGTCTCTCTGGCTTCCTCAATCTTCGTTGAGTGTGCTGACGCGGCTGATGACGGTATGAATGTTGACTCTACAGGGAAGCAGATATCTGGTACGCAGACCTAACAGGTTGCTGACTCTGAATACTTAAAATGTCTGAAAACTGAATCTGAGGTAATGGAGATTCTGGGATAGCATTACTTTCTTTCTCCCATTCCTCTTTAGAGCTGGCAACTGATTCACTTTCATAAACTGAGGTATCTGAGATGTCTCGAATCTTTCCACTCTTGATTCCGCTCTCAATACGTTCTCCCACTTTTACCAAGTCAGAAAAGTTCGCTACCTTACTACCAATCATTTTATCAAAGTACGGACCTTGCAAGGTATCCACAAATAGGTCAACCAATTCTCTTTCCAGAAGTGGTGGTTAAACACGAGCAGCTAATTCTCTCCATCTCTGCACATATCCTCTAAAAGATTCATTGTCCGCCTGAGATAATTCTTGCAACTGCATGCGGCTGGGATTCATGTCGAGATTATAATTGTACTGCTTCACAAAGGCATTGGCTAAATCTGACCATGATCGGATGCAACCACTTTCCAACTGCATATACCAACTCAACGATGCCCCACTCAGACTTTCCTGGAAACAGTGAATCATAAGCTTGTTATTGTGGACATGCGAGGTCATTCTTCTGCAATACATCACCAAATGCTGCTTCGGACAACTATCCCCTTTGTACTTCTCAAAATTGGGCGCTTTAAACTTCGGAGGCATCACAAGACCTGGCACCAAACACATGCTCGAAGCATTCAAATTAAGAGTGTTTTGACTCATCAGGGCATCAAGCTTTTCCTCCAACAGACGATACCTTCTCATAAACTCAACAGTCTGTGGGTTCTTAGGATTAATCTTTGGAACAACCCTTTGGGAATCTGGCATAGAGAAAGTGAAGTTCTGATAGTCCGAGTCATGGAGAGAAGATGAATCTCTATCTCTAACAATAGTATGCTCTTGATCTTCGACAGGAATCTGCACATGCTGAGCTTGAGCAACATTGTTCACTGGAGTCCTCTGAACATTGGTCTCTCCTCTTGTCATGGCTGTCATGGCCTCCATGAGCTGATCCAACTGATTCTTCATCATCTCAAACTCTGCCCTTGTAATAACCAAATTCGGCTCCTCTGAGTCCATGATCCTTCCAGAAGCTAACTCAAATCCAATGTGAATGTCGGGAAATCAACTGCGGGTTGGACAAAAGACTGGTAAGCTCTCTGCTCCGGTTGAGGATGGATATGCAAAAATGAGATGCAAATGAAATGCAATGCAAAATGCTAATGCAACACACAAAGGATCAAAGTCACAAATTCTGCAAGAAAATACAACGAGATACCTCTCACCTCGGGTGGGTAATATATTGGTTTATAAGAGGGTATTCCAAAGGCTTTTAAACAAAGTCCCAAGCACTAACCCTCAAAAGTTTTCCATCAGAACGACTACTCGTAAGACGGTAATCCCTTCAAAGGATGAACACAGAGTTATGTTTTAGGAACCTTCGGAGTAAGGTTCTACAAAACGTCCTCAGAGTCACGGACTCCCAATTGGAAATAAAGACGCCGTTATAACTACACGTAAGACATAATCATCCCAAAGGGGTCTTATCTGAGCGGTGGAATTCAAACCAACTCAACGAGTCCTAAGTCTCGCAAATTAGAAAGTATCCACCTCCTAACTTAGTGTATACTAAAAAGCTCGGGTAGAAAGATTTATCCTTACAACCCATCCCAATAAACCCAACAGGTAGAGAATAAAACACAAAATAAATTAAAGCAAAAAACAAAACACAAACACGACAAACAAATTAGGTTTGGCTAAGTGTCCCCAGTAGAGTCGCCAACTGTCGCTACTCGAAAAATGCATCGCGCAACGACGGGGAGGCGAAAAGGATAGACAGAAGAGTCGCCACCGAACTTTATTTATCCCATGAGGGGAATGGAAAATATCGAGAAAACCTTACGAAAGAAAATGGATAAGATGGTCTCGCAACCAAGAACGGGTTCGGAAGCCGGTTATGCGAGGGGAAGGTATTAGCACCCCTCGCATCCATCGTACTCGATGGGAACCTTTTGTTTGTCGATGTGTGAATTTATTTGCTAAAATATTATGCTATAAAAGGGTTCTAAAAGAGAGAGAGAGATAAAGGGTTAGAAACAGGTAAAGAGAGGTAACGGGGAAGAAGAGAGAAAGAACAGACTCGATAGGACTTCGCAGTCCTAGGCCTACGTATTCTCAACGGGTGTGAGAAAGTCAGAGTCGACGTAGTTCGGGGCTACGTATATAGGGGGAATGTGCTCGGCAAGGATTGTGGCCCTTGTGCCTACGTATCTTTACTTGAACGAAGCAAAGAATCAGAGCAGTTGTAGCTCGGCCTACGGTTTGCGGGGAAGTCTTGGTAGACGATGCTATCGTGCGCATTCTAGCAGTTAGGTGTATTGCTGCTCGCTCGTTGGAGACTTAGGCGTTACCTGTTTGCGGTAGAACGGACGTAGCATGCCTTTCTGGGAAAGGGTGAAAAAGAAAAAGGGTGCTCGCTAGGATTATCGCAATCCTATGCCTACGTATTCTCAACATGCAAGAGAAATCAGAGCAACGTAGTTCGTACCTACGGTGCGGATAACCGGTGTGTTTGGGGATGATGTTATCGTGCGCGTTCTAGCAGTTTAGGTGTTTTGCTGCTCGCATGTGAGGAGACTTATGCGTACCTGTTTGCGGTAGAACGGACGTAACATATCCTGTTTGAAAGGTTGGTTTTCGCCATGCGAGGCAAGGTATCATGTTTGATTGGTTGAGATTGTTTTTGGGGCGAGATAGGTCCTCGGATAGTAACCCCTACGGGTAGTACCCAATTCATTGTCTCAAAGTTTTTGTTATAAAAAGGTGTGGCGAACGAGGCGTCTTCGTATTGAAAGATGAGCGTCGAAACCACCCTCACTACAGTGGGCATCCCAACGCTCGGAGAAGAAGAGGTCTACACCCAATCCTCTCTCTTTAATTCAATACAAAGGGAACTTTGTTCTCTTATTAAAAATGTTTTTGGTTTTGAATGGCAAGTGCTTTGCGACAGAGAACCCTACGGTAAACGTCAGCACTCGGGATAGGAGAAGGCCTACGCCTAACCACTCCACGACCATTCAAGTTTTTGTTATGAAAAGATTTGAAAATGCACTCGGTACAGGACCGAGGTTTTAGGTGTGAAAATTGTGGAAGGAAGTTGTGAAAGCGAGATGGTGGATAAAGTCGCGTCTTCGTATTGAAAGACGAAAATCAAGACCACCCTCACTACAGTGGGCATCCCAACATTCGGAGAGGAAGAGGTCTACACCTAATCCTCTCTTTTTAATTCAATACAAAGAGAAATTAGTTTATTATTGAAAGTGTGCTCGGTACGGGACCGAGTTTTTAGGAGGAAAAGTTTAGAAGCGTCTTCGTATTGAAATACGAGCGTCGAAACCACCCTCACTACAGTGGGCATCCCAACACTCGAAGAGGAAGAGGTCTACACCCAATCCTCTCTCTTTAATTCAATACAAAGAGAATTTGATTCCTTATTGATGAGTACCTGTCAAAGAGATGGAAAAAAAACAGAGGCAGATATATACAGATAATATACAGAATATATAATCAACAGTCCACCAATTAGGATTTTAATGATTTCGATATTTTATTAAGTATTTTTGGAAGAATGTACAAGTGTTGAATATTTACAAGATAATAATAATATACAGATATATGTACAAGAATATAAATGACTGAAATTAAAACAGTTAATATTTGACAGAAAATTAAAGCAGTTATATATTGGTTAGTTGATCGAATCGGGGCACAAAAGAATGGGATCTCGTCTTAACCACAAACAAAATGTCAAGTAATCAAAGGTAGCCTATCGCGATCCCAAAGTAAGGAAGATGACCCCAATGGTCATCCTCCATAGATTTGAAATCGGGAAGGTTATCGACTTCGAAAATCTGACGCTTGCGGATAAAAAGACTTCATCGATCCATAAGTCGAAAATACAGTTGAAACGGAAAAGAGATGAGAAGAGAATGGGGTGGTCTCGGATCCTTTGTTTCACGTCAATAATTTGACGGCTAAACGGTGGAAATCTCTTCATCGACCAAAACAAGTGAAAATGGGACAAAATGTCCAATAACAAATGAAAAATAGAATTCAACTATATAAATCAATATATGAAAATACTATAAACTTCTAAAAAATCAAATAATGATATATTCTAAAATAAAATTAATATATAAAGATAATATATGCATATATAAACTTTAAAGAAAAAGAGTTAGAAAAAAATATATAAAACTAATATACATTATAATCTTATAATAACAGTATGAAATATATATACAAAATAACTAATATAATCACTTAAAGTAAATTACATATATATACACATAATAACAAACTGTTTTTAAAACTAAAATAAAATTATATACAAAATATGAAACTGTTTTTTAATATTTACAAACTTAAAACTAAAAATAAAAAAACAGTATTTGTAATATCTCTAAAAAAAAAAACTATTAAAAAGTATTAAAAACTTCTAAAAATTAAACTAAAAGTATATTTACAAAATGACTAATAGAAATTATTAACAAACACAAATTAAAAGAATTAACTTAGAAATTAATTAAAGGAAATATTTGAAATTCTCTTGTATAAAATGAAATCTTTTACTATGAACCCATCATTTCCTTGTCATTTCAAATCTAAGCATATGCATAGAAGGACAAACCCAGATGAAAAATTAAAAAAAAAACTTTCTACATGAGTTGAATGAAAAATTAAAAAAAAACTTTCTACATGAGTTGAATGAAAAATTAAAAAAAAACTTTCTACATGAGTTGAATGAAAAATTAAAACTTTGTTGTAAATAGGTTGACCATTGATAGATTCGATTGCAACCAGAAAAGAAAAATGAAAAATTATTAAGAAAATGGAACATGGGCGTGATTTGATGAAAAAATGTGGAAAAAAAAGCGGCGAGGGATTGTGATAAATTTAAGAACAGCAGCAACACCAGTAGATGAATTTAGGGTTGTATTTGGAACGGGTGGGGTGGTGGCAATGAGTTTTTAGCCCAAAACTTATTCAATGAAGGTTATTGTTATTGGCACCACCGTATTCTTATATTAAATTGTTTTTTTGTTTTGTTTTTATTATATTAATTAATATTAACACTAATAATTCCTAACTTAAATAATAATTATTAAAAAAAACTAATCTAATCTAAACTAATTCTAATTAATAATTTAATTCTATTTAAACTATATAATCTATTTTCTATTTTCTAAAAAAATAAACTAATTAAAAAAACTAAATAAGATCAAATTAAAAACAATGATCTATATTGAAAATAAATATCTACTCCTATTTAAAATATTTCTAAATAAATAAAAACAAAACAAAAACTATTCTAAATAATTAAATAAGACGAAAATAGCAATAAAAATGCAAAAATGCTATGGACAACAGGCGAGCACCGAAATTCGCCGATATTATTGACATGGATTGAATTATCACGAAGAGAGCGACTTTCGCTCAATTTTGACATTGAACTTCTCGTTTGAATTTATTTGAATCGCCTGAAACGCGAGCAAAATGGCTAAAATTTTGATAAATTCAAACCGGCCGATAATACGGGCAAAATGCGACCCAAATGATATGCAGATGAAAACGAAGCAAAAGCCAGTCAAAGTCGGGAAACTGGTGGGCAAATTTTAGGGTGCAACACTAGGCCTCAATTCATTCCAAGTTTTACACTTCCCCTAGTGATAGGGAGTATCCATATGGAATTCCAACTACAATGATGGCAGACGTACAAACGAATACGTTGATGTACGCAGATAATGGAATGGTTGTTGTATCTCCTTTTAATCCATGCATAGTATCATGATTTACAATAAACAATGCTGGTCAAATGAGTTAATCTTAGGGAAGGTTAGGATACATCCCTCAGGTTATGCCACCCTTAACTAATAATTCCTTTATGGTTGTGAGGCACTAGATCGATGACAGTAACCATGATACGGTTTACATGATTACCGAACAAATTGGTATGTTTTTTAATCCTTTAATCCAAAATACCAATCATAGTTACCAATGATTAGCACATCAAATGAGTCAAATTTCTTACTTATTTGGTGCTCCTCTATCACCAATTTAGCTAGTCCTTAATAAACAAGTACTACAACAAGTTGCGCCCCAACCAGTCAAATAACCTAAACCCATGGAAGTTGAAAATGTGGTGTTATTAAACAGGAACAAAGATGCATATCATGTCGTTTGGAGAGTCCAACAAAACAATTTTGGGGGGGGGGGGGGGGGAATAACATAACCATTATAGTTGAACAAATCCTAACTCAAAATGGTCTTAATGTTGATCTTCATACGAAATTATGTTTTGCCTTATCTAGATATGTCTTACAAACTAAATTTCCCAAGGGTTGGAAAATCCATATGTTTACTAAATTTGCAATTGACACTAGTGAGTTTACTATCGAACACATTGCTTGATACCAAACAAAAAGATGGTAATCTTGCTAGTAATGAAAATTTAAAGATGAAATACTTCCCAAACTCTATGACCAAGAATGCTTTTACATGGTTCACTAATCTTCCTCCAAACTCCATCTATAAATGGAATTAACTAGAGAGAGCCTTCCATGAGCAATTTTATATAGGACAATCGAATATTAGTCTGAAAGAGTTAGTCAGTGTGAAACAAAAATTATCTGAACCAGTAGATGATTATCTCAATAAAATCAAATTAATAAATTCAATATGCTTTACTCATGTTCCTAACTAGTAGAAATGGTTGTAGGTGGTTTAGACAATTCTGTTAGAGAGAAGCTAAAGTATGCCTTTAGAAAGCATTGCTAAAGTTCATACTTAAGTCAAACAATAGAAAGCGCTGCTAAAGGCCTACATTAGAAATCACTTTACAAAAACGTTGCTATAGGGGGTGTCTAAGTGACACCTTATGCAACGCTTTTCAAAAGCGCTGCTAAAGGTCTAGGATATGAAAGCGCTTTGTAAGCAAAAGCGTTGCTATAGGTATATGAAAAGAAAGTGATTTCGAAAGCGCTACTATAGGTAATTAAACTCTAAAATTAAATCATAATTTTTATATTTTGGAAACCATTCTATCTATCTCTCTCTCTCTCTCTCTCTCTCTCTCTCTCTCTCTCTCTCTCTCTCTCTCTCTCTCTCTCTCTCTCTCTCTCTCTCTCTCTCTCAGACGTACCTTCCAAACCCTATCAGACGTCCCTACACCGTATCTTCCTCTGACCGGCTGTATTATCAGTCGCGACTACTCCCTCTGCCGTAGCACCCTCCGTCTTTAGTTCTGCCCTTCTCCCTCTGCCCGCTTCTAGCCGCGCTCCACCATTTTTCAAGGTATTTCTTCATTGCAAGGTTATTTGCATGGTTTTTTTTTTTGGATTCACAAACCATGAAATACATTGTGATGTTGTTGTTATTTGAATTCAACAGAGTTTGAATGACATTGTTGTAGTAAGTGATATTTATGGTGAATTTCTTTTGAGTTTTGGTGTTAATTTTGTAAGTTAATGTTGAATGTTAGTGATGAAGTTGTTGAAAATAATTGACGATAATAACATTGTTAATGGATAATTGTTGAATGTTAGTGATTACTTTGTTGAATGTTAGTGATTACTTTGTTTTGATAGAACTTTATTATGATCTAAATAAATGTTGATTGAAAATGTTAATTAGTGATAATTACTTTGTTTTGATCGAAATGTTGATTGAAAATGATATTGAAATTAATTGTTAATTGTTAAGGTTGAAGATGGTGAATAGTGATGACATTGGAAATTTATTTTTGATAATCATTGGTGATGTTGTTGATTGAAACTTGAATGACATTCATGAATTAATTGTTGAATATTATGATGTTGTTGATTGTTTGAACTTAAGTGATGAAGTTGTTATATTTGGTAATTTAAATGTGGATTTGATAATTTTGGTGATTGATTTATGCTCGAATTGATGATTTTTTGTGACTTACTTGAGTTGAAACATTAAGTGTGATTGAATTTGCGCATTTGCTATAGTTGTTCGTTTGCTATAGTTGTGTGAATAATTAGTGTTTTTGTTTAGCTTACTTAGTAAAAACCATGGATAAAAAATGGATGTCTTCCAATCGATTGTCAAAAGAGTACGAGAATGGAGTATCGGAATTCGTTAAGTTTATTATTGAACACGCCAAAGACCCTAGTTGGATCACATGTCCTTGCTTAGGTTGCTGTTATGGGTGTCAGATTGACGCAGTTCAATTGGAATCACATTTAAAGAGGCATGGAATTGATCGAAGTTATACATGTTAGATATTACATGGTGAGATAAGTAACGAGAATGTTGAACCGGGGGATAATACGACCTATGCTTCAAAGGACAATGGCACAGATACATACGACTGTGATCGAGTCGAAGAGATTGCAGAAGCATTTGAAGAAGGTCTTTAGGATTGTCCCAAAATGTTTGAGAGGTTGGTAAGCGATGCAGAGAAACCGTTGTATAAAGGTTGCACTAAATTCACAAGATTGCCTGTGGTATTAAAGTTGTGCAACTTAAAGGCGGGAAATGGATGGTCGAATAAAAGTTTTACAGAGTTATTAGCCCTTATGAATGAGATGCTTCCAGATGATAATGTTCTTCCCAATCGAACCTATGAGGCCAAGAAAATGTTGTGCTTTATTGGCATGAGCTATGATAAGATACATGGTTGTCCAAATGATTGCATTTTGTTTCGAAATGAATATGCATCGTTAAGTGAGTGCCCTAAATGCAGGGTCTCTTGATATAAGAAAAAATTGTCTCCAGCAAAAGTCTTATGGTATTTTCCTATAATTTCGAGATTTATATGCATGTTTCATAGTGAAAGCGATACAAAACACTTGACTTGGCATGCAGATGAAAGAATTATAGATGGAAAGTTTTGACATCTGGCAGATTCACCATAGTGGATGAAAATTGATAATGATTATCCTGATTTTGGAGAAGAAGCAAGAAACCTTCGCTTGGCATTATCTACTGATGGAATGAACCCACATGGTCTGCAAAGTATCTCACATTTCATATGGCCTGTGATTATTATGATTTATAACCTACCTACATGGTTGTGTATGAAGCATAAGTACATGATGTTATCTATGTTAATTTCTGGGCCTAAACAACCAGGAAATGACATAGACATATACTTGACACCTTTAATCGAAGACTTAAAGATTTTGTGGAAGAACGGTGTGGAGGTTTATGATGGATACATGAAAAAAAGTTTCAATTTAAGGGCGATGTTGTTTGGCACAATTAATGATTTTCCAGCATACTGAAATCATCAGGGTATAGCATTAAAGGTCAATGTGTATGTCCTATTTGTGAAGAAAACACATATTGGACGCGATTGGAATTTTGTCAGAAGAATGTCTTTCTCAGTTATCGTAGATTCTTAAATTCTAATCATCACTAAAATGGGTGGAGAAAAGCATTCAATGGAAATATAGAACAAGGTAGAACTCCACCTACATTGACAGGTGACCAAATTTTTAAAAAGGTGAAAGATGGGAGTACTCAGTTTGGCAAGCCTATTTCACATACTATTGTCACACGTGGGTGGAAGAAGAGGACAATTTTTTTAAAATTTCTATATTGGAAGTCTTTGTATGTAAGATAGTTTCTTGATGTTATGCATATTGAAAAAATTGTATTTGAAAGTGTTATTGGTACATTACTCAATATACAATGAAAGTCTAAGGATGGCTTAAAGCAAGAAAGGACTTAATAGCGATGGGAATAAGAAATGAATTAGGACCCTTGGAGAATGGAAAACAAACATATCTACCACATGCTGCTTATACTCTATCTAGAAAGGAGAAAAAGATATTGTGTACATTTCTAAGTGAAGTTAAAGTTCCAGAAGGATACTCTTTAGATATTATAAGACTTATGTCTATGAAAGACCTCAAGTTAAAGAATTTAAAGACACATGATTTCCATGTTATAATGGAACATATTCTACCAATAGGTATACGTTCTATTTTTCTAGAAAAAGTAAGAGGTGCAATAACTAAATTGTGTTTTTTCTTCAGGTCAATTTGTAGTAAGGTGATCGATCCTACGATCTTACCATCATTGCAAAAAGAAATAGTTATTACTTTGTGTCATCTTGAAATGTATTTTCCTCCCTCATTTTTTAACATAATGGTACATCTACTTGTTCATCTTGTGAAGGATACACAATTGTGTGGACCAGCTTATATGAGATGGATGTACCCTGTTGAACGTTATATGAAAATATTAAAAGGGTATGTGAAAAACCGAAGTCGACCAGAGGGATGTATTGTTGAACGATACATTGTTGATGAAGCAATTAAGTTTTGTACTAAAAATTTGTCCAATGTTCAATCCATTGGACTCCCCAAATCTCATGTTGTCGGAAAAAAGAAGGAAAAAGTTAATTGGAAATAAAATTGTGACAGTTTCAAGGGTTGAACGGGAGCAAGTGCATTTGTATGTTCTATACAATGATAACGAGGTTGAGCCATATGTTAAAATGCACAAGGATGAACTCCGAGATTTAAATCCGAATAGAAATGAAAATTGGATAGTACGATATCACAATCGAAGTTTTATACCATGGTTCAAGGATCATATTTATTCAAAGTTTCATTCAGATCTCGCTTCAATAACAGAAAGGTTGAGATGTTTAGCATATGGTCCAAGTTTGCATGTATTTTCTTATAGCGTATACGCAATTAATGGATACACATTTTATACCAAAGAACAAGATGATAAAAGTATTATACAAAATAGTAGTGTCACCGTGGTAGCTGAAGTGATGCACATTTCAAGTGTGAAGGACTTAAATCCCAAATATGCAAATCTGTCATATTTTGGGGTTATCAAGCGCATTTGGGTGTTTGATTATGAGAAGTTTCAAATTCCTATCTTTGGTTGCAAGTGGGTTGAAAATAATAATTGCATACAAATGGATAAGTCAGAATTTTTGCAAGTGGATCTTAATAGGGTGGGGTACAAATATGAGCCTTTTATTCTAGCCACGCAAGCTAAACAAGTGTTCTATGTCACTGATCCGACAAATAAGAAATGGTCTATATTGCTTTTATCTAACAAAGTAATTGATGATAACATTGGAGATTAAGTTGATATTGGTGTTGAGAAGGAATCGTATATTATAAATGATCAAGATGAGAATATAGAGCGAATGAATCGTATATTAGAAATGATTATAATAAGGGAATTTGGATTAATCCATCCGTCCATGTTGTTAAGAGACAAGTAAACCATATTCCAACCAAGAAAAGAAAGAGATGTTACTGAAAAAGGTACTAGTAAAAATGATATATTCTGTCATTCAATAATATTATATATTTGTCATTCAATAAAATTATATATTTCTAATTTTATATATTCAATGGATTATGGATTATGGATGTTGATATTTGTTATTTCATATTTATGTTTTTCTTTATTACAGGTGAAATGGCTAGCAACGAGGAAAATGCACATGATACTTCTAAAAATGATGGAAACGAATCAGTACATGATATGGAAGGAGATATTAGACAAGGAATAACGATTATGAAGGGAATAATTCGTGCAAGAGATAAAGGTATACAATATGACATACATTGGAATGAAATAGATCAATTAGTTGAGTTTAACTGTGTAATGTTGACAAGTTACATTAGGGCACTTGTTCGTTCACAAATTCCAATCACTTGTGATAATTGGAGAACTCCATCATTGAAACCCGCTAAAGAAAAAAATATGGAGTGAAATACAAGTATCATATGCGATATTATTTGTTTTTGTTGACGATTATGTCTTTAAATTACTTATACTAACACACTTTATGTATGTTAATTTGTTCACAAAGGTCTTTTAACATTGGTGACGAGCAGAAAAAATATTGTCTTCAATTGGCCGGAAAAAGACTCAGAGGGTTTTGAGCATTTTTAACGAACAAGTTTCTTAAGGATTCTCATGGAAATTTTGTTGAATTAGAACGTCTAAAGAAGTATGCATATTTGATTTCACCTGAAGAATGAGAAACTTTTGTTGTCAAACGAAGAACCCAAGAATTCCATGTAATTTTAACTTATCATGAACATTGTATAATATTTATACTTGTTTCACATGTACTCTGATATGACTTAAACTTGTTTATCCAGGATGTGAGTGACATAAATCGCCAACAAGAATTAAAACTCGCGTATTCATACGTAAAAGGGTGTGCACGCTTACAACAAAAAATAGTAAGTATATATAAATGCTTTACAATGATATAATTAGAAGAGGAGAAAAGTGAAGAAACATCTCTTTCGGAACATAAATTGATCTTATTATTTGTCTTAATGTGTAGTTATAAGAGGAGAAAAATGAATAAATATCTCTTTCGAAATATGTTTTGTGGAAGACTGCTCGTGTGGGTAAGGATTGAGTTGTTCAGGAAGATGTTCAACAAGTTTTTGAGCAATGTGTAAGTATAACATTATTTTTTTAATAAAATAAAAAGTTCATTAACATATAATATTTATGCTTTATAATCACCACTAATCTTTTTCTATATGAATATGAATTTCAGGAGAATCTATCTCAATCTTTTAACTCCAGTTAAAGACCATGATTGCAGGAGCGTATTAAGTTGCATATTAAATATTTATGAGTATTCTGGTCGTGCGAGGGATAAGGGATTTAGGGTCACTCCAACAGCATTTTATAAACATCCAAAGAGTAAAAGTCCTAGCAATAAACAAGTGATGGAATCGTTGGAAGAATTAAAAGCTCAAATTTGTGAATTGCGAAAGAATAAAGAAAGATATATGCCAGAAAGGCGCGGTTCAGAATTTAAAGATACTAGTGACAAATATAGTATCAATTGTAGTTTTCAACAGAAACTTCATGAGGTAATTATATAAATTACCTTGAAATTAATTTAACACAATTTTTTTAATTGTCATATTTACACTTAGTCATATTTATTATTGGTTTAGGGCATTTCACCTTGTCAGCTCTATTTATCGTCACCAACTTATCGCATGGTTGACAAGGGAAAAATGTATAACACTTTGGGAGACTTACTTCACCATAAACCGCTCCCTACTGGATTTTTAAAAGTATCGATTAATATTGCTTTAGAGGGGGATGCGTTATTACCTATACCAGACGATGTTTCAGATGCAACATTGGTGGGAGACGTAATAACATCATATGTTGCATGGTCGTTAAACCTCATTTTCATAGATGATGAGGTATATTGAACACCATTATGAACCTTTCAGTATTCAAATGTTTTATGAGCCATGCATGTAAGTTATTCTTACATTTACATATCTTTTATTTACATGGTAATTTTAGACTCCTACAAAATCCAAATCAAAAGATAAGGACACTGTGCGGCACACCAGATCAGTTGCATCAAAAAAACAGGTACATTGATATATATATATATATATATATATATATATATATATATATATATATATATATATATATATATATATATATATATATATATATATATATATATATATATATATATATATATATATATATATATATATATATATATATATATATATATATATATATATGCATATAAAGTGTCAGTTATATTATATCCTCTGAATTCAAAAGCTTCATGATCTTATACATTAATTACCTAACTTATATGATTTTTATATTCATGCTCAAGAGTTGCAATAAGTCAGCAAATATCATGCTTGAATTTAGCAATGTGTCCCAAAAAAAAGATCTTGCAAAGACCGAGCCTAAAAAAGCATTTGTTCCTCGATTTGTGCCTTGAAATATATGTAGGAACAACAGATGTGATGGAAGGTGGTATTCATGAAATACCTATGGAGGAAGGTATTTACGGTTTTACTTATACCGAAACAATTGCTAAAGAGGATTTGGATAAGATTTTTCAACATTCTAAATTAGGCATCGGTGTTATGAATTCATACATCAGGTACTCCGATCAATTTTATTTAAATAATTGAATAATTTATTTACTTATTTCAATGAATATTCTAATGTTGATTATGTTTTTATTTAAGGTTCTTGTATGACAAATTGATGCTCCCGTGTCAATTGACAGAAAGATTCCCATTCTTATCTTCCAATTGTATCAAAGCACGATTAATCGATCAAAGTCCAAATGCATTCCAAAATCACTTAGTCGATGCATTTATGGCCAACAGAGGTACAAAAAAGTTGTATTTTTTTCCATATAATACTGGTCATGAGTTAGATTTCATTCTAATTTCATTTATTATAATTATTCGTTTTTTGACGTTGTATATAAATTTTCCATCTAAACGTTTGTATTATTTTGCAGCGGACACTGGTTGTTGATTGTGATTAATCTGATAAAAGAAATAGTATATAATCTAGATTTGTTAGATGGTGATCAAACAAAATACTCAGATATGAAGAAGATGGTTGATACGTAAGTGATGAGATTGTTCTAAATATTCGTGTGTGTATTTATTTATTATGTGAGACTGTTCTAAATATTCGTTTATATTATGTTAGATCTATACAAATATTCTGATCACAGAGACAAGCTCAAGTACCAAAGAGTAAAGCAAACAACATTAGTGTTAGAACACAGATTGGTGTTTAATATTATCTCTATGTTTTGATGATAACTCTAATGAAATTTTGTATTAAGAAAATATATACTCTAATTTTGTTCTAGTGTTTTTGTTTCAGATATTAAAATAAATATTCTTATGGAAGCAAAAATGCATCTGAACAGTATTCTAAGCAAAGCTCTGAAGCATCAGAAGCAAGTCATCAGAAGACTCTGAGTGCTGCCATAAGAGACTCTGAAGCAGAAGCTGCAGAAAACTCTGAAGCAGAAGCTGCAGAAGCATCTGAAGCGTAGCTGAAGAGTTTGTATGAAGAGTTTAAAGCATTATTTTAGAAGACTCTGAATGTACTTTACGCTGCAAGTACATAGGCTCTGATAAATAAGTATGCTCTGATCAGATCACTCACACTAAAGCACTATTGCTGCAACTCTGATATCTTTGAATCTGATCTGAAGAACAAGAAGCACATCAGAGGATCTGATGTTGTTTACGTTTGAAATGATGTCAGCACGTGAATAGACTTTGTACTATTCTCAACGTCCTCTCCAATGGAACTATTCCTTATTTGTGATAGATACAAAGATTCATGCAAAAGGCATTTCTATGAACATTCCACTTTTGAGAAAGAAAAAGTCATGTGAAGACAAAAGGCTACAGCTACTCTACTTGCACAATCTTCAAGCATTGGACTTTCAGCACTATAAAAGGACGTCTTTAACATCTCTTCAAGGTTAACGAATTATTGACAAGCTCATTGAAATTATTCAACAACTCTCATACAATCTTTCTTACTCAAAGCTGAATAGCTTTTATTCGTTCTTAATCTAAGTGTAAAAATCACAGTTTGTGATATAGCTTTTTAGAAGCATCTTAAACACTTGTTAGTTTAAATTTATTTGTAAAAGATTCCTTAAGAAGACCAAGTTATGGTCAGGATTTCTTGAGAAGACTAAGACAGTTGTTCTTAGTGGTTGACACTGTAATTTGTTTGAATATAGTGGATTAAGTCCTTGTGGAGAAAGGCAAATCACCTTGATAGGGTGGACTGGATTAGTTGAGTTCAACGAACCAAGATAAAAATGTTGTGTTGTTTTTATTGCCATAACTTTTTCAAAACCCTTATTCAACCCCTCCTTCTAAGCGTTTTTCTCACCTTCAGTTGGCATCAGAGCTTCGGTTTTGTTAGTGCTCTCACTTCACCGTGAACAGTAAAGATCCAGTTGAGAAAACTCTTGATATATTTTGGTTGATACATTATGGCTGAAGCTTTAACATCCAACAACAACAGATATGAGGACAGAGATAGAATCAACACTAAACCCCCTATGTTTTATGGGGAGAAGTTTGACTAATGGAAAGACAGAATTGAAAGCTTCTTTCTAGGATATGATGTTGACCTTTGGGATTTAGTCATTGATGGTTGTGTTCACCCCACTGATGGGGATGGCAAAAAGATAGACAGAAGATCTATGACTGAAGCTCAGAAGAAAGAATTCAGGAATCATTATATAGCAAGAACCATACTACTAAATGCCATATCTCATACTGAGTATGAGAAAATTACTAACAGAGAAACAACATTTGGTATGTTTGAATCTTTGAAGATGACTCATGAAGGGAATTCTCAAGTCAAGGAGACCAAGGCTCTGGCATTGATCCAAAAATATGAAGCCTTCAAAATGGAGGAATCTGAATTTGTAGAAGTTATATTCTTTAGATTCCAGATTCTCATAGCTGGCTTGAAAGTTCTGGACAAGGGTTACTCCACTGCTGATTATGTTAAGAAGATCATCAGAAGTTTACCAACCAGATGGAGACCAATGGTCACTGCTCTGAAGCTTGCTAAGGATCTGAACAAGATCACGCTGGAAGAACTGATCAGCTCTTTGAGGAGTCATAAGATTGAACTAGAAGAAGACGAACCTCAAAAGAAAGGTAAGTCAGTTGCTTTAAAGTCTAACAAATATGTTAAAGCGTTGCAGTTTATAGAAGAAAGTTCTGAAGAATCTTCTTCTGAAGAAGAAGATGAATTGTCCCTGTTGTCCAGAAGGATCAACAAACTCTGGAAGCATAAGCAGAAGAAGTTCAGAAACTTCAGGAAACCAGATCAACATAAAGAGTCTTCTGGACACAGAATATCTGGAAAGAAAGAGGTTGTCTGCTATGGATGCAAGGAACCTGGGCACTACAAGAATGAATGCCCAAAGCTTCAGAAGGAGAAGCCAAGAAGGAAGTCTGATCATAAAAAGAAAGTTCTGATGGCAACCTGGGATGATTCAGATGCATCTGAATCTTCATCAGACTCAGATGAAGAATGTGCAAACATGGCACTCATGGCTGATGTAGAAGACCATGCAGAAACATCTGGATCAGAATCAGAATCAGATTCTGAGGAGGTATTTTCTGAACTTTCTAGAGCAGAACTTATTGAGAGTTTATCTGAAATGTTGGAAAACTATAGTAAGATTAAGCTCAAATACAAGAAGCGTGAAAACAATCTTGTATCTGAGAATGATCTTCTGAAATCAGAAATTGCTGAGCTCAAAGCAAACAATTTGAAAATTAAAAATGAATTAGAAAAAGCTCAACAAGATTCTGAAGTTGAAACTAAGTCAAAATTTAAAAATATTTTAGAAGAATGTGACTATAGTTTTCAGAAGTTTCTGGCAAGAAGCATAGAGAGAAGCAAGATGGCTTCAATGATCTATGGTGTAAGCAGAAATAACAGGAAGGGTATTGGATATGAATCTTCTTCTGAGAAAGATTTATATCCAACATCTGTTGATAAAATAATCATTAAGCATACTCCTTTGTACTCTACTTTTAAGTATGGTCATCTTAATGACATTAAACACACACGTTCTAGTCAGAACATTCCTGTGTTTAAACCTAAAGTTAGTCAGAACAAACCTGCTGTCAGAAGACAGAAGTTCAGACAAAAGTTTAAGGCAACTAACCCTAAAGCACCCAAAAAGATCTGGGTACCTAAAGACAAAATAATATCTGTTGCAGACATCTTTAGCAGCAAAGTCAAAACACCAATCTTAGTACCTGGACTCTGGCTGCTCGCGTCATATGACGGGAAGAAGGTCTATGTTCCAAATCCTAGAACTTAGATCTGGAGGAGACGTCAAGTTTGGAGGGAACCATAGGGGCAAGATAGTTGGCTCTGGAACTATTGGCAATGGTAATCTTCCTTCCATTTCTAATGTCTTACTTGTTGAAGGATTAACACATAACTTATTGTCCATAAGTCAATTAAGTGACAATGGTTATGACATAATCTTTAATCAAAAATGTTGCAAGGCTTTCAGTCAAAAGGATGGCTCAATCCTATTTAATGGAAAGAGGAAGAACAACATTTATAAAATCAATCTTTCAGAACTTAAGGTTCAGAATGTAAAATGCCTTCTGTCTGTTAATGATGAGCAATGGGTCTGGCACAGAAGATTGGGGCATATTATTATGAGACGTATATCTCAGATTAATAAACTCAATCTGGTCAGAGGACTTCCTCAGTTGAAGTTCAACTCAGATGCTCTTTGTGAAGCATGTCAAAAAGGAAAATTTTCAAAATCTTCTTTTAAAACTAAAAATGTTGTTTCAACCTCAAGACCATTAGAGTTACTTCATATTGATCTGTTTGGACCAGTGAAAACTGCTTCCATCAGAGGTAAGAAGTATGGATTAGTCATTGTTGATGACTACAGCAGATGGACATGGGTGAAATTCCTAAAACACAAAGATGAGTCACATTCTGTGTTCTTTGACTTCTGCAAACAAGTCCAGAATGAAAAAGATTTTAAAATTGTTAAAGTCAGAAGTGATCATGGTGGTGAATTTGAAAACAAATATTTTGAAAAATATTTTAAAGAAAATGGCATTGCACATGATTTCTCCTGCCCTAGAACTCCTCAACAGAATGGAGTTGTAGAGAGGAAAAATAGAACATTGCAAGAAATGGCCAGAACCATGATCAACAAGACTAATCTGGCAAAACATTTTTAGACAGAAGCAATTAACACAGCTTGCTATATTCAGAACAGAGTGTCTGTAAGACCTCTTATGGAGAAGACTCCCTATGAATTGTGGAGGAATAGAAAGTGTAAAATTTCTTATTTCCATCCTTTTGGATGTGTATGTTTTATGTTGAATACTAAAGAGAATCTGAACAAGTTTGATTCTAAAGCACAGAAGTGTTTCATGCTTGGGTATTCTGAACGCTCTAAAAGCTACAGAGTATACAATACTGAGACACAGATTGTGGATGAATCAATACATGTTAGATTTGATGATAAGCTTGGCAATCAAAAGCCAAAGCAGCTTGATAATTCTGCAGATAGAGAAGTAATTCTCACAGACTCTGAAGACTCAGAGGCAGAAAATGCTCAAGTGAAAGAATCAGAAGCAACGTCAGATGCAACTCCATTGGCTGCTCAGATGAACAATTTGAATATTTTTGAAGAACCAAATATTAAAGGATCATCATCCAGAATCAAGGCCTCTCACCCAGAGGATATGATAATTGGAAAGAAGGATGACCCTATCAGAACAAGGTCTTTTTTCAGATCAACTGCAACATCACTTTTTGGGTTGGTGTCTATCATTGAACCAACTTCTGTTGATGAGGCTCTGAATGATAATGAGTGGATACTTGCTATGCAAGAAGAGCTAAATCAATTCACCAGAAATGACGTCTAGGATCTGGTTCCAAGACCTAAAGGATTCAATATTATTGGAACTAAATGGGTCTTCAGAAAAAAATTAAATGAGCAAGGAGAAGTTGTAAGGAACAAAGCAAGGCTAATTGCTCAAGGGTATAGTCAGCAAGAAGGAATTGACTACACAGAGACTTATGCTCCTGTGGCCAAGTTAGAGTCTATACGCCTACTCATTTCTTTTGCTGCACAAAATAACATCACTCTTTATCAGATGGATGTTAAGAGTGCCTTCTTAAATGGTATTATAGAAGAGGAAGTTTATGTTCATCAACCTCCTGGCTTTGAAAATGATAAATTTCCAGAACATGTTTTTAAACTTAAAAAATCACTCTATGGTTTAAAACAAGCTCCCAGAGCTTGGTATGAGAGATTAAGTAATTTTCTTATGGAAAAGAATTTTCTCAGAGGCAAATTGGATACAACTATCTTCTGTAAATCATTTAAGAAAGATTTATTAATTTGTCAAATTTACGTAGATGATATTATATTTGGATCTACCAATATTACGCTGGGAAAGGAGTTTGCTCTTTCTATGCAGGTTGAATTTGAGATGAGCATGATGGGAGAACTCAGATTCTTTTTGGGAATCCAAGTCAATCAAACTCCAGAAGGTACCTACATACATCAGACTAAGTATGTGAAGGAGCTTCTAAAGAAGTTTAACATGACTGAAAGCAAATCAGCAAAGACTCCAATGCATCTTACAAGCACTCTTGGAAAGGAAGAGGTAAGTAAGAAGGTAGATCAAAAGCTCTACAGAGGTATGATTGGATCTCTTCTGTATTTGAATGCTTCTAGACCTGATATTCTATTCAGTGTTTGTCTGTGTGTCAGATTCCAATCAGATCCTAGAGAATCTCACTTAACAGCTGTTAAGAGGATTCTAAGGTATCTGAAAGGTACTACTAATGTGGGTTTGTGTTACAGAAGATCTGATGATTATAAATTAGTTGGATTCTGTGATGCTGACTACGCTGGAGACAGAGTTGAAAGAAAAAGTACTTCTGAAAGCTGCCAGTTTCTTGGAAGTCATCTGATCTCTTGGTTCAGCAAGAAGCAACCCACTATTACGCTTTCAACAACAGAAGCAGAATACATTGCTGCTGCTAGTTGTAGCAATCAGATGCTCTGGATGAAGAGTCAACTAGAAGACTATCAAATACATGAGAGTAACATTTCAATCTTCTGTGATAATACTTCTGCTATATGTTTGTCTAAAAACCGTATTTTGCATATAGAGATAAAACATCACTTCATCATACTATGTTCAGAAGGGAGTTATAAGTTTAAACTTTGTTGATATAAACAAAATAAACAAAACCTCTTGCTGAAGAAATACATTGTTGCTGCTGGTTGTAGCAATCAGATGCTCTGGATGAAGAGTCAACTAGAAGACTATCAAATACATGAGAGTAACATTTCAATCTTCTGTGATAATACTTCTGCTATATGTTTGTCTAAAAACCGTATTTTGCATATAGAGATAAAACATCACTTCATCATACTATGTTCAGAAGGGAGTTATAAGTTTAAACTTTGTTGATATAAACAAAATAAACAAAACCTCTTGCTGAAGATAGAAACAAAATAAATAAAAATAAAAATATGATATAAACAAAATAAACAAAACCTCTTGCTGAAGATAGAAACAAAATAAATAAAAATAAAAATATGGAGATGCGGGGTATCGATCCCCGTACCTCTCGCATGCTAAGTGAGCGCTCTACCATCTGAGCTACATCCCCATGAAGTTTTATTTTTAACATGTTTATATTTATTATAAGCTATATATATATATATATATATATATATATATATATATATATATATATATATATATATATATATATATATATATATATATATATATATATATATATATATATATATATATATATATATATATATATATATATATATATATATATATATATATATATATATATATATATATATAATATTATTATTATTATTATTATTATTCACATATAAATAGAAACTGGAAACTTATTTAAAATTTGAAAAAATGTACAAAACTTTTTTTTTTTATGGCACAAAACTTTTATTAAAAGTTACATATTTATTTAATTTTTGGTTTCACATATTTCCCCATTTTTGCATATTTTATAATAGTCAAATATCTAAAATATAAAGCACATTCTAAAATCTAAAATATTTATGTTTATTCAAAATTTTAAAACATGAAATGTGCGGTAGCGAATTGTAATCTATAAAAATTTGGATTTTTGTTTTGAATTTTCACTAATAATTTCATGTTTTTAATTTACCAAAAAAAATACCAATCTAGTAAATTTTCAACTGAATAAATTATAAGGACAAAATAGAATTAAATTTTCTTGGAGATGAGAAGTGTAGGTGGGATATCAAATAGATTCTTCTCTACATGAGTTTTTAAATGGCATAAATATACTGGGCTTTCTTCTAAATGAGCCCGTGTTTTTTCCTATGAACTATCAAAAATTTTAAAATTTTGGAAAAATAATTTTAAAAAATTTGGAAAAACAAGGCTGATATCGAATTTATCAAAAAATTCGGTATTCTATTTTTTTTAACTGATAAAAGTTCCATTTCGAAACTTCTAAAAATTTGATTTATTACCGAAAATTTTGAATGAACTATCAGAAAATATGTGGAGATGTCAAATTTAATTAGGATGATGACAGGTTAAATCTTCCAAATTATGATCCAACATTTCTCATGTTCAAGTTTTGACGTTTCTATTTGCTTATGGGCTAAAATTAATTGACCTTTAAGCTGATTTCCAAACAAGGCATGCATAATTAAAAAGAAATTGTATGAATAATTTAAATTAGAGAATTTCTTATAGCACCCTATGTGTTTCTACTGTACCATGTGAAATTTCACATATGTCCTCTGATCCTAGAGATATATTTTTTGACACACCCATAGTTCTTTGAACGTTGAAATATTTCGAAGATATATCTTTGGAACAATTCGGAGCTTAAGTCGCGTCAGACTCTTCTTCTCCCTTATTTCACAGTTTATTCAACACACAACATCTAACTCTTCTCAATACAGTCCCTACCCCAAACAAAATTTCATCAAACAAGGCTCAATGTAACTCAAGGGAACACCAAGCATCATCTCAAATATCGGAAACAACATTTAAATCATTAATTTCACGTAAGTTTTTCGAGTTTTTGATAAATATTCGAGTTTTAGTGTAAATGTGTAAAAATCAATGATTAGGGGTAGAAATGTGTAGAAATCACATGTAGCATAGTTTAGACTTAGTTGTGACTTGTTTGTTGGCTTAAAATGGTGATAAAATCATTTTTTTTCACATTGCATGTGGCATATTACTCCATTGTCGCAACCTTTGAGTTGCAGAACATTCCGGAGATACATCTCCGGAAATGTTCAGCATTTCATATACTTTGGGAAATTCCAGAGATGCATCTCCAAAACTCTTCAAAGTTAATAGTTTTATGGTGTTTCCAGAGATGCATTTCCAGAATTGTTCAAGTTATTGTCTTATGGTGTTTCTAGAGATACATCTTCAGAATTTCTTGCAGTTTGTTTCTTTTTTTAATTTTCTTGTTTGTGCGTTTTGTTTGGTTGCACTAATTATATCTCTTACTTTACCTTACATGCATAATGACTGACAGAGTCGACAGACTGAGACATGGTCGGGTTTCCCAACATGCATTCGTTCGGCGGAAGTGGAGCCAACATATTCTTGAGGCAGCAGGTACCTATAGTCAGGTAGAGGTGTCGACTTCTGGGGTGCATTCTACTTCTGGGGATCATGCTTCACCTCATACCACTTCATCTCAGTCTATTCCACCTTCTTATTCTTGAAAGAGACATGATTCACCAGCTAACGTGTCACTTCCCCCATCATCTCGTAGACATCAGGATTCACCAGTGCCACTTCTTGTTGATCTAGTGTCACCTCTCGCTGATGATCCAACTTATTGAATGCCACCTCTGGAGAGTGAGGCCGTTGTGAATGCCGAGCCAAAGGGTTTTGGAGGAGGTTCATCTATTTTGTCCCTACTTCCTCTGTATCCATACTATAATGTCAGACATATCTGGAATGGAGAGGTAACATTAGTTGGATTTTTTTTATCTATTGTGTATGTCTATTTTAATTGCTCTAGTTGATTATTTGTGACATTAATTATTTATGGAAATTTTTAGGAGTGTGATCCATAGAAGTTTCTTAACCATGGGATGAAGATTGGTTTTAGACGGTTCTATCTTTATCTAGTATGAAGGACCTATACATGATCGGGTACAACCTGGTCAACCACGAGATGCTTATAATGTATTCGTTGAGAGATGGCACTCTGAGAGATGACCCCACAAAGTAACATGAGCCTTTTCATCATGTTTTGTCCTCACTCATACTCTTTTCGGGAAACTTTCCAGAAGGTCACCCATCCCGAAATTGCTCCAAGTTAAGCACGTTTAACTATAGAGTTCTTATGAAATGGGCGACCGAAAAGAAGATGCATCTTATTGGTATACGCAATACTAATTAATCCTTTTAAGTATTTCTTCAACCATGTATCCAATACTTCCACTGCCTTAGGATCCCTCTCATTTCGATGTGAATTCAGTTTATCCCTAGAAGCTGCTAGGAGTGTCTCATTGCCATGCCTCATGCACCGATAACTACTCTCTTGCCCTCGGGTGTTACATGTAACCACTTTTCATCCTCTTCGACCTCGGGTGTTACAAGATGTCTATCAACTGGACGATGTCTCGTGTTTTTTATATCTTCCGATCAGGGGAGATTCCTTGATCATGGGAGGATTACCAGAGATGAGGCAGTTGAGATGATGGCAAAGCATCTGGGACAGATCCAGAGAAGACGATGGAGGAGGTGGATAAGACCAGGAGGTGGATAAGAAGGAACAACAGGCACATGGTGATGCTGAGCAGGTGGCGTACACAAGACGCATGCTTTTAGAGAATACTTTCATTTTTTGGCTGGAACTTGTATTTTTATGGACACGAGTGCCACTTATACTGGCGTCGTCTACCTCTGGTACTTCTTGGATCTACAGCAGATCCATGAGTACAAATGGGTTGCGGCTTGCCTGACCTATCTTTATTTGAAGTTGAGGGAGGGATGTTTGTGGAAGGAGAAGCGGGTCACAGACAACGTGACACTACTAATGGTAATAATTTTTTATCCTTGAATATTTTTTTGTCATTTTCATTTCATATTTGTGAAACCATTGCCGATAATTCTTGATCCTTGAATTTTTTTTTCATTTCATATTTGTGAAACCATTGCCGATAATTCTTGATCCTTGAATTTTTTTTTCATTTCAGGCTTGGATCCTTCAGCACTTCTCGTGCATCGTTGGTTGGGAGAGTGTGGATGAGTACACTGAGGACATGCCTCGTGTCTGTGCTTTTATCCCGCTCAGAGGGAAATAGGTGGTCGAGCCTTTCAGAGTCTACCTTGACTATTTTGTTGTTGAGGACATGCACTTCAACAGCTACGTGGATCACCGTCAGACGCGACCATTTGACGAGATATCACTATACTCCGGATGGATGGCATGCAGATCGCATATCACTGCTCCTCACCTTCCTGAGCGCGTCATGCAACAATTTGATTAAACCCAGACCATCCCTAAACACCCTGTTGCCTCTGCTCCTCCTGCCTTGACTCGTAGACAGATAAATGATATATTTGATGATTATGAAAGTAATATGGTTTTAAAGGAGGCACAGGCCACCATAGCGTCGAACGACTGGCGCTACATCAGTAGATAAATTAGGTGGTTCTTCAGAGTGTCGCATCTATACATGGTGCAAACTGCTCCAGGAGATCCTTTGAGACCAACTCATTAGGAGATACTAGAGGAGGAGCATGTTTAGCTAGATCATGTCGTTGATGTCTTTCCTCGGTGTTATTGTATAGTGGAGATTGTGCGGGCAGACATTGATGAGGGTATCTTCCTTGAGGGGTCTGTTGTCAAGCGAGTCCTAGATGCGATGGTGGAGGAGGCGCGGAGAGCACTGTTGTACTAGAGACATCTCCGGAGGATGAGGGGATTGAAGGCCGAGGAGATGTTGTCAGGCACACCCAGTAGTAATCTGTTATTATTTTGTTGTATTACTATACTCTCTACGTTATTTTTACGGTTTTATCACATTTTAGATCTCGATTGTACGATATTTTTTACATATGTTGTTATACTTCACCCAGTATTAATCTCTTATTATTTTGTACGTCTATTTTTTTTTTATATTTTGGATCGTGTGTTATACTTCATCTGAAAACAAATACATTAAAAGAAACATTTGTTCTGATACACTTCGGAGATATATCTTTGGAAAATTATCGAATATGCATCTCCAGAACAATTCAAATGTAAATGGTATCTGAGTGACATGTTTTGAATGTTTTAAATGGTTCTGGAGATGTATCTCTCGAATATGTCAACGTTTATTTAAAAATAAATGCGTTCAGAGATATATCTCCAAAATTAAAAAACATATTTAAAAATTCACATGGTGCATAAGAAACATTTAGTGTGCACTAAAAAAAATCTCTTTAAATTAATCCCATAGGTCAACAAAGGTCGTGGAAGGAAATGAGATAAGGTGAAGAAACAATTCTTGTGATATATATATTCACTGTTTTTGCTAAATTCTTCCTAGCGAAATTGAATTGGTCACTACGATAATATAGCTCTTGTGGTTAAGAATATGAACATTGATTTGGAGAAAACAACGGACTAATATGAAAGATTGGATTGTGAAACAACAACTCTGGTAAGCTCATAGGTTTAAATACTTGATTCACAAATAACAATGACAAATGTCTAGAAACAGTCTAATATTTATGTAAAAATAGTGTTTTCATACATTAAAAAAATTTTAAAAAAGAAAGTCTCATTTATTTTTAAATTATCAATATAAAATTACAAATTTTGTATCGACAATTTAAAAATCTAATAAAAAATACATCTTTTCCATAAATATTCAGCATTTTATAAAAAATTCGGTAAAAATAAATGATAAAAAATAAAATTTATAAATATTCGGTATTTTCAGTAGATCTTTGTTAAAAAACTAAGGTTTTTTTAAAAAAAATCCAAAAAGTAAAATTTTTAATTTTGAAATATTATGATTAAATTAAAGGTTATGTTGAGATTTCAGGTCCAATTTAAAAATTGTCATTCTTTTACAAATGGAAGAAAGATATACAGATCTCCACAGAATTTTTTTTAAACGAATCAAGATAATTAACATTTTAAATCAACCCATTCAAAACTTCTACCATCAAAAGAAAAGGAAGGGTGTGAATGAATCACCTTGCATTAGATTCATTTGAATATTTATCTCTTTTATTGGACACTCATTCACTAGGACATAATTATTACACAAAAATACAAAAATTCAAGACCGTCACATGACATCAAAATCAAACCATACTAACTAAATTGAATATAAAATAATTTTTTATTAGAAGTATTTGAAACATTGCTAAAGGATTAAAGGGTATGATCCTAAAGCAAGTGAATATGGCCTTTGATTCTAGCATTAATGTTTCGACCGATTTTAAATTCGCTCACAAATGCGTTTACAAAATAGTATTTTTTTTAGGTGTGAGAATACGGTACAATTAATTCTTTTAAAAAATTTATTTGTTAAGACGAAGAGTATAAATGCTATATATAAACTAGGTTGCTTTTTTTTACCGAATTTTTCTAAAAATTCTATGAGTATGATGTGTGTTTTACCAACAATTTTGAAATAATCAATAAAAATGCATATATTCACACCTAATATTTACAAAATGTTGTTAAAAACACATACATGCATAACAAATTTTTAAAATTGACGATATATGTAAAAATGTGATCAAATATTTCAAAAAAGTCGGTATGTCAATTTTTTAAAATATTTTTATTTTTATTTTTTTGTCTATAGTGAGAAGAAGAAGAAGACACAACAAGATCATGATGTTGAGCCAAATGTTGTTGTCGTAGATGATATTGAGGTAGAGGTGACAATTTAGGATGATACGAAAGTTTTTGCTTAGACAGATACAGAGGTTCCTATTTTAGCTGATACGGAGGTGTCGACTCATGCTTGTACAAAGGTATTTGTTTAAGCTAACACAAATGAGGGATTCCATAGAGGGCTCTTCGACCCTACCTTTCTCACTGGGTATGATGATTGTGTGGTCTTTAGATTATGGCAGTGAGATGTATAAATATTTTAATTTAAGTAGTTTTTATTTATTACTAGTCAATTGAAAGTAAATGATAATGTATGCTTTATTTGTTATAGGACCGCGCTCCATTGAAGGTCCTCACTCATGGGTTAAAGTTGAAGAGATTCTATAAAGTCCAGATGCCTGATTAGAGCAGGGAAATTATCGCTAATGCTGACTTGTGGTCGTTGGTAGAGTGTTCGCTCACCATGGGAATAAATGTCCTACATCAATAAAAGAAGCTGAAGCATGGTAAGCAGCTAAGAAAGCTTTTGGAGGATTGCGTTTCCTTGCCTCCTCCACCTGTATAATTATTGTGACACAATATTCACAGAACAAATAGTTTTGAAAAATAAGTAAACACTTGTTGATTAAGTAATCATAAACACACATTCATTAAACATCACATAATAAAACCACAATTAATAAAACAAATTGTAAGAAAAAACTGCAACATAATTCTTATTATTCACTTGTGTTATTAGTAGGCAATTGAAACCTACACAGAGGACAAGAGTTGCTTATATTCAACCAATCTTGAATACAATCCATATGAAACATATGTGAACATGGCATACAGACACCAACTTTAAAATCTTCAAAACAAATACTACATTTTTCTGTTTCTTTGGTTGTTACCGTCTTCAATTCCTCAATACACGATTTAGCCGCAGGAACAAACCTAATATCTTCTTCAGTCTCAATACCCTCTTCCCAGCCATATTCCCATTCATCTTCATCAATTTGAACGTCATTAACGAACCTGTTATCTTCAATTTCCATATCCTCTTCCCAATTATAGCTCCGTGTATCTCCATTAACATTTTCATTCTGATAATCTTCAACTGTCCTTCTTAACTCATCATCTTCTTGTACTTCAATATCCATCTCCTCAGCCCAATAATACTCCCAATCATCTTGATAACCAATTTCATTAGGGTCATCTTCAATAGTCCTTGTAGCAGCATGAACCAATGTATTAACTTCATCTTCTTCTACTTTTATTTCCTCTTCTTTAAGATTCCGTGTAACAGAAAAATCAACTCTAATAGAAAGATTCCTCGAGTTCTTATATGCCCCATTAACCATCTCACATACACATTGTGAAATTTCTGTTACCACCATGGCAAAAGCAGCTTCAGGAACATCAATTTCAGAAAGCCACTTTATAACACTAGAATTCACGATTTCTTTATCTTTTGACACATAATAAAGACCATAAAATTTAGTTTCACTTGAATAAGGAAACATTTGATCACTCGGAACACTAATAATGGTGTAATCGAATTCTATATTGATATACGGATCATTGTCGCATAATTCATCAGAATCGATTGAAAACATATGTGGATGTGCGGTACAATCGTATTCAGCCATGATGAACTCTGTACTCTTGAAAATGAACTCTGTATTCTTGAAAATGTATGCGAGAGGGATTATATGTTTTTTTACTTTATTGTTTTCTTTAACTAAAAAAGGATGTGGGTTACGCATGAGAAGGAGGGTATAAGAATTTAAGGTGTTGCACGCATTGATGACTGTGGGGATTGTGCATAGACTGTATGCATGCAGCGGTAGCGTCCTCCAAAATTTATTTGACAAGTTTTCACTAAAAACATAAAAGACAAAGTTAAATATAAATTAAAAAAAAGAAAGTGATAAATAAAAAAATGAAAAATAAAATAAATTATTTAAAATAAAACTAAATTAAAAAATCTGATTAATTAAAAAAAATATTAATTAATTTAAAAAAATAGAAATAAAGCGGTAAAAAATGAAAAAAAAAAGACTGGTATCGAAGTACACATAAAAATAAAATGAATACACCAAAATGATCATTAAAAATATATATAATTTGGAAAAATACAACATTTGATCAAATTTTAAAATAAATTTTACTTGGTTAAATGGCTTAAACTGTCCAAAAAGACGACCGAAAAGTGATCGAAAAATTTAAATGAGTATGATAGGTTAAGCTACGCGAAACACAGATCAACATCACTGACGTTTGCAGGCTCAATTTTAAAAAAATTTCGTCCACTGATTTTTCGCAATGTTGACTTTTAGTTTAACTGATTCGCTTGTAAATCCAACAAGTTTATTTCAACTGATAAATTGAATATTGTGCAAGATGCGAAACATGATAAACTATACAGATAATACAAAAAGACATAGGGTCTTAGAGTAAAAAATTAGAGTATGCCAATCATTTCCTTTGATTCTTTCGTTATCTGCGTTTTTTGCAACACGCTATCAATCTAGATCATTTTTTATTCTATATAATTTTTCTTCTTCATTTATTTTATATGTCTCACATTGCATAAGATTGATCATTCTAGATCTTATAATATGTATCATGTTATTTGTAACTTATGCCTTATGTGTAACCTAGATGTTTATTATGTTTTTTTTACTTAAGTTATTCTTAACTTGCGCTATATATTATTAAGTCATTTGCTTTCAACACTATTTTCTTTTTGTTATTTATATTATTTTAATAGTCAAACAACTTTGATACAAGAGACGACATAAGCAACTCCAACACAATATAAACAACTTCAACATAAGTTATGATTCATTTCAACTATTTGCACTTTTATCAAGTTCAACAAAACACTCCTTAGCATTTTTTTTAATGTTTCTAGAATAATTCAAACTTGCTAAAATAGCGTGTGTAAATCTAACTAACGGTGAGTCGAACTCAATTGATCATTTGGCTCCATGACAATAAAATGTAATGATCCAGCCCCATAAATTTTAAATTTTAACATGTACTTATTTATTAATTAACATACATTGTTTTTTCACCAATTGAAAGATATATATAAATAATTGTTATTCACATATAAATAGAAATTGAAAAACTTATTTAAAAATTGAGAAAATGTACAAAACTATTTCATTAGATGTTTTTTTTATATTTTTGCACAAAATTTATTCTTTCTTTATGGCATAAAACTTTTAGTAAAAATTAGATATTTATTTCATATTTATTTTAATGTCCAATGGATTTGAAACATAATTTTTAGTTACACATATTTCCCCTTTTTTGCATTTCTTTTATAATAGTCAAATATCTAAAATGTAAAGTACATTCTAAATATTTAAAATATTTTTGTTTATTCAAAATTTAAAATATGAGATGTGTGGTAGCCAATTTTAATCTATAAAAATTTGATTTTTCTTTTGAATTTTCACTAAGAATTTCACGTTTTTAATCTACCGAAATAAAATTAAAATATCAATCTAGTAAATTTTCAACTGAGTAAATTATAAGGATAAAATAGAATTAAAACATTTTCTGGGAGATGAGAAGTGTAGATTTCAAATAGATTTTTCTCTAAATGAGTCTTCAAATGGCATAAAAATAATGGGCTTTCTTCTAAACGAGTTCGTATTTTTTTTTCATTGAAATGTTGGAGGATTTTAACCATGGACCATCAATTAAATCTGAGAAATTTTTTATTGTAACTTATATGTTTCTACCGCACCATGCAAAATTTCACTAATGTTTTTTTTTCTTCGAATATATATCTTTGGATGCACTTTATACATACTCAATAAAAGTCATTATGAGAGGCGCTCTGTATATTGAGTTTAATTTGTTCTGGAGATGCATTTTCGGAACTATATTGTAGATACATTTTTGGAAAAATACCAGAAACAGATTCAACGGAAAATGAATTTTTCAAAATACAATTGACATTCATAACATAAAATGATCATTACAATGATGATTTCAACAGAAAATTAAATATTACATTTCAATATCCCAATGGATGCTTGCACATCTTCAGGATATCTTCGACCATTCTTTGTAGTGTCGCTTCCAACTCGAGCGGAACTTTCTCTTCGAAATTAAAATATGTATCTCACATAGCCCTAACATCCGCTTGAATCTTGAGCTCAAATTTGTTGAACACGATGTTCCCTTTGTTGTCAATCGAAGGTGAACGGTACTCATGCTTCAGAATCCTTTATTTGTCTCTGTAAAGTAGGAGATAATGGACTTCGTCTATGATATCTTTGATGGGGGTGAGATCGGTGAGCTTAAACGTCCTCCCGGGTGTAGAGTCGTTGGAGTAGGAGATATTTGCGACATACCAGCGAATGTTTATTTGTGACATTTGAGACATATTAAGTTTGTGTGAAATATAACACAAGAACACCTAAATTTATATAAGACCTAGTTCAATATGCACCACTCATTAATTGTCATATTGATCTGAAGATATACTTCTGAAACCGCACCCTATTATCTTATTCTAGAGATGCATCTCCAGAACTTCCCCTGAACCGTTTCAAAAATAAACCATATAACAGAATCTTTCTGAGATGTATCTCCAGAATTTCTCCTGAAGCATTTCCAAAATAGAACCATATAACAGACAATCACATTAAGACCAAATATGAAACATATGCGAATACATACCAAATATGAATAAAAAGTGAATATGTAACACTTCATTCATATTGAGATACAAATATATACAATTATTTGTTCGGTTAAAACAGAAATTAAAACAATCGAAACAAGTGTCGCCGGCTAAATCTATAAGTGGTACCCTCTTGGACTTTTGTGCATTCGATTCTTTTTCAATATTGTTCAATCTCTCGAATTCTTGCATCCTTTCCATGAAATGATCCAGCCATGTCTCGGCTTTTTCGGTTGAATGAGTCGTCCACTCCGGTGATGTAATTGGTATGGGGCAACCCGGTTTCAAGTAAACTTGAACAAAATGACTTGATTTTGAAAGCCATCTAATACACGTGATACGATCATTTGGATTTTGAAGTGGTGCAGTGCGTATTGGGAAAAAGGTTTCCAAAAAACCGTAGCGTGTCAGGTCAATGCACACCTTATCATATGCGCATGCTATTAGGTGACTCATTTCCGGGAAGTTCATCTATTTTGACTCCAGTGCCGGACTGCTCAGGCCAGGAACAAGATACTCATAAACCGCATTGAATTTTCTTTATTTTCGTACAACCACGTGTACAATTCTTTATGCATCTTCAACTCTTGAATAAGTTGATGTCGAACAAGCACATGACTATCTTCTCCTTTATCGAGTAAAGTCGAAACGGATCGGTAACTGCAATTACCATCCCCCACAACATCGACGATCTGCTCGATATATTTGTGCATAAAAGTTGGCATCTCGTCGATGAATGGAATCTTCGGTGGAAGCAGCGTCAGAGGTGTTTTGCTAATGCGGGCTCCTTTCACAACACTTTTTTTTAGATTTTGGAATCGGTGAGTCGGGAAAAACTTTGTCAACATATTCAAAATATGAAAGAGACCGTGTAGTCGAGTTATCATTTGGTGTAGGCTTCATTTTCTTTGAAGCACCTTTTTTTTACCGGTTGAGAAGGCGGTTTCGTGTCGGTGGTCTCAGGATAGGAAATCTTCCTCAATTGTTCTTTTATGTGGAGTTTCATGATGTCATTGGCCTTTGAAAGTATCTCTTGTATCGCTTCCTATTTCGTCAAAATATAGATATTCGATTTTCAGTCATCCATGCATCCATCATCATTGAACCTAAGTCTCTTCCAATGAAAGAAAACCTCGTCCATTCTTATTAGTTCACCAAGTTTCACCATTTTAGCAATATTATAAGCACACGGGAGACCATATGTTTTCACAATAGTGCAACCACACTTTGCGCTATCGGAGCCTACATTATTAGCTCGTTTAGCCTCGTTAAATATATAGTTCATACCTGCCTAAGAAATGTTACCGACCAAATGAGAATATAAAGTGTTGTCTTTAAATCGGTGTTCCAAAACCGTGATGCTCCGACCAAATGTTGTTTGTATCTCATTATGCTGGTTCTGAATCATGTGGTTCACGGAGTCTCAGTCTCTACACAAATCCCCTTTTTTATTTCCCAACCAAATTTTCAAAGTAGCATGGGATGACTCAACTTTGTTAGTAGTTGTATTTCCAAGGTGTCTAACATTATCAGTCCATTCATAAGCTATCTTCTCCTTCACCTGATCAAGAATGATAATTTCAACAAATTTAGATACTTTTCACACACTTTCTGGAAATGAATAAAGGAATCTGCATATAGTTATTTTATGGAAGAATTTATTATACGATTTCATGCATCCATAACTTTTTCCACAATCACACCCGCCTTCACCAATTTTCCACCTTCGGACTCTATTGGTTTCATCCCTACCGCGGGTTTTACCCAACTTCTCACATTCTTTGTTATGTAATACTTACAAATTAATGCATAAGAAGTAGGAAATACCTTAGCAACCCAATTCATCAATGCAGTATCACGGTCGATAATGATCACTTTAGGAATCTCACCTTGATCCTTCAAAAGTGAATTAAACACCTCTAATGCCCAAGTAAAATTGTCCTTTTTTTCACACTCAAGAAATGTAAAGCCAATAGAATATGTCTTCTCAATTAAGGCAACACCAACCATCTCAAACAATGGAAGTTTATACTTGTTGGTCTTGTAGGTTGAATCAAGTATGAGCACCGTCGGAAACATGTTGAACAACTTTATCGAATTAGGATGAGCTAAAAAATATCTCTAACCGTAACTACATCATCACACGTTCTGTACCGGGACATATAACTGTTACCGTTCAACAGTTTCAAGAGTTGTTGCATCTCAGTTCTATCCCTCTTAATCGCCTTGTTAGTGAGGTAACAAATGTTATACACTTTCTTGATATTTGATATATTGTCGGGTTCCTTCTGATAACCATACCAGATCCAAGTCTAGATGCCTCCATGTGAATCCATTCAAGCATTTTATCATAATTTTCAAACTCTTGCTTGTTATTAAAGTTGTTGCCAACATCTACCGCCTTCACGATAACACATTGGACATTCGGAGAAACATCATTCGGAGAAACTACTTGTTTTGTGAAAACATCAGGGTGCACCATATCTATTAGAAACAATTAAAACAATTATAGAACATTAATTAATCTACTACTGCAGAAGGGCTGGAAGATGAACACAGACACATTTTGGATATGTATCTCCAAAAAAGTTCATACATGTTCCGGAGATATATCTTCGTACACAGCGTAAGTTTTTTCAGAAAAAATTCATGAATAATGTGAGTAATGTAGAGGAAAAAAACAATCTTTACCTGAAATTCTATCTTCTTTTACTTCTTGTGATATGTTGTACCAAAAGGATGGAGATTTAGAGTGAAAAGATGGATTGAGAATGAAAGGTTTTTAGGGTGAGGGTTTATGTTGAGAATGAAGTATGGCAATAATGGGGGACTGATCATGCAACTGGAAGTTATATCAAATATTTTCGGAGATGCAGCTCTAAAAATACCTGACATGCAAAGGTGACAGAAAAGTTCAAATTGTCGCCCACAATTCCGGATATGCATCTCTGGAATATCCACTGAACTGAATAATTAAAATATTTTCGTAAAACAGTTCTGGAGATATGTCTCTGGAATATCCACTAAACTGAACAATTAAAATGTCTTCCTAAAACTCTTCGGGAGATATATCTCTGGAATAAACAAATGCAAATGTATGGGGCGTATCTCAGAATGACCTTGGTTGCATATGTATAGGGTGCATCCAGATATACATCTTCGGAACTGGGGGGATATGTGGAAATCCACACTATATGCTAGCTAGAAGTGTATAAGGTGGAATCCAAATTTAGCATGACACGCTTTGGTGACTTTTATCTCCTTTAAGGTATCCTCTGGCTCAGCTCCCAAATATGTCACCTTCGTATACATTGCATCAGCTTTGTTAATTCTGGAATGGTCTAATAGTATTTCCCTAATAAAAAGATGTAGCAAGCATGATACATTCTCCAGTGTGATATACATCTCCCTATGGGGAAGATGAAAAGTTGACGTCTCAGAGTGCCATCTTTTAACAAATGCTGAAAGCATGCCATGGTTAATACTAGTATAATCTATCACGCATAAATCTTGCAACCCAGATAACTACATGGCATCATGAAAGCATTATTCCTCAGGTTATTACAGCCTCACAATCTTCTGACCATGGTTGGTGCATTTAAAGCATCACGGTACTATGCAAAAACAAACCATCGTCATAAAGTTTAAATATTATAACACACGTGTTTCAAAAAATAAATATAGATAAATTTTACCTTTTTGTCCCACATACAAAGACATTACGATCTGCATACAGAGGCAACAATGATAAGCCATAGGGCCTTATCCAAACTCCTCTCGAATGGAAGTAGCAGGTGAATCAACCTAGACAGGTGGGGCTTCTAGGGTAGCAGCAGGTGACACATGCCTTCTCTATGAAGACGAAGTTAAAGATTCCTGAACCTCAAATGTTGATGCATCCGCATCAAATGAACCGACATCAATCGGTAGTCACGAGGATCAAATTCTTTCCCTGCGAACTAATGCATATTGTGACGCTTTGTCGAGCCTCAGTCGATCTTGGTTATCCGCCATATTACCTATAATTAAACTAGACAAGCAATAAAAAACAGAAGAAAAAAAATCAAATCCAAATGAAACACATTCAAAATCATACCCAACAATGCAGATAAACAAAATACGAAAATGCACTTCCGTAGTTTTTAAGACAATTTCTAAAAAAAAATACGAAAATGCACTTTTATAGTGTTAGAAAATATATTTTTGAACAAATACATAAATGCACTTCAGTATTAGCCTACAACTTTGAAAAACAAAAAAAGTGGCAGAACGCAAGGTACCAAAAATGCACAAAACACTTTGATCCCTTACACTACCTAACAATGACTATAACTACCTATATTTTGATGCATATTACACAACATATTGTTCCTATTTCTTAATGCATGTCTAGAAAATCAAGTGGGAAAAAACTTGAATTCAAAAACTTATCAAGTGTGTAGTTAATATTTAGTACTTCGATTGATTAGATATTGAGAGGACAAACTTGGAAGTGAGTTGGGAGAGTTTGAGAGTTTTATAGAGTCTATTGAAAATGAGGAATGGGGAAGGTCTGACGCATTTTGATTAAAAACTCGTCCGAAGGTATACTTTTGTATGTTATACGGAGATATATTTCCATATTAATTTTTGTTAAGAATAAGGGTCTGACCTAATTACGAATGAACTAAGTGTGGGCTGGAGTGCGTCTAGAAGTACATTTATGAATTATAAAGGTATTTTTGGTTTTTCATAAGAGTGTGGGAGTGTTAGTCTGATATTTTTTACTTATATTTTTCTACATGAATGTGTGAAACGAGATGGATATAAATACTAAGTGTAGGTAGCTAAGTCATATTATCAACACCAAGTTGCAAATTCAACAAATGGAAACTGGAAAACATTTTCGACAAGTGGACCTTTTCAACAGATATGATTAGGTAATTTGAAGGCGTTTTCAACAGTAGTAACATTTTGAAGCAGTTCAAAAGATCAAATACACGTGGAAACACATTAGAAGGCAAAAACCCACATAAAATATATGTGTCAAATTATGCGGATGTAACAGTTGCTAATGGTTATTGATATACATAGTATATAAGTATATTTCATTTACGTAATGAGGGTTTGTATTTCATTCTATTTTATGTAAAAATTCACACATCCGAGCAGAGATAAATAATTTCTGAGAAATGTATGAACTTGTGTCTCACTCTTAATTCAAGCATTTTTTATCCAATTATTTTACTGTTTTTCTTCATTCACTTTATCCTTTTAATAACTTTTGCATTTAATTCTTTGAATTTTTATCCAATTGCTCTAAATTTAAAGATAAAACCTTACAGTACTATCATACTTTCTCAAACGTTTCACACAAAATGTTCTTAGGATTTTTTTTCAAGTTTAATCCTTCAAGTAAATTAAAACTCGTTATTCGTTTACTAAAAACACTAGTAAAAAAATTGGCACACTCAATGAGACTCCTTTATGAGAAATCTAAATGTTAAACAAAGAGTGGATATGTTTTTATGTTTGTTTTCATTCTTCACATCTAAATGTTGTTAATTGTTAAGTATTTATGCTTATGATGAGTGTTAAATTTGTTAGTATGTCTAGACCTTCAGGAAATTCATCCTCTCAAGGAATTCACCGTACCTAGATCAATGCTTTAAATTTAGAAAAACAACCAATCAAAATGATGGTTGTTGGTGTAAACACTTCCATAACCGTTGGAGTAACTGTCCCTGTTGTGAGTCAGACGCCAGTTTTGACTACAACACCAGAAATGGTGATACCACCAATACCACAAAATAGTTTCCATGTTAACCTTGTGGTTACACCAACCACTTTAGAAGGTACTAGGCCTCAATTCATTCTAAGTTTTACACTTCCCCTAGTGATAGGGAGTATACATATGGTATTCCAACTACAATGATGGAAGACGTACAAACGAATACGTTGATGTACGCAGATAATGGAATGGTTGTTGTATCTCCTTTTAATCCATGCATAGCATCATGATTTACAATAAACAATGTTGGTCAAATGGGTTAATCTTAGGGAAGGTTAGGATACATCCCTCAGGTTATGCCACCCTTAACTAATAATTCCTTTATGGTTGTGAGGCACTAGATCGATGACAGTAACCATGATACGATTTACATGATTACCGAACAAACTGGTATTTTTTTAATCCTTTAATCCAAAATACCAATCATAGTTACCAATGATTAGCACATCAAATGAGTCAAATTTCTTACTTATTTGGTGCTCCTCTATCACCAATTTAGCTAGTCCTTAATAAACAAGTACTATAACAAGTTGCGCCCCAACCAGTCAAATAACCTAAACCCATGGAAGTTGAAAATGTGGTGTTATTAAACAGGAACAAAGATACAGATCATGTAGTTTGAGGAGTTCAACAAAACAATTTTGGGGGGGAAATAACATAACCATTATAGTTGAACCAATCCTAACTCAAAATGGTCTTAATGTTGATCTTCATACGAAATTATTTTTTTCCTTATCTAGATATGTCTTACAAACTAAATTTCCCAAGGGTTGGAAAATCCATATGTTTACTAAATTTGCAACTGACACTAGTGAGTTTACTATCGAACACATTGCTTGATACCAGACAAAAAGATGGTAATCTTGCTAATAATGAAAATTTAAAGATGAAATACTTCCCAAACTCTATGACCAAGAATGCTTTTACATGGTTCACTACTCTTCCTCCAAAATCCATCTATAAATGGAATCAACTAGAGAGAGCCTTCCATGAGCAATTTTATATAGGACAATCGAATATTAGTCTGAAAGAGTTAGTCAGTGTGAAACAAAAATTATCTGAACCAGTAGATGATTATCTCAATAAAATCAAATTAATAAATTCAATATGCTTTACTCATGTTCCTAACTAGTAGAAATGGTTGTAGGTGGTTTAGACAATTCTGTTAGAAAGAAGCTAGATACTCAATATCTAAGGGATATGGCTCAATTAGTAGATAGGGTTAGATAAGTCAAACACCTGAAGGAAGAAAAATCCATATTAGAAAAGGCCAAAATAAATTGACACCCTATGAAGGAAAAAGTTGCTTTCATACAAACAGAGAACAATAATCAAGAATTTAACGTAGTGTTTGAATATGTAGAAGAAAATGAGATTAATCTCACAGAATTGTGTCGTAACCCGAAATTTGACCTCCCCTTTTGCCTTTGGAATAAGCATGTGCATTCGCACCGCTGACATACGCATTAGCATCTTTTTTATGGGTTTTTATTGCAGGAGTATTCAGGTTTCTGAAGCTCGATTAATTACGTCTTCACAAAGACATCATATTATCAACACAAGCAAAAAAAAAGGGTTTCTATGCCTATTATTCAAAGCAAAAGGTTGAAAATCGGAACCATGACCATAACACCTTTTTTCAAGCAAATTGGAAAAAATTTGGCTTGGTTAATCGATTAACCATTTTCTAGTGCAAAATGGTTAATCGATTAACCCTTGTATTTTGGCAGATCCTGCTGCATTTTCATGACAACAAGTTTTACTCTACTCTTTTAAGGTCTACTGGTTCTAGCGTTATGTGGAATATTCTAGACATTTCAAGACACTTTAAGGCATTTATTCCAATACATCACTTTGAATCAAGACTACCATGTAACTTCATTTCCAAGCATGATGACCATTTGATTTGGACTTGCATTGGGATTGCTCCACTAAGTTAACCAACAATATAGCTGAGTCAACTTCTGACTCAGTGAGTTAGGTGTAACTAACTCCAAGGCTAGTTCTAAAGCAAACTCCAAAGCACATTCCAAACCTAGAAACTCCAAACCTCCACTCTATATAAACAAATCTTCACCATTTTACAAGGGACCTTGATAATTCTCTCATTTTTCACTCTTGAGCTTCAATTCTTCACTCTTCACTCTCTCATTTCTCTCAATTCTCTTTGCATTTTCTGCAACTTCTTCACATTCATCTTCATCTTCTTCCCAAAACCATACTAGAGCTCAATTTTCCACCATTGAAGAGTAGCAATTTTACATTGAAATTGCTTTCCTCTTGAGCTTAAACCTTCATCATATTGAATTTCTTCTTGGATCTCTGCAACTACAACAGTTTCTACATCAATTTAAGTGATCAATATAATTGTTTCGGTGCAAATTCGATTTCGGAGCTTTTATCGTATTTTCAATCGGATTAGCTACGATTTAATCTCAAGATCATAATTCTCTGGTTTTCTTGGCTCATTCTCATCATATATCAATAGCAACATTCACCAAGGAAATCCTCCGCCTTGTAGGTTGGTAACTCTTTCCCAATCTACTACTTCGATCACTTTCGCGTGTTTTCGATGTAGTTTCGATAGTTTTTCGATATTAATTAATCATATGATTGCTTGATCTTTGACCTTCATGTTTTATGCTCTCAATTGATGATTAAATGCTCATACTTGATGTAATTTTCATGCACAAATACATGCCCTAACATGTGGATGTTTGGAGAAGTGATTAATTGCTGGAAGTGCTTTTGGAAACTGTTTTTTCTGTCACTGCCAGGGTTAGTTGATTAACCATTTTCTAGTACAAAATGGTTAATCGATTAACACCTCTATTTTCATAAAAAAAAATGTTGTTTTTCAAGGGTTAATCGATAAACCATTTGCACTAGTAAATGGTTAATCGATTAACACTGAACCACAATTCCTTCTTTTTTTTTGCTTTTTCAAGCTTGCTTGATATTCTTTCCTCATTTAACTTTCATGACTTGATGTGCTTAATATTTAGGGATGTTTTATGAGCTGTATAACCTCTGCTTGAAGCATGGATACAAACTTTCAATGCATGATTTATCGATTCTTGGATTTAATTGCATTCTTGACATTGTATGATCATGTTGATTCTTGCACATTTTGTTTACATGATAACTTGATTTGTGATGCATGCTAATTGACATCTGGTGCTGCTTTGCAATTTCATTCTTGATCATATTAAGATTTTTCCTCAGTGAGCAAATTTAATCTTGTATAATCAATAATCTACACGTTTGCTTTGACAATCTTTCGAGTCGCTTGAAAGATTATTGGCTTGTTCACTCCCTTTTAATTAATTGATTGAAACCTTATTTTGATTAGTTAATGTTCCCTCTTTCATCTCTTTAGGATTTTTCTCTCTATCCCCTACAGAGTCAAAGGTCTGCACAATGCATTGGAGCATTGTACAACTTGCGATGTTTCTTTGTTGGAGTTCCACACTACACTTTGGGTTCTAGAAAAAGAATAAGGATGGAGTTTATCTTACCCTTATTCTGACTGTATTTGGGAAAGGGCGTCTGGTCCTTACACCTAGGATAGGTCACCTCTATTCCCGAGTTGTGATGTCTCTTGATTTGATCCTTGACCACTTGCACCCTAATCTTTGTCTCTTGGTTTACTTTCCTCCTTTCAATTCAACACCCGTTTCTCTTTTGGCCAATCACTATTTTTTGATTTCCCAGAAGAGTTGTAATCACTCTTTTCTTTGGCTAGTCTACCATTCTTTGGTTAAAGCCAAATTCTCTTCTTCCCCAGCAAAGTCAATCCTTTTTTTAATTAAACATAATCTGACTGTTAAATACGAATCTCTGGTGGAGTTCACAACCTTCTCTTAGTTTTATCTTCCTTTTTGTTTGGTTTATCACTGCCTGTCAGTTAAAACACCAAATGGGTCTTTGTCTCAGCTAATCGTAGTCTGTCTATTAACATACTAAGCTTCTCTTGGGATAATCATCTTCTCTTGGTTAATCACTCGTTCTTTGGTTGATCACGGTTCGCCCGTTAAAACCAGATTTGTTTGGGTTAATCACCTTCGTTTTGTACAACACCCATTCCTCAATTAACCACAGTTTGTTTGTTAACATATTAAGCTTCTTTTGAGTTAATCATTGTCTCCTAGTTAATTTCTTAATCTTTTGGTTAATCACATTCGTCTGTTAAAACACCGAAATCCCCTGCAGTTAGCAATCTTTCTTTGATTCAAATACTAGCACCTTTGGGTTAGTAACCTTTTTTTGGTTCGAATAACCTTTCTTCGGTCAAGTACTTCTTGTTCAATCAATGTACCGTCCTTTGGGTCACAACCTTTTCTTAGTTCCACACTTGTCCTTTGGGTCACAACCTTTACTTGGTTCCACACCCGTCCTTTGGGTCACAACCTTCGCTCAGTTCCACACCCATCCTTTCGGTTAATCACTATTTATCAGTTGACACACCGAGTTTTCCAGAGAGTCAAACACATTCTCTTGGTTCAATACTCTCATTCTGGTTCATCACAGCCCGTCTGTTGGCACCAATCTTTTACATTCCCTACATAGTTTTGCTCTCATCTTTCTTCGGTTAATCACTGCCTGCCAATTAATGCATTGAGTCCTCTGTGGATTTTACTTTTACCTCAATTCTTGTCCCTTTACTCTCTTGGTTTCGACACCACTCTTTTCTTTTCTCCCCAGTGGAGCTATCACCTTTTATTCGTATTCCTCAACCGCTTTTTCCTTTAACTTTCTTTCTTGGTTTTGACATCATTCTTTTGCATCCCCAGTAGGGTCTTACTACCTCTTTTCGCTCTTGGTTTTGACACCGTCTCTGTTTCCTTTTCTTTCTCTGTTTTTGTTCCCCTAACTACGTAGGTTCTGAATTCCTCATTGCACTGTGAGGATACGTAGGCACGAGATTGTGAGATCTTGGCAAGCCACCTTTTTCCACCTTCTCCTCTCTTTCCTGGTTCCATGAACTACAAAGCTCTGAATTCTTCATTGCACTATGAAGATACGTAGGCACGAGGTCCCCAATCATCCGCGAACACTTTCTTTCTTTATCTCTCTTTTCTTTCCCCTTTTCCTTTTAGCTAGAAGCCTTTAGATAGATAACCCATCCAAGCCTAGAAGCAAGCAAAATGGTTCTCGTCGAGTACGACGAATGCGTAAGGTGCTAGTACCTTCCTTTCGTATAACCGACCCCCTTACCTGTTTCTCTTCTATTTGGGTTTTATCGATATTTTCCCTGTCCTTTGGGACTAAATAAAGTTCAGTGGAAACTCTGTTGTATCTTTGAGTGTGTGATTCACTCAGGTATAATCCCGCTAGCCTCAAATTACAACCAGGGCCTTCGTATGTTTGTAAGGTCTTAAGACCTTCTAATGGAAAGACCCTTATGGAACCAAGTCAAAATGAAAAATTTATCACAAAAATTATACTTTTGATATAACTAAATATGATGAAAATTTTCATCTTCTAGTTACTGATGGTCAAATAATAGTGTTGAAAGGCCTAAAGACGCCACCATTGGAACAAAGGAAGAAGAAAGGTTTTTGTAAATATCATAATTTCCTTGGTCATAAAATGTATCAATGTATTCTTTTAAGGGATTTGGGGAAGACACTTTAAAGGATGGTAGGATAAAGTTTGGGGACAAACTTAAGCCTTCAATGGAAATTGACTCAAACCCTCTACAAGTTCAAGAGTCACATATTGTCGAGCCAATAGAGATCATGATGGTTGAGATTATAGAAGGTCTCTCAACATGGAGATCAAAGAGGTAAGTTGTTAGAGCAAAATTGGTTTGTCCCTTATCACTTGGTTTTTTAAGATAACAAAGTATGTAAACACTAATTTGGTATACTAATGTTTGTTCAAGTGTACATGAGCATAAACTAAAATTTCATATAGAACCCAAGTATTGGTTCTGTCTCTAAACATTGAAAGAGAAGATTAAGATAAAAGTCTAAAGAATAAAAATTTGAAGACTTGACTCTAAAGAAGTCAACTTATGAAGGGGTCAACTTCCAAAGATTAAAGACTGAAGGAGTCAGCCTCTGAAGACTAGACTTTGGAGAAGTCTGCTTCTGATGATCAAAATCTGGGCTAGTCAAAGCGAAAGGACCAAGGTGATCCTGATAGGTCAATGTCCATCTTTGAACATACTTTGTCACATGAAGACCTAAACTCTATTTTCTTCATAGAGTTTGCTGGGATACAACTTCTAATTCCTTTTGCAGCAAAGGATTTTCAAACTAGCCTTCACCTAACCTAGCAGTTTGGTGAAACATACCAACATCTCTTTTGAAGCTTCTCAAAAGACTATATTATTCTGCATCTTCAACGACTCTTTTCTTCTTTATTTAAGGAGCTAAAGTACTTGAAGATAATAATTATAATGGACAACAATTGACAACAAAAGAGAAGTTAATATGTCAAAGTTAAGCACGAGCTTAAAACTTAGGATTTTTTATCCCTGTATATCTTAGAAATCCCTAAGTCTTTAAGAGTCTATTTTTCTGTATTCTTTGCACACCTATGATTTTATATCAAGTGTATTTTTCCCAACAATCATTTATTTTCTAGATAGGTTTTAAGAAGTCTCTCACTTGTGTACTTGAGTGTAGAAGTCTCTTACTAAGTTTTTGAGCAAAGGAAGTATCTAGCTTGTGTGTTTGAGCAAAGGAAGTCTCTTACTTGTGTGTTTGAGAAAACAAAGTCTCTTTCTTGTGTGTTAGAGTAAAGTAAGTCTCTTACTTTTGTGTTTGAGAAAAGGAAGTCTCTTGCTTGTGTACTTGAGTAAATTGTAATCTTGTGTGGTTATAGTGAAAATCTCTTGTAAGTAGAAGGGAACTAGATTACTCATGAGTTATGAGAGGAACCAAGATAACTCTGTGTGTTATTCTTCGTTCTTTCATTTTATATGCGCTACCTATCATCTTACTAAATCAAATTTTATAACCCTATGTTTAGAATCTGACTTAAAAGTTTAAAAAGAAAGAAAAAGTCAACATAATTCAACCCCCCTTCTCGACACTCCTTCTTGCGTTTAACACTTCACACCGGTACATAAAAGATCCTGAGAAAATATATTGAACTATGTCTAGTATTTTTTGAATCTGAGAGTGGTACTCTCACTTTTCATGTTGCTATAAATCATGATTATAGCAATCTAGAAAAGAAAAAATTATACAGCTAGACCTCCAATTTTTAATGGAGATTCTACTGAGTTTGAATGGTGGAAGAGCAAGATGTATAAACATATAATAGGCATTGATGATGAGTTATAGGATATTCCAGAAGATGGAATTGATATTCCAATCAATGGATTTAGAATGGTGTCTAATAGAAAAACTCTCACACCAGCTCAGAAAAAGGTTTATAGAAAATATGATAGAGTCATAGATATCTTGGATGATGTTCTACCTCATTCATATTACACTAAAATCATTGATAAATCTACTTCTAAGACCATCTTCAAATCCTTATGTGCTACATATGAAGGGAATCAACAAGTTCAGAAAGCTAAGTCTAGCCTTCTAGTTCCAAAATACGAGCTGTTCAAAATGAAGGAGGATGAAGACATTGAAACCATGTTTTCTAGGTTTCAAGTTCTTATATTTGGACTTCAGGATTAGAACAAGAGCTACACCATATTTAATCATGTTAAGAAGATTCTTAGAAGTCTTCCTATTAGATATGGACCTAAAGTGACATCTATATAGGAGACTAAAAACTTAAACACATTAATTCTTTAAATTCTTATAAGTAATCTTCAGAGCCATGAGATGAAGATTGATGGAGAAGACACTGTCATAAAATCAAATCCCATATCTTTGAAATCTATTGCTAAAACCTCCAAGTCTCCTCAAGTCTGGGAGTCTGAAGAAACTTCTCATACAAAAAGTTCTGAAGATGACTCAGATGATAAGAAAATGATCTTTATCATTAAAAGATTTCAATATCTGGCCAGGAAGAACAAGAGATTCTCTGATAGAAGCAGTAGCTTCATAGGATTTGGCTCTAGAGAAAAGAAGGGTGATCAGAAAGGATGTTTCAACTGCAATAAATTTGGTTACTTCATTGTTGAATGTCCTGAACTACTAAAGGACAAGCCAAAGAAGGGAATCTTTCAGAAGGATAGCTTTAAGAACAAATTCAAGAAAATTCTCATGGAAACATATTTTGGATCGTGTGTTATACTTCATCTGAAAACAAATACAGTAAAAAAACATTTGTTCTGATACACTTCAGAGATGTATCTTTAGAAAATTATCGATGTTTATTTGTTTTTAGTGACATGTTTTGAATGTTTAAAATAGTTTTGGAAATGTATCTCTAGAATATATCAACGTTTATTTAAAAATAGATGCGTTCAGAGATATATCTCTAAAATTAAAAAAACATATTTAAAATTTTACATGCATAAGAAACATTTAGGGTGCACAAAAAATTCTCTTTAAATTAAACCCCTAGGTCAACAAAGGTCATGAAAGGAAATGAGATAAGATAAGAAACAATTCTTGTGATATATATATATATATATATATATATATATATATATATATATATATATATATATATATATATATATATATATATATATATATATATATATATATATATATATATATATATATATATATATATATATATATATATATATATATATATATATATATATATATATATATATATATATATATATATATATATATATATATATATATATATATATATATATATATATATATATATATATATATATATATATATATATATATATATATATATATATATATATATATTCACTGTTTTTGCTGAATTATTTCTAGCGGAATTGAACAATTGTTGTTTTCGGATTTAAAAAATTGAGTTTGGCACAAGGAAATTATCGGGACGAGTCGCGTACTAGGTCGCTTTCTTTAAGACGTTTTGCCGTACTGCCAAATCATGCAAAGCAGTCGATTTACGAAGACGCCTCCAGGATAAAACAGCCCGTTCTTAAAACTTACGATTATCAGTTGCACACTGATAAATCGCTCTAGAAATACACCTTTCTAAATTAGTATCTGGCGCAAATAACCAGTCAAGAAAAGAAAAAATTGTAAGATGAAGAGAATAAAGGGAGAGAAGAAGGAAATCAAAATTCATGTGAATTTGTGAAATCCGATGTGCTCACTACTGAATTTCTACCCTGTATTTATAGGCAGCTAGTAAGGCTTAATTTCCATTCCCTTCAATGTGGGACTAAATTGAATCTTAATTTTGATTCCTTCAATGTGGGACTAAAATGAATCTTAATTTCCATTCCCTTCAATGTGGGACTAAAATGAATCTTAATTTTCATTCCTTTCAATGTGGGACTAAAAATGAATCTTTTCAAATTCACTTCTATATTAGTTCTTACTTGTATTCATTTATTGCTCATTAATTGTCAACAAATGTTTCCAATTCCCACTCTAATCAATTAAAGTTCCAACATTCCCCCACTTGAATTTAAAAGAGATTTTTGAAGTACGTCAGACGTTTCTAAGGTTGAGCATAAACAAAGGTGTCTATGACTTGAACCTTAGCGTAGCGAGTAGGATTCTGATTCAACAAGAGTGACACCATTGTCTTGAACTATCTCGGACATCAGACCCGCACACAACCTTTCCGTAAGGTGTATTCTTGTAGTCCGTGCTTTAGTGGCCCTGCACGTGTATCCCGGTTTAGTGAATGGTCTAGGAATTATGCCTCGAAATTCCATAGGAACCGACCTCAGTTCCACAGTCACATAGGTGAATCTATCAAGAGTACTCCTGTAGCCTAGGTACTCCCTCATACAGAGTATAGATCTCATTAAGAGTTTCTATTATCTCATCCTCTCATTACTTCAGGATTCATGCTTTACTTGCATGATCATTTTCATGTTGCTCAAAACTTGTTATTACCCATTGAACCTAAGTCTTGGGATCTCCAGTCATTTAGGTCGGGTTACCATCATGAGTAACAAATTGCTTTATAGGCATTAGTCCCATCTTTTTGGAAGTATTATGGACTTTCTCTCTAGCTAATCCTTTCGTCAAAGGATCTGCTAAGTTCTCATCAGTGCGTACATGATCCACTCTCACAGCTCCTTTAGAGATACAGTCTCTAACAGTGCTATGTTTTCTTCTAATTTGACGTCTTTTACCATTATAATAACGGTTCTCAACTTTTGCAATAGCCGCGGTACTATCGCAGTGGATCAGCACAGCTGGTATAGGTTTTTCCCATAAAGGAATCTCAGCTAGCAAGCATCTTAGCCAACTTGCTTCTTCACTAGCTGTAGCTAATGCTATCATCTCAGACTCCATTGTGGACTGTGCCAGAATGGTCTGTTTCTTTGATTTCCAAGATACAGCTCCTCCGGCTATACTAAATATATAACCACTAGTAGCTTTGGAATCATCCGATAAGGTGTTCCAATCTGCATCACTATACCCTTCTAGTACAGCAGGAAATTTCTGATAGTGTAGGCCGAGGTCCATAGTCCTTTTAAGGTACCTCATTACCCGCTCAATAGCTTGTCAATGTTCGTTACTCGGCCTACTTGTAAATCTGCACAACAATCCTACGACATATGCAATGTCGGGTCTAGTACAATCAGTGGCATACCTAAGACTGCCAATGATGCTCGCATATTCTGCTTGTTTGACACTTTCTCCAGTGTTCTTAAACAGTTTCACACTTGGATCATACGGAGTGCATGCAGGTTTACAATCAAAGTATTTATATTTCTTTAAGATCTTCTCCACATAGTGAGATTGATCCAAAGAAATTCCTTGGTCGGATCTCGTGATCTTGATACCCAGGATCACGCTTGCTTCTCCGAGGTCTTTCATATCAAAGTTATTGCATAACAATGATTTCATATCATTAATGGCCTGAATGTTTGATCCAAATATAAGTAGATCGTCTACATATAGACATATGATAGTACAAATGTGATTCTCAGATTTGTAATAAACGCACTTGTCACTTTCATTCACTTTGTACCCATTAATTATCATTAAGTTATCAAACTTTTCATGCCATTGTTTAGGGGCTTGTTTTAGTCCATACAGAGACTTATCTAACTTACAGACCTTGCTTTCTTGTCCTTGGATTACAAACCCTTCTGGTTGTTCCATATAGATTTCTTCTTCTAAGTCACCGTTTAAAAACGTTGTTTTAACATCCATTTGGTGTACTATTAAGTTATAAATGGCTGCTATTGAAATAAGTACCCTAATGGATGTAATTCTAGTGACCGGAGAAAAGGTGTCGAAGAAATCTATGTTTTCTCTTTGTCTAAAACCCTTGGCTACAAGGCGAGCCTTGTATTTCTCAATCGTTCCATCAGATTTTAGTTTCTTTTTCTAAACCCATTTACAACCAATTGGTTTGCAACCCGAGGGTAAGTCTACTAAGTGCCAGGTCTTGTTAGATTCTAGAGAATCTATCTCGTTATTAATGGCTTCTTGCCATAAGTCTGCATCCATAGATGACAGTGCTTCTTGAAGATTTATTGGATCTTCTTCTACATTATAGGCCGCATAATCGGGCCCATAGTCTTTAGCAACTCTTGCTCTTTTACTTCTTCGAAGTTCTGTTTCTACATTGTCGCTGCTTTCAGTGCTTTTTATCACAGGAATGTGACTCGATTGTGTGCCCCCACTATTTCTCGATTTGAAAGGAAATTTGTCTTCAAAGAATTCAACATCGTTTGATTCTATAATTACTCTGGCATTTAGGTCATAAAACCTGTATGCCTTACTGTTTGTTGCATACCCAATGAATATGCATTCATAGGCTCTACTAGCGAGTTTAACTCGTTTCGGATCCGGAATTCTGACATAAGCCAGACAGCCCCAAGTTCTTAAATAAGACAAATTTGGTTGTCTTTTCTTTAATATCTCATAAGGTGAGATCTTACTTTTTGACTTGGGAACTTTATTCAGGGCATAGCAAACAGTCAATAAAATTTCCCCCCACCAGTGAGGTGCAACACCAGAATTTAACATGATTGCAACTACAAGTTCAGTAAGAGTCCTATTCTTTCTTTCTGCTTTACCATTCATTTCAGGAGAGTATGGAGCAGTCGTTTCATGTATAATACCATGTTCAGCATAAAAATCATTAAACAAGCTAGAGTCATATTCGGTTCCCCTATCACTGCGAAGTCTCTTAATCTTCTTTGATTCTCAATTTCAGTTACATACACCTTAAACATGTCAAGCGTTTCACTTTTATTCTTCATTAGATATACATAAGTATAATCAGAGCAATCGTCAATAAAAGTGATAAAATAACATTTATTATTTCTAGTTAAACTTCCATCTGATTCACATATATCAGAGTGTATAAGATCTAGGGGGTCAGATTCTTTTATAATTGATTTATGTGAAGTTTTTGTTATTTTAGCTTGACTGCAAAATTCACATTTATTGGAATCATTAACATTTAGTTTAGGGATTAGGCCTATGTGGCTTGCATTAGAAATGATTCGTTTATTAACGTGACAAAGTCTACCATGCCAAATATTAAAGTCACACAAAGAGTAAACAGAAGGAGAAATTTTATTCAAATCAATATTCAACTTAAACATGCCATCAGTGGCGTACCCTTTTCCAACAAAAATACCATTCTTAGTGATGGTGTACAGATCTGCCCCTAAAGTTTGATTAAACCCAGCCTTATTTAAAAGAAAACCAGAAACAAGATTCTTCCTAATTTCAGGAGCATGCATGACGTCCTTCAAGATCAAAGTCTTTCCTGAAGTGAACTTCAGCTCAACATCTCCAATTCCAGCAACATTAGTGGTGTGAGCATCTCCCAACAACACTTTCTTATCTTCAGCATTCATGTATGTCTTAAACATAGCACGATCATAGCAGACATGACGAGTGGCGCCAGTGTCTATCCACCAACCATCACTTCCACCAACCATGTTGATTTCAGTGATCATGGCAATGAGTTGCTCATCAGTCAGGTTGACCTGAGCATTTGAGCCAGCTGCAGGTTTAGGCCTGCTCCTACATTTCTTTGCCATATGGCCCGGTTTCCCACAGTTGTAGCAAGAAAAAACCGGAGCATCATTTCTTTGAGGTGGTGGCTGTTGCTTAGCAAATGGAGCCGATGGGGCCCTAGAGGGATTCTCATTCTTAGTTCGGTTCATAGCATTGCGGTTCTGATTCTTCAAAGGTTTACCGAATTTCTTTTTGTTGTTAGACATAACTAAGACTTCTTCTTTCTGATCCTGTTTCCGAGCCTCCTCTTCAATTCGGAGGCGAGTTATCAAACTCTCGATTGAAAATTCTTTTGTTTTGTGACGAAGCACATTTTTGAAATCTTTCCAACCAGGGGGCAGTTTGTCAATAATTACAACAATTTTAAATTGTTCATTGTGGGGCATACCTTCTGTAATGATCTCATGAGCAATCTTCTGAATTTCGTGGCTTTGAGCTTCCACCGACTTCTCATCCACCATCTTGTAGTTCAAGTAGCGGCTGACAGCAAATTTCTTCGCACCTGCTTCTTCAGTATCGTATTTTCTTTGCAAAGCCTCCCAAACCTGTTTAGCAGTCTTGTAGCTACTGTAGTAGTCGTACAGATCATCAGCAAGGTTGTTCAGAATGTGATTTTTGCACAGATAATCACTCTCGTGCCATAAGGCGATTTCTTTTCGGAGTTGCAGATCATCTGCTGCAGCCTTAACTTTTGCAGCATCTGTTGCAGCCTTAGCTTTCGCAGCATCTGAGTCAGACATTTTGGAAATCCCGTCTGAATCTGCAAGTGAGTTACCGTTAGGTAGTTCAGATGATGCAGAAGGGACAACCGGGATATCCTCAGTCAGAACGTGGGCAACCTTTTTTAGAGTTAAGAAAAACTTCATCTTAGCTTGCCAACATTTGAAATTGGAACCCTCAAACCTGAAAGGTTTGTCAGAGACCGAAGCGGCCGCAGTAGTACCGATAATTTCCTCAGTTGCCATGGCAGTTATTAGCTCGTCTTAAAATTCTTGTTTTCGGATTTAAAAAATTGAATTTGGCACAAGGAAATTATCGGGACGAGTCGCGTACTAGGTCGCTTTCTTTAAGATGTTTCGCCGTACTGCCAAATTATGCAAAGCAGTCGATTTACGACGACGCCTCCAGGATAAAACAGCTCGTTCTTAAAACTTACGATTATCAGTTGCACACTGATAAATCGCTCTAGAAATACACCTTTCTAAATTAGTATCTGGCGCAAATAACCAGTCAAGAAAAGAAAAAATTGTAAGATGAAGAGAATAAAGGGAGAGAAGAAGGAAATCAAAATTCGTGTGAATTTGTGAAATCCGATGTGCTCACTACTGAATTTCTACCATGTATTTATAGGCAGCTAGTAAGGCTTAATTTCCATTCCCTTCAATGTGGGACTAAATTGAATCTTAATTTTGATTCCTTCAATGTGGGACTAAAATGAATCTTAATTTCCATTCCCTTCAAGGTGGGACTAAAATGAATCTTAATTTTCATTCCCTTCAATGTGGGACTAAAAATGAACCTTTTCAAATTCACTTCTATATTAGTTCTTACTTGTATTCATTTATTGCTCATTAATTGTCAACAAATGTTTCCAATTCCCACTCTAATCAATTAAAGTTCCAACAGGTCACTACCATAATATAGCTGTTGTGGTTAAGAATATGAACATTGATTTGGAAAAAACAACTGACTAATATGAAAGATTGGATTGTGAAACAACAACTATGGTCAGCTCATAGGTATAAATACTTGATTCACAAATAACAATGACAAAGGTCTAGAAACAGTCTAATATTTATGTAAAAATAGTGTTTTCATACATTAAAAAAATTTTAAAAAAGAAAGTTTCATTTTTTATCAGATATTTTTAAATTATCAATATAAATTTACAAATTTTGTATCGACAATTTAAAATCTAATAAAAAATACATCTTTTCCATAAATATTCAGCATTCTATAAAAAATTCGATAAAAATAAATGATAAAAAATAACATTTGTAAATATTCAGTATTTTCAGTAGATCTTTGTTAAAAAAACTAAGGTTTTTTTTTAAAAAATCCAAAAAGTAAAATTTTTAATTTTAAAATATTATGATTAAATTAAAGGTTATGTTGAGATTTCAGGTCCAATTTAAAAATTGTCATTCTTTTACAAATGGAAGAAAGATATACAGATCTCCACAGAAAATTTTTTAAGCGAATCAATATAATCAACATTTTAAATGAACCCATTCAAAACTTCTACCATCAAAAGAAAAGGAAGGGTGTGAATGAATCACCTTGCATTAGATTCATTTGAATATTTATCTCTTTTATTGGACACTCATTCACTAGGACATAATTATTACACAAAAATACAAAAATTCAAGACCGTCACATGACATCAAAATCAAACCATACTAACTAAATTAAATATAAAACAATTTTTTATTAGAAGTATTTGAAACATTGCTAAAGGATTAAAGGGTATGATCCTAAAACAAGTGAATATGGCCTTTGATTCTAGCATTAATGTTTCGACCGATTTTAAATTCGCTCACAAATGCGTTTACAAAATAGTTTTTTTTTTAGGTGTGAGAATACGGTACAATTAATTCTTTAAAAAAATGTATTTGTTAAGACAAAGAGTATAAATGCTATATATAAACTAGGTTGCTTTTTTTTACCGAATTTTTCTAAAAATTCTATGAGTATGATGTGTGTTTTACCAGCAATTTTGAAATAATCAATAAAAATGCATATATTCACACCTAATATTTACAAAATGTTGTTAAAAACACATACATGCATAACAAATTTTTAAAATTGACGATATATGTAAAAATGTGATCAAATATTTCAAAAAAGTCGGTATGTCAATTTTTTAAAATATTTTTATTTTTATTTTTTTGTCTATAGTGAGAAGAAGAAGAAGACACAACAAGATCATGATGTTGAGCCAAATGTTGTTGTCGTAGATGATATTGAGGTAGAGGTGACAATTTAGGATGATACGAAAGTTTTTGCTTAGACAGATACAGAGGTTCCTATTTTAGCTGATACGGAGGTGTCGACTCAGGCTTGTACAAAGGTATTTGTTTAAGCTAACACAAATGAGGGATTCCATAGAGGGCTCTTCGACCCTACCTTTCTCACTGGGTATGATGATTGTGTGGTCTTTAGATTATGGCAGTGAGATGTATAAATATTTTAATTTAAGTAGTTTTTATTTATTACTAGTCAATTGAAAGTAAATGATAATGTATGCTTTATTTGTTATAGGACCGCGCTCCATTGAAGGTCCTCACTCATGGGTTAAAGTTGAAGAGATTCTATAAAGTCCAGATGCCTGATTAGAGCAGGGAAATTATCGCTAATGCTGACTTGTGGTCGTTGGTAGAGTGTTCGCTCACCATGGGAATAAATGTCCTACATCAATAAAAGAAGCTGAAGCATGGGAAACAGCTAAGAAAGCTTCTGGAGGATTGCATTTCCTTGCCTCCTCCACCTGTATAATTATTGTGACACAATATTCACAGAACAAATAGTTTTGAAAAACAAGTAAACACTTGTTGATTAAGTAATCATAAACACACATTCATTAAACATCACATAATAAAACCACAATTAATAAAACAAATTGTAAGAAAAAACTGCAACATAATTCTTATTATTCACTTGTGTTATTAGTAGGCAATTGAAACCTACACAGAGGACAAGAGTTGCTTATATTCAACCAATCTTGAATACAATCCATATGAAACATATGTGAACATGGCATACAGACACCAACTTTAAAATCTTCAAAACAAATACTACATTTTTCTGTTTCTTTGGTTGTTACCGTCTTCAATTCCTCAATACACGATTTAGCCGCAGGAACAAACCTAATATCTTCTTCAGTCTCAATACCCTCTTCCCAGCCATATTCCCATTCATCTTCATCAATTTGAACGCCATTAACGAACCTGTTATCTTCAATTTCCATATCCTCTTCCCAATTATAGCTCCGTGTATCTCCATTAACATTTTCATTCTGATAATCTTCAACTGTCCTTCTTAACTCATCATCTTCTTGTACTTCAATATCCATCTCCTCAGCCCAATAATACTCCCAATCATCTTGATAACCAATTTCATTGGGGTCATCTTCAATAGTCCTTGTAGCAGCATGAACCAATGTATTAACTTCATCTTCTTCTACTTTTATTTCCTCTTCTTTAAGATTCCGTGTAACAGAAAAATCAACTCTAATAGAAAGATTCCTCGAGTTCTTATATTCCCCATTAACCATCTCACATACACATTGTGAAATTTCTGTTACCACCATGGCAAAAGCAGCTTCAGGAACATCAATTTCAGAAAGCCACTTTATAACACTAGAATTCACGATTTCTTTATCTTTCGACACATAATAAAGATCATAAAATTTAGTTTCACTTGAATAAGGAAACATTTGATCACTCAGAACACTAATAATGGCGTAATCGAATTCTATATTGATATACGAATCATTGTCGCATAATTCATCAGAATCGATTGAAAACATATGTGGATGTGCAGTACAATCGTATTCATCCATGATGAACTCTGTACTCTTGAAAATGAACTCTGTATTCTTGAATATGTATAAAGTCACGTTCTTGAATTGAGTTGTTGTATATATAGCTTCTGAAATTAAGTAACAAACTTTCTTAAAGATTAAATCTTTAAAAAAAAACGATTGTTAACAAATTTATCAATTACATCTAATTATTTAATTAACGAGGTTTATATATATATATATATATATATATATATATATATATATATATATATATATATATATATATATATATATATATATATATATATATATATATATATATATATATATATATATAAAGATTTTGAATTTAAAAACTAAGGTAATAATCACAAAAAATACGCGAAAAAAAAAATAAAGCATTAAAATAGCGGATTAGTTATTATTGCATTAAAATAGCGGATTAGTTATTATTGCATTAAAATAGCGGATTAGTTATTATTGCAGTTTGGTTCATCTTTTTATTTATTTATTTATTTATAGTTCATTGTAACAATCCTTTGGTAGCGCAAAAAATAGAATAGCATACAAATACATCCGCCAACTTATGAAAACCTAAAAAAAAATCATGATTAGTTAATTAGGAATCAAAACCATACTACTATTGCTTACCTCTATTATTTTAAAAAAAGGACAAATGAGAGAGGGATTATATGTTTTTTACTTTATTGTTTTCTTTAACTAAAAAAAGGATGTGGGTTACGCATGAGAAGGAGAGTATAAGAATTTAAGGTGTTGCACGCATTGATGACTGTGGGGATTGTGCATAGACTGTATGCATGCAGCGGTAGCGTCCTCCAAAATTTATTTGACAAGTTTTCACTAAAAACATAAAAGACAAAGTTAAATATAAATTAAAAATATATATAATTTGGAAAAATACAACATTTAATCAAATTTTAAAATAAATTTTACTTGGTTAAATGGCTTAAACTGTCCAAAAAGACGACCGAAAAGTGATCGAAAAATTTAAATGAGTACGGAGGGTTAAGCTACGCGAAACATAGATCAACATTACTGATGTTTGTAGGCTCAATCTTAAAAAATTTCGTCCACTGGTTTTTCGCACAGTTGACTTTTAATTTGACTGATTCGCTTGTAAATCCAACAAGTTTATTTTAACTGATAAATTGAATATTGTGCAAGATGCGAAACATGATAAACTATACAGATGTATGAACTTTTCAGAGAAACATCATTCGGAGAAACTACTTGTTTTGTGAAAACATCATGGTGCACCATATCTATTAGAAACAATTAAAACAATTATAGAACATTAATTAATCTACTGCTGCAGAAGGGCTGGAAGATGAACACAGACACAATTTGGATATGTATCTCCGGAAAAGTTCATACATGTTCCGGAGATATATCTTCGGACACAGCGTAAGTTTTTTCGGAAAAAATTCATGAATAATGTGAGTAATGTAGAGGAAAAAACAATCTTTACCTGAAATTTTATCTTCTTTTGCTTCTTGTGATATGTTGTACCAAAAGGATGGAGATTTAGAGTGAAAAATGGATTGAGAATGAAAGGTTTTTAGGGTGAGCGTTTATGTTGAGAATGAAGTATGGCAATACTGATCATGCAACTGGAAGTTATATCAAATATTTTCGGAGATGCAGCTCTAAAAATACCTGACATGCAAAGGTGACAGAAAAGTTCAAATTGTCGCCCACAATTTCAGATATGCATCTCTGAAATATCCACTGAACTGACGTTTGCAGATCAACATCACTGACGTTTGCAGGCTCAATTTTAAAAAAATTTCGTCCACTGATTTTTCGCAATGTTGACTTTTAGTTTAACTGATTCGCTGGTAAATCCAACAAGTTTATTTCAACTGATAAATTGAATATTGTGCAAGATGCGAAACATGATAAACTATACAAATGATACAAAAAGACATAGGATCTTAGAGTAAAAAATTAGAGTATGCCAATCATTTCCTTTGGTTCTTTCGTTATCTGCGTTTTTTGCAACACACTATCAATCTAGATCATTTTTTATTCTATATAATTTTTCTTCTTCTTTTATTTTATATGTCTCACATTGCATAAGATTGATCATTCTAGATCTTATAATATGTATCATGTTATTTGTAACTTATGCCTTATGTGTAACCTAGATGTTTATTATGTTTTTTTACTTAAGTTATTCTTAACTTGCGTTATATATTATTAAGTCATTTGCTTTCAACACTATTTTTTTTTGTTATTTATATTATTTTAATAGTCAAACAACTTTGATACAAGAGACGACATAAGCAACTCCAACACAATATAAACAACTTCAACATAAGTTATGATTCATTTCAACTATTTGCACTTTTATCAAGTTCAACAAAACACTCCTTAGCATTTTTTTTAATGTTTCTAGAATAATTCAAACTTGCTAAAATAGCGTGTGTAAATCTAACTAACGGTGAGTCGAACTCAATTGATCATTTGGCTCCATGACAATAAAATGTAATGATCATTATCTTTACATTTTTACAATCTTAAATATGAAGATGACAATTGATTGAGAATAATTTTTAATACACACCAACCTCCAAATTTTGTCATAGTTAAGAAGAGTTTCAATGCATTCACCAGGACTATAGCTCTATAGAACATAATGACTTTAGAAATCAATTTTTCTTATGTAAACATTGTACAATCTTTTTTAATTTTATGATGAAATTTTCTTTAATGGTTGTGTTAAAAGAAAACTAGCTCACAAAAGGAATGATAAGTACTTCATACCTTATTAATTTGATTGTTCAATTTAAAGAAACAAAATAAATAAAAATATGGAGATGCGGGTATCGATCCCCGTACCTCTCGCATGTTAAGCGAGCGCTCTACCATCTGAGTTACATCCCCATAAATTTTAAGTTTTAACATGTACTTATTTATTAATTAACATACAATGTTTTTTCACCAATTGAAAGATATATATAAATAATTGTTATTCACATATAAATAGAAATTGAAAAACTTATTTAAAAATTGAGAAAATGTACAAAACTATTTCATTAGATGTTTTTTTATATTTTTGCACAAAATTTATTCTTTCTTTATGGCATAAAACTTTTAGTAAAAATTAGATATTTATTTCATATTTATTTTAATGTCCAATGGATTTGAAACATAATTTTTAGTTACACATATTTCCCCTTTTTTGCATTTCTTTTATAATAGTCAAATATCTAAAATGTAAAGTACATTCTAAATATTTAAAATATTTTTGTTTATTCAAAATTTAAAATATGAGATGTGTGGTAGCCAATTTTAATCTATAAAAATTTGATTTTTCTTTTGAATTTTCACTAAGAATTTCACGTTTTTAATCTACCGAAATAAAATTAAAATATCAATCTAGTAAATTTTCAACTGAGTAAATTATAAGGATAAAATAGAATTAAAACATTTTCTGGGAGATGAGAAGTGTTGATTTCAAATAGATTTTTCTCTAAATGAGTCTTCAAATGGCATAAAAATAATGGGCTTTCTTCTAAACGAGTTCGTATTTTTTTTTCATTGAAATGTTGGAGGATTTTAACCAAGGATCATCAATTAAATCTGAGAATTTTTTATTGTAACTTATATGTTTCTACCGCACCATGCAAAATTTCACTAATGTTTTTTTTTCTTCGAATATATATCTTTGGATGCACTTTATACATACTCAATAAAAGTCATTATGAGAGGCGCTCTGTATATTGAGTTTAATTTGTTCTGGAGATGCATTTTCGGAACTATATTGTAGATACATTTTTGGAAAAATACCAGAAACAGATTCAACGGAAAATGAATTTTTCAAAATACAATTGACATTCATAACATAAAATGATCATTACAATGATGATTTCAACATAAAATTAAATATTACATTTCAATATCCCAATGGATGCTTGCACATCTTCAGGATATCTTCGACCGTTCTTTGTAGTGTCGCTTCCAACTCGAGCGGAACTTTCTCTTCGAAATTAAAATATGTATCTCACATAGCCCTAACATCCGCTTGAATCTTGAGCTCAAATTTGTTGAACACGATGTTCCCTTTGTTGTCAATCGAAGGTGGACGGTACTCATGCTTCAGAATCCTTCATTTGTCTCTGTAAAGTAGGAGATAATGGACTTCGTCTATGATATCTTTGATGGGGGTGAGATCGGTGAGCTTAAACGTCCTCCCGGGTGTAGAGTCGTTGGAGTAGGAGATATTTGCGACATACTGGCGAATGTTTATTTGTGACATTTGAGACATATTGAGTTTGTGTGAAATATAACACAAGAACACCTAAATTTATATAATACCTAGTTCAATATGCACCACTCATTAATTGTCATATTGATCTGAAGATATACTTCTGAAACCGCACCCTATTATCTTATTCTAGAGATGCATCTCCAGAACTTCCCCTGAACCGTTTCAAAAATAAACCATATAACAGAATCTTTCTGAGATGTATCTCCAGAACTTCTCCTGAAGCATTTCCAAAATAGAACCATATAACAGACAATCACATTAAGACCAAATATGAAACATATGCGAATACATACCAAATATGAATAAAAAGTGAATATGTAACACTTCATTCATATTGAGATACAAATATATACAATTATTTGTTCGGTTAAAACAGAAATTAAAACAATCGAAACAAGTGTCGCCAGCTAAATCTATAAGTGGTACCCTCTTGGACTTTTGTGCATTCGATTCTTTTTCAATATTGTTCAATCTCTCGAATTCTTGCATCCTTTCCATGAAATGATCCAGCCATGTCTCGGCTTTTTCGGTTGAATGAGTCGTCCACTCCGGTGACGTAATTGGTATGGGGAAACCTGGTTTCAAGTAAACTTGAACAAAATGACTTGATTTTGAAAGCCATCTAATACACGTGATACGATCATTTGGATTTTGAAGTGGTGCAGTGCGTATTGGGAAAAAGGTTTCCAAAAAACCGTAGCGTGTCAGGTCAATGCACACCTTATCATATGCGCATGCTATTAGGTGACTCATTTCCGGGAAGTTCATCTATTTTGACTCCAGTGCCGGACTGCTCAGGCCAGGAACAAGATACTCATAAACCACATTGAATTTTCTTTATTTTCGTACAACCACGTGTACAATTCTTTATGCATCTTCAACTCTTGAATAAGTTGATGTCGAACAAGCACATGACTATCTTCTCCTTTATCGAGTAAAGTCGAAACGGATCGGTAACTGCAATTACCATCCCCCACAACATCGACGATCTGCTCGATATATTTGTGCATAAAAGTTGGCATCTCGTCGATGAATGGAATCTTCGGTGGAAGCAGCGTCAGAGGTGTTTTGCTAATGCGGGCTCCTTTCACAACACTTTTTTTTAGATTTTGGAATCGGTGAGTCGGGAAAAACTTTGTCAACATCTTCAAAATATGAAAGAGACCGTGTAGTCGAGTTATCATTTGGTGTAGGCTTCATTTTCTTTGAAGCACCTTTTTTTTACCGGTTGAGAAGGCGGTTTCGTGTCGGTGGTCTCAGGATAGGAAATCTTCCTCAATTGTTCTTTTATGTGGAGTTTCATGATGTCATTGGCCTTCGAAAGTATCTCTTGTATCGCTTCCTATTTCGTCAAAATATAGATATTCGATTTTCAGTCATCCATGCATCCATCATCATTGAACCTGAGTCTCTTCCAATGAAAGAAAACCTCGTCCATTCTTATTAGTTCACCAAGTTTCACCATTTTAGAAATATTATAAGCACACGGGAGACCATATGTTTTCACAATAGTGCAACCACACTTTGCGCTATCGGAGCCTACATTATTAGCTCGTTTAGCCTCGTTAAATATATAGTTCATACCTGCCTAAGAAATGTTACCGACCAAATGAGAATATAAAGTGTTGTCTTTAAATCGGTGTTCCAAAACCGTGATGCTCCGACCAAATGTTGTTTGTATCTCATTATGCTGGTTCTGAATCATGTGGTTCACGGAGTCCCAGTCTCTACACAAATCCTCTTTTTTATTTCCCAACCAAATTTTCAAAGTAGCATGGGATGACTCAACTTTGTTAGTAGTTGTATTTCCAAGGTGTCTAACATTATTAGTCCATTCATAAGCTATCTTCTCCTTCACCTGATCAAGAATGATAATTTCAACAAATTTAGATACTTTTCACACACTTTCTGGAAATGAATAAAGGAATCTGCATATAGTTATTTTATGGAAGAATTTATTATACGATTTCATGCATCCATAACTTTTTCCACAATCACACCCGCCTTCACCAATTTTCCACCTTCGGACTCTATTGGTTTCATCCCTACCGCGGGTTTTACCCAACTTCTCACATTCTTTGTTATGTAATACTTACAAATTAATGCATAAGAAGTAGGAAATACCTTAGCAATCCAATTCATCAATGCAGTATCACGGTCGATAATGATCACTTTAGGAATCTCACCTTGATCCTTCAAAAGTGAATTAAACACCTCTAATGCCCAAGTAAAATTGTCCTCTTTTTCACACTCAAGAAATGTAAAGCCAATAGAATATGTCTTCTCAATTGAGGCAACACCAACCATCTCAAACAATGGAAGTCTATACTTGTTGGTCTTGTAGGTTGAATCAAGTATGAGCACCGTCGGAAACATGTTGAACAACTTTATCGAATTAGGATGAGCTAAAAAATATCTCTAACCGTAACTACATCATCACACGTTCTGTACCGGGACATATAACTGTTACCGTTCAACAGTTTCAAGAGTTGTTGCATCTCAGTTCTATCCCTCTTAATCGCCTTGTTAGTGAGGTAACAAATGTTATACACTTTCTTGATATTTGATATATTGTCGGGTTCCTTCTGATAACCATACCAGATCCAAGTCTAGATGCCTCCATGTGAATCCATTCAAGCATTTTATCATAATTTTCAAACTCTTGCTTGTTATTAAAGTTGTTGCCAACATCTACCGCCTTCACGATAACACATTGGACATTCGGAGAAACATCATTCGGAGAAACTACTTGTTTTGTGAAAACATCAGGGTGCACCATATCTATTAGAAACAATTAAAACAATTATAGAACATTAATTAATCTACTACTGCAGAAGGGCTGGAAGATGAACACAGACACATTTTGGATATGTATCTCCAAAAAAGTTCATACATGTTCCGGAGATATTTCTTCGTACACAGCGTAAGTTTTTTCAGAAAAAATTCATGAATAATGTGAGTAATGTAGAGGAAAAAAACAATCTTTACCTGAAATTCTATCTTCTTTTACTTCTTGTGATATGTTGTACCAAAAGGATGGAGATTTAGAGTGAAAAGATGGATTGAGAATGAAAGGTTTTTAGGGTGAGGGTTTATGTTGAGAATGAAGTATGGCAATAATGGGGGAATGATCATGCAACTGGAAGTTATATCAAATATTTTCGGAGATGCAGCTCTAAAAATACCTGACATGCAAAGGTGACAGAAAAGTTCAAATTGTCGCCTACAATTCCGGATATGCATCTCTGGAATATCCACTGAACTGAATAATTAAAATATTTTCGTAAAACAGTTCTGGAGATATGTCTCTGGAATATCCACTAAACTGAACAATTAAAATGTCTTCCTAAAACTCTTCGGGAGATATATCTCTGGAATAAACAAATGCAAATGTATGGGGCGTATCTCAGAATGACCTTGGTTGCATATGTATAGGGTGCATCCAGATATACATCTTCGGAACTGGGGGGATATGTGGAAATCCACACTATATGCTAGCTAGAAGTGTATAAGGTGGAATCCAAATTTAGCATGACACGCTTTGGTGACTTTTATCTCCTTTAAGGTATCCTCTGGCTCAGCTCCCAAATATGTCACCTTCGTATACATTGCATCAGCTTTGTTAATTCTGGAATGGTCTAATAGTATTTCCCTAATAAAAAGATGTAGCAAGCATGATACATTCTCCAGTGTGATATACATCTCCCTATGGGGAAGATGAAAAGTTGACGTCTCAGAGTGCCATCTTTCAACAAATGCTGAAAGCATGCCATGGTTAATACTAGTATAATCTATCACGCATAAATCTTGCAACCCAGATAACTACATGGCATCATGAAAGCATTATTCCTCAGGTTATTACAGCCTCACAATCTTCTGACCATGGTTGGTGCATTTAAAGCATCACGGTACTATGCAAAAACAAACCATCGTCATAAAGTTTAAATATTATAACACACGTGTTTCAAAAAATAAATATAGATAAATTTTACCTTTTTGTCCCACATACAAAGACATTACGATCTGCATACAGAGGCAACAATGATAAGCCATAGGGCCTTATCCAAACTCCTCTCAAATGGAAGTAGCAGGTGAATCAACCTAGACAGGTGGGGCTTCTAGGGTAGCAGCAGGTGACACATGCCTTCTCTATGAAGACGAAGTTAAAGATTCCTGAACCCCAAATGTTGATGCATCCGCATCAAATGAACCAACATCAATCGGTAGTCACGAGGATCAAATTCTTTCCCTGCGAACTAATGCATATTGTGACGCTTTGTCGAGCCTCAGTCGATCTTGGTTATCCGCCATATTACATATAATTAAACTAGACAAGCAATAAAAAACAGAAGAAAAAAATCAAATCCAAATGAAACACATTCAAAATCAAACCCAACAATGCAGATAAACAAAATACGAAAATGCACTTCCGTAGTTTTTAAAACAATTTCTAAAAAAAATACGAAAATGCACTTTTATAGTGTTAGAAAATATATTTTTGAACAAATACAGAAATGCACTTCAGTATTAGCCTACAACTTTGAAAAACAAAAAAAGTGGCAGAACGCAAGGTACCAAAAATGCACAAAACACATTGATCCCTTACACTACCTAACAATGACTATAACTACCTATATTTTGATGCATATTACACAACATATTGTTCCTATTTCTTAATGCATGTCTAGAAAATCAAGTGGGAAAAAACTTGAATTCAAAAACTTATCAAGTGTGTAGTTAATATTTAGTACTTCGATTGATTAGATATTGAGAGGACAAACTTGGAAGTGAGTTGGGAGAGTTTGAGAGTTTTATAGAGTCTATTGAAAATGAGGAATGGGGAAGGTCTGACGCATTTTGATTAAAAACTCGTCCGAAGGTATACTTTTGTATGTTATACGGAGATATATTTCCATATTAATTTTTGTTAAGAATAAGGGTCTGACCTAATTACGAATGAACTAAGTGTGGGCTGAAGTGCGTCTAGAAGTACATTTATGAATTATAAAGGTATTTTTGGTTTTTCATAAGAGTGTGGGAGTGTTAGTCTGATATTTTTTACTTATATTTTTCTACATGAATGTGAGAAACGAGATGGAAATAAATACTAAGTGTAGGTAGCTTAGTCATATTATCAACACCAAGTTGCAAATTCAACAAATGGAAACTGGAAAACATTTTCGACAAGTGGACCTTTTCAACAGATATGATTAGGTAATTTGAAGGCGTTTTCAACAGTAGTAACAGTTTGAAGCAGTTCAAAAGATCAAATACACGTGGAAACACATTAGAAGGCAAAAACCCACATAAAATATATGTGTCAAATTATGCGGATGTAACAGTTGCTAATGGTTATTGATATACATAGTATATAAGTATATTTCATTTACGTAATGAGGGTTTGTATTTCATTCTATTTTATGTAAAAATTCACACATCCGAGCAGAGATAAATAATTTTTGAGAAATGTATGAACTTGTGTCTCACTCTTAATTCAAGCATTTTTTATCCAATTATTTTACTGTTTTTCTTCATTCACTTTATCCTTTTAATAACTTTTTGTTGCGGTGAAATTAACTTGAATCTTAATTCATTTACAACCGGTCTTTGATTTATCCGAAGGAAAGGTTAAAGAAAGGAAAAACCTAAAAGGGAGAGATCTATGGTTCGGGGGTTGGTTAAATTTAGGGAAGGTATTAGCACCCTAAACTTCCGTAGTACTATACGGGAACCTTTTGTTTATTTTTTTTTATTTATTACATTAATTATTTTGCTTAAGGGTATATACAAAGGATTGAAAATTAAAAAAAAGATCTAGGGGTTAATTCTAAGTTTACTCGGCAAGACATCGCATCTTGTGCCTACATATCCTTACGGGAATGGAATCAGAGTAACTGTAGTTCCCCTCAAAAGGGAGGTTAGAAACGTCTTGACTGTGGCCAAGGTTTGTTCAGAGACTCCAATCTCTATGTTAAAAAATGTTAATTAAAATTAAAATAGGGTTAAATTAGGGATTCCACGGCGGAAAACCTTAAAACAGAGTACGACGACTCTTTTGGCCTAACACTAGGATAAAAGCAATTTTGCCCACGGCGGGACACCTAGGCTAAACAGGGTTTGATCCATTAAAGGGGTAAGGCTATTGACTCGGCGGCCAAAAGGCTGGACCTAATCCTTCGGAAGGATAAAACTGTAAAAAATGTGAAAATATGACAAATCATTATATGGAGGAATAATTAAAGTACAGAAATAAGAAAAGTAATAAAGGCAGAGGGTATAAAGAAACAAAGAAACATTTCTGAAAACATGAAGAATATGAAAATATGTAATGACACTTAGAATGAAGTGAGAGAGGAAAATAGTGTGGGGCTGCGGCCACCACAAGCACATCTCAACCTCGAGCATGCACATGAAATGCCCAAAGAAAGAAAAGTAATAAAAGGTACATAAAATGACACGACAAACATCAAACATAAGGAGTTCCTTACGAAAAGGTTTTAATTTTTTAATATTTTAATTATAAAAAAAAGGTTTTAATTTTTTAATAAAAAATATTTAAGTTAAAATTATAAAAAAAACTAAGTTTAAATTATAAAAAAAAGTTTTTTTTGAGGAAAAGTCTTTTCAGTTTTTTTAGAACAAAAAAGGCTTTTCATCCAAAAAAAGGCTTTTCAATTTTTTTTGGGAAAAGGTTTTTGGGAACAAAAAAGTTTTTTTTTTCTTCTTGGAAACAAAAAGACTTTTCAGTTTTTAAAAAAGGTCTTACTAAAAAAAGGTTTTAATAATAAATAAAAAAAGGGTTTTGATTTTAAAAAAAGGTTTTGATAAAAAAGGGTTTTGATATTAAAATCTACGGACCTAAACACACATGGAGATTAACATGGCAAAATATGCACATAAACATGAAAAAGCAAAAGGTTTAGTAATTTAACGGACCTAAACACATTAACATGGCAAAATATGCACATAAACATGAAAAGGCAAAAGGTTTAGTAATTTAACCTACGAAGCGGAGGTTTGCTTCGGTAAATGTGAAAAAGGTTTGAATAAGGGAACAGTGGAGAGCTTCAATCCTTCTGACGAGTTGTGGGAACGACCACCTTTCTTCTCTGAGGATCTCCTTTGTTTCTCCCTTTCTCTCTCCTCTTTTCTGAAGAAAACCTTCTGACCCCTTTTCAACAAGGCAACACATGTATATATAGGGAACAAATTAGGGTTAACACCAAATTGTCAATAATGTCCCTAAAGTCCATTTTAAAGCCCAAACTAAATAATTAGTTAAGAAAAAAAATAAAATTTAAATAATTTAAAATAATTAAAATAAACTTAAAATAAAAACTAATAATCCTATTGATTCCTAAAATCAAAAATATTATAAAAAGAACAAAAGTTTTCCTAATATTTTTTATTTTATGATTTTTTGGATATTTTTATGAATAATTTAGAAAAAAGTGAAAAAAATAATATTTTAAAAAATGATTTAATTAAAATACGAAAATAATAATTAAATAATAATAAAAAACTATTTTTGTTATTTTTTAATGAGAGATAGAAAAATTTAGAGTAAAAATAATAAAAAACAAAAAAGTGACAAAGGTGAGATTCGAACTCTCAACCTCTCACACTCACAACTCCTTACACATATCCTCTTGCCGATTGTACCATTTTTACTTTTTAGAAAAAAAATGCATGCCATATGATATTTACCTGCAAAAAGTCAAACGACTACACAAATTTGTTAGTAATTGATTAAATGCAATAAAAATGCAATGAAATGCGACGACAAATCTTAGGGCAAAATTTGGGGTATTACAGTTGCCCCTATTTAAATAACTTCACCGGGTGATTTGAGCAGCGGAGACTCGAGAAATCATGGTGGAGGGATTTAAATACAGATAACCGAAAATTTTGCCTTTAGACGCAGTGCTATGCAATGATATGGACAAAACAAAACGAACTATAATGCTAAATATGATATGAATCTGATATGATGCGTATGATGAAAATGACAAATGCACGGATACAGACGAAACAACGTCACAGGGGACGACCCATCGAGGAATTGCACTAGGGAAGAAGACATGTCATATCTGGAAGAACGTCGGATAGACACGACACAGAATTGTTGATAGGTGCCAAGTAAATTAGAAATTGTCCGCAAGGTAAGACGCGGGTAAAACACGAGCTCAGGAGAAAAACACAAATGGGGATAAAACACCCATGATGCCAAGTAAATAAATTTTGCCCACAAGGTAAGACACGATTAAAACACGACCTCAGGGAGAGGGAAAAAAAAAAGCAAATGGGGGTAAAACACCATGATGTTAGGTAAACCCAGGAATATCTGGTAAACGGGGAATAAAACACTCGGGATATGGGGGATAAAACACCCAAGGATAGAAGGTAAATGGGGAGTAAAGCACCCAAGATAGACATGTAAATGGGGAGTAAAGCACCCAGGATAGAAATGTAAATGGGGAGTAAAGCACCAAAGATAAAAATGTAAATGGGGAGTAAAGCACCCAAGATAGAAATGTAAATGGGGAGTAAAGCACCCAAGATAGAAATGTAAATGGGGAGTAAAGCACCCAAGATAGAGAGGTAAATGGGGAATAAAGCACCCAAGATAGAAATGTAAATGGGGAGTAAAGCACCCAAGATAGAAATGTAAATAGGGAATAAAGCACCCAAGCTATGCACATGTATAGGAATTATGCTATGACATATGATCAAATGCAAATGCAGACGTCGACGACAAGGCTCGACTCTTTTGGTGAGATGACAAAACTGGAGGACTGATTCCTCAACACGGAGATCACTGTCATTCTGTTAAACTGTATCAAGTTGATAGTCACTGTAGGAATGATGAATAACTGCTTAGGAATTATGCAAGTAAACTGCCCCAGGTCAAATGAACTGATAACTGCTTCTGCTGTCTGATTCGTGGAATCGACTGTTTTGCTGTATCCTCTGAGGGCTTGCCCCAGTCTGAGTCTTGAACAGTTCTCTGGATAAACCAAATCTGAGAAGATATTGCCTTGAACAAATCTTGAACTAATTCTTTGACAGGATGTAAAAGGAACTTGCCCCTGATAAGATCACTTGACCAAGTTTCTCATTGTTTGAAAATTCCTTAGAGGAAAGCCAGTTTGCAAACAAAAATATTCATACAAACATGGTAATGCAAAGTTCATGCGATTTTTGAAAAATTATTATTGAAAGATGGAAAATACATGAGTCGTTAGTCAGAACAAGGCGGTTCAAGACACTCAAAGTTTAAAATAAAAGTGTATTGCCAAAATAAATGATTCACAAAGATCTTTAGGAGTTAGGTTACGCAACCTTGCTGTAGTATACTTTCAAAATAACCTTGCTTCAATTAGGTCTTTTGAGGGTTGTAATGTGGCCTGGTTCACGGTTTATGAAACGAAAGACAAAGGCTCAAAATTTATTTGTACCCACCCAATCTACGTGATGATCTTCAGTCCTATGCTCAGTTAACTCATATTATGCATTCAGGTTCCCATAAGTTAGGGATTTCATTGATCGTAGCAATGATGACTCAGAAGTCAAAGGGACCTATGAAAAGGCAGCCACTACTCCCCTATAACATTTGATTGTTTTGACATTGAGGATTTTCAAGATAAGGATTTAAAAATCTCTTTGTATTATCCCTAAATTTTGCCTGAACTGTTTATTTTAGAGTTTACAGTCAGCGGGATGCTCCAGTTTTGCCTAAGTTTCCTTCATAGGTTTTGACTTAGCGGGCTTCTTTTGATTTTTTTATATTATTTTTTTGTGTGAAGGAAAGTGACTGTTTGATTTTAATGATTACGGTGAACCATCATTGACCTTTTGATTAGAAAACATCTTCGACACTTATTTGACGTGTGCGAAGGAAAATTTGTTAATGAAAGGTGTATCGTATGAACACACAACCAAGTTAACTGAGAACTACCCATCCCAAGGTTAAAATTGTGGGTTTTTTGTAACGAAAGAAACTCCAACTTCTAGGCCCGAAGGGGGTGACGAGGGATTAACTTCCTTATTTCTCCAGTGTTTGGGAATTGAAACAATGCCTTACATCGTCAACAAGGTTTAATTGAAAGCATACTGACAGCAGTTATGGGTATAACATTTTCGTCATCCTCCCTCCGATCTTAGCATATCAAAATTTTGGACAAGAAGTAAACATTTGAAAAATAAAGCATAAAGATGCAAATAAATGGACGGAAATGAATTGAATCAAAAGTCGCGATGCTTATTTCATTAATGAAAGTACAAACATAATTGAAAGCAAACAACTTAAACAAAATAAGGAAAATGCAAACAACGAGAAAAAAAAAGGCCCAATGACAAAGCTTCAATTCTGATGTGTTGGCAAGGGATCTGTCTGGACGCTCGGACGACTATCCGTAAAATCAAGTATTCCGGCTCTAATCAGTTCACGCACCCTAGCTTTCAATGCAAAACAATGCTCCAAGTCGTGGCCTAAGGCACCCTCATAAAAAGCACACTTTAGATCAGCCCTAAATCCAACTGGAGGATTAAGAGGAGGTGGTAAAGCCTTTGTAGTGATCAGCCCTTGTCGAACTAAGTCAGGATACAACTCTGTGTAAGTCATGAGAATAGGATCAAAGTGACTCCTGTTCCGTTTCTGGTCTGATATCTGTGTCGAGGAATCAGCTTGACGACTCAAAGGTACACTAGAAGACGATAGGACCAAGAAGGAGAAACTGGGGGATAAATGCAATGCAAAAATGTGATGCTAATGCCATGCAATGGTCTCAAGAATTTCAACGGTCAATTGCAAACATTCCCTTTTAGGAAAGCGAGAAAAGCTGTTAGACTTTAAAATGTAGGACTTCTTGAATTTGCAAAGGACTTTTGAATTCCTTGAAACTAGAAATGATATGATGCTTTATGGATGCAAAGCACAAACGCACATAAGCAAACAAAGGTCCTAATTTTAGAGGAACAATGAATGGAGTCAAGGTCTACCCTTCCCAAAGTGGTGTGTACTACAGGTTAATTGTACCTGCAGAACAAGGGTTCTAAAAAAGTGCCCAAAGTCATCATCCCATCTTTTGGATATTATCAACTTCTCGACTGACTAAAGGGTCGATAATATTCTCAAGAGAACCTCGTTTGAGTGTAGTATCGCGTAGCAACCATTGTAGGACTACTCCCACATAGTTCCCGCACTACGTCTTAAATAAGGCCAAGATGGTGTAAAGGTACTACGGTTCCCAGTATCACAGACTCCCATCGATAACGGTAAAAGTTTTCACGACTACACTCGATCAACCGAACCATTTTCGAAAGTGTCTCAACTGAGCGGTGATTCTCGATTTAGCTTAGTCGGGACTCACTCCCTATAAGCCTCGTCGAATATATCAGTCATCCTATCATAAGGTCGCTCAAGTCCGGGTGTAGGACTTATCTCACAACACAGTAACTCCCAAGCAGGTACCCTGAACAACGTATATACAAATGAGTAAAAATATTAATGAAACAAATATATGAAGAAAAATAAACAAGATAGGGATAACCCTCAAAAATTAGGACTCCCCAGTGAAGTCGCCATTTTCTGTTGCGGTGAAATTTGGATATCAAGCTATTGATTAACTTGAATCTTAATTCATTTACAACCGGTCTTTGATTTATCCGAAGGAAAGGTTAAAGAAAGGAAAAACCTAAAAGGGAGAGATCTATGGTTCGGGGGTTGGTTAAATTTAGGGAAGGTATTAGCACCCTAAACTTCCGTAGTACTCTACGGGAACCTTTTGTTTATTTTTTTTTATTCATTACATTAATTATTTTGCTTAAGGGTATATACAAAGGATTGAAAATTAAAAAAAAGACCTAGGGGTTAATTCTAAGTTTACTCGGCAAGACATCGCATCTTGTGCCTACATATCCTTACGGGAATGGAATCAGAGTAACTGTAGTTCCCCTCAAAAGGGAGGTTAGAAACGTCTTGACTGTGGCCAAGGTTTGTTCAGAGACTCCAATCTCTATGTTAAAAAATGTTAATTAAAATTAAAATAGGGTTAAATTAGGGATTCCACGGCGGAAAACCTTAAAACAGAGTACGGCGACTCTTTTGGCCTAACACTAGGATAAAAGCAATTTTGCCCACGGCGGGACACCTAGGCTAAACAGGATTTGATCCATTAAAGGGGTAAGGCTATTGACTCGGCGGCCAAAAGGTTGGACCTAATCCTTCGGAAGGATAAAACTGTAAAAAATGTGAAAATATGACAAATCATTATATGGAGGAATAATTAAAGTACAGAAATAAGAAAAGTAATAAAGGCAGAGGGTATAAAGAAACAAAGAAACATTTCTGAAAACATGAAGAATATGAAAATATGTAATGACACTTAGAATGAAGTGAGGGAGGAAAATAGTGTGGGGCTGTGGCCACCACAAGCACATCTCAACCTCGAGCATGCACATGAAATGCCCAAAGAAAGAAAAGTAATAAAAGGTACATAAAATGACACGACAAACATCAAACATAAGGAGTTCCTTACGAAAAGGTTTTAATTTTTTAATATTTTAATTATAAAAAAAAGGTTTTAATTTTTTAATAAAAAATATTTAAGTTAAAATTATAAAAAAAACTAAGTTTAAATTATAAAAAAAAGTTTTTTTTGAGGAAAAGTCTTTTCAGTTTTTTTAGAACAAAAAAGGCTTTTCATCCAAAAAAAAGGCTTTTCAGTTTTTTTTGGGAAAAAGTTTTTGGGAACAAAAAAGTTTTTTTTTTCTTCTTGGGAACAAAAAGACTTTTCAGTTTTTAAAAAAGGTCTTACTAAAAAAAAGGTTTTAATAATAAATAAAAAAAGGGTTTTGATTTTAAAAAAAGGTTTTGATAAAAAAGGGTTTTGATATTAAAATCTACGGACCTAAACACACATGGAGATTAACATGGCAAAATATGCACATAAACATGAAAAAACAAAAGGTTTAGTAATTTAACGGACCTAAACACATTAACATGGCAAAATATGCACATAAGCATGAAAAGGCAAAAGGTTTAGTAATTTAACCTACGAAGCGGAGGTTTGCTTCGGTAAATGTGAAAAAGGTTTGAATAAGGGAACAGTGGAGAGCTTCAATCCTTCTGACGAGTTGTGGGAACGACCACCTTTCTTCTCTGAGGATCTCCTTTGTTTCTCCCTTTCTCTCTCCTCTTTTCTGAAGAAAACCTTCTGACCCCTTTTCAACAAGGCAACACATGTATATATAGGGAACAAATTAGGGTTAACACCAAATTGTCAATAATGTCCCTAAAGTCCATTTTAAAGCCCAAACTAAATAATTAGTTAAGAAAAAAAATAAAATTTAAATAATTTAAAATAATTAAAATAAACTTAAAATAAAAACTAATAATCCTATTGATTCCTAAAATCAAAAATATTATAAAAAGAACAAAATTTTTCCTAATATTTTTTATTTTATGATTTTTTGGATATTTTTATGAATAATTTAGAAAAAAGTGAAAAAAATAATATTTTAAAAAATGATTTAATTAAAATACGAAAATAATAATTAAATAATAATAAAAAAACTATTTTTGTTATTTTTTAATGAGAGATAGAAAAATTTAGAGTAAAAATAATAAAAAACAAAAAAGTGACAAAGGTGAGATTCGAACTCTCAACCTCTCACACTCACAACTCCTTACACATGTCCTCTTGCCGATTGTACCATTTTTACTTTTTAGAAAAAAAATGCATGCCATATGATATTTACCTGCAAAAAGTCAAACGACTACACAAATTTGTTAGTAATTGATTAAATGCAATAAAAATGCAATGAAATGCGACGACAAATCTTAGGGCAAAATTTGGGGTATTACACTTTTGCATTTAATTCTTTGAATTTTTATCCAATTGCTCTAAATTTAAAGATAAAACCTTACAGTACTATCATACTTTCTCAAACGTTTCACACAAAATGCTCTTAGGATTTTTTTTCAAGTTTAATCCTTCAAGTAAATTAAAACTCGTTATTCGTTTACTAAAAACACTAGTAAAAAAATTGGCACACTCAATGAGACTCCTTTATGAGAAATCTAAATGTTAAACAAAGAGTGGATGTGTTTTTATGTTTGTTTTCATTCTTCACATCTAAATGTTGTTAATTGTTAAGTATTTATGCTTATGATGAGTGTTAAATTTGTTAGTATGTCTAGACCTTCAGGAAATTCATCCTCTCAAGGAATTCACCGTACCTAGATCAATGCTTTAAATTTAGAAAAACAACCAATCAAAATGATGGTTGTTGGTGTAAACACTTCCATAACCGTTGGAGTAACTGTCCCTGTTGTGAGTCAGACGCCAGTTTTGACTACAACACCAGAAATGGTGATACCACCAATACCACAAAATAGTTTCCATGTTAACCTTGTGGTTACACCAACCACTTTAGAAGGTACTAGGCCTCAATTCATTCTAAGTTTTACACTTCCCCTAGTGATAGGGAGTATCCATATGGTATTCCAACTACAATGATGGCAGACGTACAAACGAATACGTTGATGTACGCAGATAATGGAATGGTTGTTGTATCTCCTTTTAATCCATGCATAGCATCATGATTTACAATAAACAATGTTGGTCAAATGGGTTAATCTTAGGGAAGGTTAGGATACATCCCTCAGGTTATGCCACCCTTAACTAATAATTCCTTTATGGTTGTGAGGCACTAGATCGATGACAGTAACCATGATACGATTTACATGATTACCGAACAAACTGGTATTTTTTAATCCTTTAATCCAAAATACCAATCATAGTTACCAATGATTAACACATCAAATGAGTCAAATTTCTTACTTATTTGGTGCTCCTCTATCACCAATTTAGCTAGTCCTTAATAAACAAGTACTACAACAAGTTGCGCCCCAACCAGTCAAATAACCTAAACCCATGGAAGTTGAAAATGTGGTGTTATTAAACAGGAACAAAGATACAGATCATGTAGTTTGAGGAGTTCAACAAAACAATTTGGGGGGGGGGGGGAAATAACATAACCATTATAGTTGAACCAATCCTAACTCAAAATGGTCTTAATGTTGATCTTCATACGAAATTATTTTTTGCCTTATCTAGATATGTCTTACAAACTAAATTTCCCAAGGGTTGGAAAATCCATATGTTTACTAAATTTGCAACTGACACTAGTGAGTTTACTATCGAACACATTGCTTGATACCAGACAAAAAGATGGTAATCTTGCTAATAATGAAAATTTAAAGATGAAATACTTCCCAAACTCTATGACCAAGAATGCTTTTACATGGTTCACTACTCTTCCTCCAAAATCCATCTATAAATGGAATCAACTAGAGAGAGCCTTCCATGAGCAATTTTATATAGGACAATCGAATATTAGTCTGAAAGAGTTAGTCAGTGTGAAACAAAAATTATCTGAACCAGTAGATGATTATCTCAATAAAATCAAATTAATAAATTCAATATGCTTTACTCATGTTCCTAACTAGTCGAAATGGTTGTAGGTGGTTTAGACAATTCTGTTAGAAAGAAGCTAGATACTCAATATCTAAGGGATATGGCTCAATTAGTAGATAGGGTTAGATAAGTCAAACACCTGAAGGAAGAAAAATCCATATTAGAAAAGGCCAAAATAAATTGACACCCTATGAAGGAAAAAGTTGCTTTCATACAAACAGAGAACAATAATCAAGAATTTAACGTAGTGTTTGAATATGTAGAAGAAAATGAGATTAATCTCACAGAATTGTGTCGTAACCCGAAATTTGACCTCCCCTTTTGCCTTTGGAATAAGCATGTGCATTCGCACCGCTGACATACGCATTAGCATCTTTTTTATGGGTTTTTATTGCAGGAGTATTCAGGTTTCTGAAGCTCGATTAATTACGTCTTCACAAAGACATCATATTATCAACACAAGCAAAAAAAACAAGGGTTTCTATGCCTATTATTCAAAGCAAAAGGTTGAAAATCGGAACCATGACCATAACACCTTTTTTCAAGCAAATTGGAAAAATTTTGGCTTGGTTAATCGATTAACCATTTTCTAGTGCAAAATGGTTAATCGATTAACCCTTGTATTTTGGCAGATCCTGCTGCATTTTCATGACAACAAGTTTTACTCTACTCTTTTAAGGTCTACTTGGTTCTAGCGTTATGTGGAATATTCTAGACATTTCAAGACACTTTAAGGCATTTATTCCAATACATCACTTTGAATCAAGACTACCATGTAACTTCATTTCCAAGCATGATGACCATTTGATTTGGACTTGCATTGGGATTGCTCCACTAAGTTAACCAATAATATAGCTGAGTCAACTTCTGACTCAGTGAGTTAGGTGTAACTAACTCCAAGGCTAGTTCTAAAGCAAACTCCAAAGCACATTCCAAACCTAGAAACTCCAAACCTCCACTCTATATAAACAAATCTTCACCATTTTACAAGGGACCTTGATAATTCTCTCATTTTTCACTCTTGAGCTTCAATTCTTCACTCTTCACTCTCTCATTTCTCTCAATTCTCTTTGCATTTTCTGCAACTTCTTCACATTCATCTTCATCTTCTTCCCAAAACCATACTAGAGCTCAATTTTCCACCATTGAAGAGTAGCAATTTTACATTGAAATTGCTTTCCTCTTGAGCTTAAACCTTCATCATATTGAATTTCTTCTTGGATCTCTGCAACTACAACAGTTTCTACATCAATTTAAGTGATCAATATAATTGTTTCGGTGCAAATTCGATTTCGAAGCTTTTATCGTATTTTCAATCGGATTAGCTACGATTTAATCTCAAGATCATAATTCTCTGGTTTTCTTGGCTCATTCTCATCATATATCAATAGCAACATTCACCAAGGAAATCCTCCGCCTTGTAGGTTGGTAACTCTTTCCCAATCTACTACTTCGATCACTTTCGCGTGTTTTCGATGTAGTTTCGATAGTTTTTCGATATTAATTAATCATATGATTGCTTGATCTTTGACCTTCATGTTTTATGCTCTCAATTGATGATTAAATGCTCATACTTGATGTAATTTTCATGCACAAATACATGCCCTAACATGTGGATGTTTGGAGAAGTGATTAATTGCTGGAAGTGCTTTTGGAAACTGTTTTTTCTATCACTGTCAGGGTTAGTTGATTAACCATTTTCTAGTACAAAATGGTTAATCGATTAACATCTCTATTTTCATAAAAAAAATATGTTGTTTTTCAAGGGTTAATCGATAAACCATTTTGCACTAACAAATGGTTAATCGATTAACACTGAACCATAATGCCTTCTTTTTTTTTGCTTTTTCAAGCTTGCTTGATATTCTTTCCTCATTTAACTTCCATGACTTGATGTGCTTAATATTTAGGGATGTTTTATGAGCTGTATAACCTCTGCTTGAAGCATGGATACAAACTTTCAATGCATGATTTATCGATTCTTGGATTTAATTGCATTCTTGACATTGTATGATCATGTTGATTCTTGCACATTTTGTTTACATGATAACTTGATTTGTGATGCATGCTAATTGACATCTGGTGCTGCTTTGCAATTTCATTCTTGATCATATTAAGATTTTTCCTCAGTGAGCAAATTAAATCTTGTATAATCAATAATCTACACGTTTGCTTTGACAATCTTTCGAGTCGCTTGAAAGATTATTGGCTTGTTCACTCCCTTTTAATTAATTGATTGAAACCTTATTTTGATTAGTTAATGTTCCCTATTTCATCTCTTTAGGATTTTTCTCTCTATCCCCTACAGAGTCAAAGGTCTGCACAATGCATTGGAGCATTGTACAACTTGCGATGTTTCTTTGTTGGAGTTCCACACTACACTTTGGATTCTAGAAAAAGAATAAGGATGGAGTTTATCTTACCCTTATTCTGACTGTATTTGGGAAAGGGCGTCTGGTCCTTACACCTAGGATAGGTCACCTCTATTCCCTAGTTGTGATGTCTCTTGATTTGATCCTTGACCACTTGCACCCTAATCTTTGTCTCTTGGTTTACTTTCCTCCTTTCAATTCAACACTCGTTTCTCTTTTGGCCAATCACTATTTTTTGATTTCCCAGAAGAGTTGTAATCACTCTTTTCTTTGGCTAGTCTACCATTCTTTGGTTAAAGCCAAATTCTCTTCTTCCCCAGCAAAGTCAATCCTTTTTTTGATTAAACATAATCTGACTGTTAAATACGAATCTCTGGCGGAGTTCACAACCTTCTCTTAGTTTTATCTTCCTTTTTGTTTGGTTTATCACTGCCTGTCAGTTAAAACACCAAATGGGTCTTTGTCTCAGCTAATCGTAGTCTGTCTATTGACATACTAAGCTTCTCTTGGGATAATCATCTTCTCTTGGTTAATCACTCGTTCTTTGGTTGATCACGGTTCGCCCGTTAAAACCAGTTTTGTTTGGGTTAATCACCTTCGTTTTGTACAACACCCATTCCTCAATTAACCACAGTTTGTTTGTTAACATATTAAGCTTCTTTTGAGTTAATCATTGTCTCCTAGTTAATTTCTTAATCTTTTGGTTAATCACATTCGTCTGTTAAAACACCGAAATCCCCTGCAGTTAGCAATCTTTCTTTGATTCAAATACTAGCACCTTTGGGTTAGTAACCTTTTTTTGGTTCGAATAACCTTTCTTCGGTCAAGTACTTCTTGTTCAATCAATGTACCGTCCTTTGGGTCACAACCTTTTCTTAGTTCCACACTTGTCCTTTGGGTCACAACCTTTACTTGGTTCCACACCCGTCCTTTGGGTCACAACCTTCGCTCAGTTCCACACCCATCCTTTCGGTTAATCACTATTTATCAGTTGACACACCGAGTTTTCCAGAGAGTCAAACACATTCTCTTGGTTCAATACTCTCATTCTGGTTCATCACAGCCCGTCTGTTGGCACCAATCTTTTACATTCCCTACATAGTTTTGCTCTCATCTTTCTTCGGTTAATCACTGCCTGCCAATTAATGCATTGAGTCCTCTGTGGATTTTACTTTTACCTCAATTCTTGTCCCTTTACTCTCTTGGTTTCGACACCACTCTTTTCTTTTCTCCCCAGTGGAGCTATCACCTTTTATTCGTATTCCTCAACCGCTTTTTCCTTTAACTTTCTTTCTTGGTTTTGACATCATTCTTTTGCATCCCCAGTAGGGTCTTACTACCTCTTTTCGCTCTTGGTTTTGACACCGTCTCTGTTTCCTTTTCTTTCTCTGTTTTTGTTCCCCTAACTACGTAGGTTCTGAATTCCTCATTGCACTGTGAGGATACGTAGGCACGAGATTGTGAGATCTTGGCAAGCCACCTTTTTCCACCTTCTCCTCTCTTTCCTGGTTCCATGAACTACAAAGCTCTGAATTCTTCATTGCATTATGAAGATACGTAGGCACGAGGTCCCCAATCATCCGCGAACACTTTCTTTCTTTATCTCTCTTTTCTTTCCCCTTTTCCTTTTAGCTAGAAGCCTTTAGATAGATAACCCATCCAAGCCTAGAAGCAAGCAAAATGGTTCTCGTCGAGTATGACGAATGCGTAAGGTGCTAGTACCTTCCTTTCGTATAACCGACCCCCTTACCTGTTTCTCTTCTATTTGGGTTTTATCGATATTTTCCCTGTCCTTTGGGACTAAATAAAGTTCAGTGGAAACTCTGTTGTATCTTTGAGTGTGTGATTCACTCGGGTATAATCCCGCTAGCCTCAAATTACAACCAGGGCCTTCGTATGTTTGTAAGGTCTTAAGACCTTCTAATGGAAAGACCCTTATGGAACCAAGTCGAAATGAAAAATTTATCACAAAAATTATACTTTTGATATAACTAAATATGATGAAAATTTTCATCTTCTAGTTACTGATGGTCAAATAATAGTGTTGAAAGGCCTAAAGACGCCACCATTGGAACAAAGGAAGAAGAAAGGTTTTTGTAAATATCATAATTTCCTTGGTCATAAAATGTATCAATGTATTCTTTTAAGGGATTTGGGGAAGACACTTTAAAGGATGGTAGGATAAAGTTTGGGGACAAACTAAGCCTTCAATGGAAATTGACTCAAACCCTCTACAAGTTCAAGAGTCACATATTGTCGAGCCAATAGAGATCATGATGGTTGAGATTATAGAAGGTCTCAACATGGAGATCAAAGAGGTAAGTTGTTAGAGCAAAATTGGTTTGTCCCTTATCACTTGGTTTTTTAAGATAACAAAGTATGTAAACACTAATTTGGTATACTAATGTTTGTTCAAGTGTACAGGAGCATAAACTAAAATTTCATATAGAACCCAAGTATTGGTTCTGTCTCTAAACATTGAAACAGAAGCTTAAGATAAAAGTCTAAAGAATAAAAAGTTGAAGACTTGACTCTAAAGAAGTCAACTTATGAAGGGGTCAACTTCCAAAGATTAAAGACTGAAGGAGTCAGCCTCTGAAGACTAGACTTTGGAGAAGTCTGCTTCTGATGATCAAAATCTGGGCTAGTCAAAGCAAAAGGACCAAGGTGATCCTGATAGGTCAATGTCCATCTTTGAACATACTTTGTCACATGAAGACCTAAACTCTATTTTCTTCATAGAGTTTGCTGGGATACAACTTCTAATTCCTTTTGCAGCAAAGGATTTTCAAACTAGCCTTCACCTAACCTAGCAGTTTGGTGAAACATACCAACATCTCTTTTGAAGCTTCTCAAAAGACTATATTATTCTGCATCTTCAACGACTCTTTTCTTCTTTATTTAAGGAGCTAAAGTACTTGAAGATAATAATTATAATGGACAACAATTGACAACAAAAGAGAAGTTAATATGTCAAAGTTAAGCACGAGCTTAAAACTTAGGATTTCTTATCCCTGTATATCTTAGAAATCCCTAAATCTTTAAGAGTCTATTTTTCTGTATTCTTTGTACACCTATGATTTTATATCAAGTGTATTTTTCCCAACAATCATTTATTTTCTAGATAGGTTTTAAGAAGTCTCTCACTTGTGTACTTGAGTGTAGAAGTCTCTTACTAAGTTTTTGAGCAAAGGAAGTATCTAGCTTGTGTGTTTGAGCAAAGGAAGTATCTTACTTGTGTGTTTGAGAAAACAAAGTCTCTTTCTTGTGTGTTAGAGCAAAGGAAGTCTCTTACTTTTGTGTTTGAGAAAAGGAAGTCTCTTGCTTGTGTACTTGAGTAAATTGTAATCTTGTGTGGTTATAGTGAAAATCTCTTGTAAGTAGAAGGGAACTAGATTACTCATGAGTTATGAGAGGAACCAAGATAACTCTGTGTGTTATTCTTCTTTATTTCATTTTATATGCGCTACCTATCATCTTACTAAATCAAATTTTATAACCCTATGTTTAGAATCTGACTTAAAAGTTTAAAAAGAAAGAAAAAGTCAACATAATTCAACCCCCCTTCTCGACACTCCTTCTTGCGTTTAACACTTTACACTGGTACTTAAAAGATCCTGAGAAAATATATTGAACTATGTCTAGTATTTTTTGAATCTGAGAGTGGTACTCTCACTTTTCATGTTGCTATAAATCATGATTATAGCAATCTAGAAAAGAAAAAATTATACAGCTAGACCTCCAATTTTTAATGGAGATTCTACTGAGTTTGAATGGTGGAAGAGCAAGATGTATAAACATATAATAGGCATTGATGATGAGTTATAGGATATTCCAGAAGATGGAATTGATATTCCAATCAATGGATTTAGAATGGTGTCTAATAGAAAAACTCTCACACCAGCTCAGAAAAAGGTTTATAGAAAATATGATAGAGTCATAGATATCTTGGATGATGTTCTACCTCATTCATATTACACTAAAATCATTGATAAATCTACTTCTAAGACCATCTTCAAATCCTTATGTGCTACATATGAAGGGAATCAACAAGTTCAGAAAGCTAAGTCTAGCCTTCTAGTTCCAAAATACGAGCTGTTCAAAATGAAGGAGGATGAAGACATTGAAACCATGTTTTCTAGGTTTCAAGTTCTTATATTTGGACTTCAGGATTAGAACAAGAGCTACACCATATTTAATCATGTTAAGAAGATTCTTAGAAGTCTTCCTATTAGATATGGACCTAAAGTGACATCTATACAGGAGACTAAAAACTTAAACACATTAATTCTTTAAATTCTTATAAGTAATCTTCAGAGCCATGAGATGAAGATTGATGGAGAAGACACTGTCATAAAATCAAATCCCATATCTTTGAAATCTATTGCTAAAACCTCCAAGTCTCCTCAAGTCTAGGAGTCTAAAGAAACTTCTCATACAAAAAGTTCTGAAGATGACTCAGATGATAAGAAAATGATCTTTATCATTAAAAGATTTCAATATCTGGCCAGGAAGAACAAGAGATTCTCTGATAGAAGCAGTAGCTTCATAGGATTTGGCTCTAGAGAAAAGAAGGGTGATCAGAAAGGATGTTTCAACTGCAATAAATTTGGTTACTTCATTGTTGAATGTCCTGAACTACTAAAGGACAAGCCAAAGAAGGGAATCTTTCAGAAGGATAGCTTTAAGAACAAATTCAAGAAAATTCTCATGGAAACATATTTTGGATCGTGTGTTATACTTCATCTGAAAACAAATACAGTAAAAAAAACATTTGTTCTGATACACTTCAGAGATGTATCTTTAGAAAATTATCGACGTTTATTTGTTTTTAGTGACATGTTTTGAATGTTTAAAATAGTTTTGGAAATGTATCTCTAGAATATATCAACGTTTATTTAAAAATAGATGCGTTCAGAGATATATCTCTAAAATTAAAAAAACATATTTAAAATTTTACATGCATAAGAAACATTTAGGGTGCACAAAAAATTCTCTTTAAATTAAACCCCTAGGTCAACAAAGGTCATGAAAGGAAATGAGATAAGATAAGAAACAATTCTTGTGATATATATATATATATATATATATATATATATATATATATATATATATATATATATATATATATATATATATATATATATATATATATATATATATATATATATATATATATATATATTCACTGTTTTTGCTGAATTATTTCTAGCGGAATTGAACTATTGTTGTTTTCGGATTTAAAAAATTGAGTTTGGCACAAGGAAATTATCGGGACGAGTCGCGTGCTAGGCCGCTTTCTTTAAGACGTTTTGCCGTACTGCCAAATCATGCAAAGCAGTCGATTTACGACGACGCCTCCAGGATAAAACAGCCCGTTCTTAAAACTTACGATTATCAGTTGCACACTGATAAATCGCTCTAGAAATACACCTTTCTAAATTAGTATCTGGCGCAAATAACCAGTCAAGAAAAGAAAAAATTGTAAGATGAAGAGAATAAAGGGAGAGAAGAAGGAAATCAAAATTCGTGTGAATTTGTGAAATCCGATGTGCTCACTACTGAATTTCTACCCTGTATTTATAGGCAGCTAGTAAGGCTTAATTTCCATTCCCTACAATGTGGGACTAAATTGAATCTTAATTTTGATTCCTTCAATGTGGGACTAAAATGAATCTTAATTTCCATTCCCTTCAATGTGGGACTAAAATGAATCTTAATTTTCATTCCCTTCAATGTGGGACTAAAAATGAATCTTTTCAAATTCACTTCTATATTAGTTCTTACTTGTATTCATTTATTGCTCATTAATTGTCAACAAATGTTTCCAATTCCCACTCTAATCAATTAAAGTTCCAACATTCCCCCACTTGAATTTAAAAGAGATTTTTGAAGTACGTCAGACGTTTCTAAGGTTGAGCATAAACAAAGGTGTCTACGACTTGAACCTTAGCGTAGCGAGTAGGATTCTGATTCAACAAGAGTGACACCATTGTCTTGAACTATCTCGGACATCAGACCCGCACACAACCTTTCCGTAAGGTGTATTCTTGTAGCCCGTGCTTTAGTGGCCCTGCACGTGTATCCCGGTTTAGTGAATGGTCTAGGAATTATGCCTCGAAATTCCATAGGAACCGACCTCAGTTCCACAGTCACATAGGTGAATCTATCAAGAGTACTCATGTAGCCTAGGTACTCCCTCATACAGAGTATAGATCTCATTAAGAGTTTCTATTATCTCATCCTCTCATTACTTCAGGATTCATGCTTTACTTGCATGATCATTTTCATGTTGCTCAAAACTTGTTATTACCCATTGAACCTAAGTCTTGGGATCTCTAGTCATTTAGGTCGGGTTACCATCATGAGTAACAAATTGCTTTATTGGAATTAGTCCCATCTTTTTGGAAGTATTATGGACTTTCTCTCTAGCTAATCCTTTCGTCAAAGGATCTGCTAAGTTCTCATCAGTGCGTACATGATCCACTCTCACAGCTCCTTTAGAGATACAGTCTCTAACAGTGCTATGTTTTCTTCTAATTTGACGTCTTTTACCATTATAATAACGGTTCTCAACTTTTGCAATAGCCGCGGTACTATCGCAGTGGATCAGCACAGCTGGTATAGGTTTTTCCCATAAAGGAATCTCAGCTAGCAAGCATCTTAGCCAACTTGCTTCTTCACTAGCTGTAGCTAATGCTATCATCTCAGACTCCATTGTGGACTGTGCCAGAATGGTCTGTTTCTTTGATTTCCAAGATACAGCTCCTCCGGCTATACTAAATATATAACCACTAGTAGCTTTGGAATCATCCGATAAGGTGTTCCAATCTGCATCACTATACCCTTCTAGTACAGCAGGAAATTTCTGATAGTGTAGGCCGAGGTCCATAGTCCTTTTAAGGTACCTCATTACTCGCTCAATAGCTTGCCAATGTTCGTTACTCGGCCTACTTGTAAATCTGCACAACAATCCTACGACATATGCAATGTCGGGTCTAGTACAATCAGTGGCATACCTAAGACTGCCAATGATGCTCGCATATTCTGCTTGTTTGACACTTTCTCCAGTGTTCTTAAACAGTTTCACACTTGGATCATACGGAGTGCATGCAGGTTTACAATCAAAGTATTTATATTTCTTTAAGATCTTCTCCACATAGTGAGATTGATCCAAAGAAATTCCTTGGTCGGATCTCGTGATCTTGATACCCAGGATCACGCTTGCTTCTCCGAGGTCTTTCATATCAAAGTTATTGCATAACAATGATTTCATATCATTAATGGCCTGAATGTTTGATCCAAATATAAGTAGATCGCCTACATATAGACATATGATAGTACAAATGTGATTCTCAGATTTGTAATAAACGCACTTGTCACTTTCATTCACTTTGTACCCATTAATTATCATTAAGTTATCAAACTTTTCATGCCATTGTTTAGGGGCTTGTTTTAGTCCATACAGAGACTTATCTAACTTACAGACCTTGCTTTCTTGTCCTTGGATTACAAACCCTTCTGGTTGTTCCATATAGATTTCTTCTTCTAAGTCACCGTTTAAAAACGTTGTTTTAACATCCATTTGGTGTACTATTAAGTTATAAATGGCTGCTATTGAAATAAGTACCCTAATGGATGTAATTCTAGTGACCGGAGAAAAGGTGTCGAAGAAATCTATGTTTTCTCTTTGTCTAAAACCCTTGGCTACAAGGCGAGCCTTGTATTTCTCAATCGTTCCATCAGGTTTTAGTTTCTTTTTCAAAACCCATTTACAACCAATTGGTTTGCAACCCGAGGGTAAGTCTACTAAGTGCCAGGTCTTGTTAGATTCTAGAGAATCTATCTCGTCATTAATGGCTTCTTGCCATAAGTCTGCATCCATAGATGACAGTGCTTCTTGAAGATTTATTTGATCTTCTTCTACATTATAGGCCGCATAATCGGGCCCATAGTCTTTAGAAACTCTTGCTCTTTTACTTCTTTGAAGTTTTGTTTCTACATTGTCGCTGCTTTTAGTGCTTTTTATCACAGGAATGTGACTCGATTGTGTGCCCCCACTATTTCTCGATTTGAAAGGAAATTTGTCTTCAAAGAATTCAACATCGTTTGATTCTATAATTACTCTGGCATTTAGGTCATAAAACCTGTATGCCTTACTGTTTGTTGCATACCCAATGAATATGCATTCATAGGCTCTACTAGCGAGTTTAACTCGTTTCGGATCCGGAATTCTGACATAAGCCAGACAGCCCCAAGTTCTTAAATAATACAAATTTGGTTGTATTTTATTTAATATCTCATAAGGTGAGATCTTACTTTTTGACTTGGGAACTTTATTCAGGACATAGCAAACAGTCAATAAAATTTCCCCCCATCAGTGAGGTGCAGCACCAGAATTTAACATGATTGCAACTACAAGTTCAGTAAGAGTCCTATTCTTTCTTTCTGCTTTACCATTCATTTCAGGAGAGTATGGAGCAGTCGTTTCATGTATAATACCATGTTCAGCATAAAAATCATTAAACAAGCTAGAGTCATATTCGGTTCCCCTATCACTGCGAAGTCTCTTAATCTTCTTTGATTCTCAATTTCAGTTACATACACCTTAAACATGTCAAGCGTTTCACTTTTATTCTTCATTAGATATACATAAGTATAATCAGAGCAATCGTCAATAAAAGTGATAAAATAACATTTATTATTTCTAGTTAAACTTCCATCTGATTCACATATATCAGAGTGTATAAGATTTAGGGGGTCAGATTCTTTTATAATTGATTTATGTGAAGTTTTTGTTATTTTAGCTTGACTGCAAAATTCACATTTATTGGAATCATTAACATTTAGTTTAGGGATTAGGCCTATGTGGCTTGCATTAGAAATGATTCGTTTATTAATGTGACAAAGTCTACCATGCCAAATATTAAAGTCACACAAAGAGTAAACAGAAGGAGAAATTTTATTCAAATCAATATTCAACTTAAACATGCCATCAGTGGCGTACCCTTTTCCAACAAAAATACCATTCTTAGTGATGGTGTACAGATCTGCCCCTAAAGTTTGATTAAACCCAGCCTTATTTAAAAGAAAACCAGAAACAAGATTCTTCCTAATTTCAGGAGCATGCATGACGTCCTTCAAGATCAAAGTCTTTCCTGAAGTGAACTTCAGCTCAACATCTCCAATTCCAGCAACATTAGTGGTGTGAGCATCTCCCAACAACACTTTCTTATCTTCAGCATTCATGTATGTCTTGAACATAGCACGATCATAGCAGACATGACGAGTGGCGCCAGTGTCTATCCACCAACCATCACTTCCATCAACCATGTTGATTTCAGTGATCATGGCAATGAGTTGCTCATCAGTCAGGTTGACCTGAGCATTTGAGCCAGCTGCAGGTTTAGGCCTGCTCCTACATTTCTTTGCCATATGGCCCGGTTTCCCACAGTTGTAGCAAGAAAAAACCGGAGCATCATTTCTTTGAGGTGGTGGTTGTTGCTTAGCAAATGGAGCCGATGGGGCCCTAGAGGGATTCTCATTCTTAGTTCGGTTCATAGCATTGCGGTTCTGATTCTTCAAAGGTTTACCGAATTTCTTTTTGTTGTTAGACACAACTAAGACTTCTTCTTTCTGATCCTGTTTCCGAGCCTCCTCTTCAATTCGGAGGCGAGTTATCAAACTCTCGATTGAAAATTCTTTTGTTTTGTGACGAAGCACATTTTTGAAATCTTTCCAACCAGAGGGCAGTTTGTCAATAATTACAGCAATTTTAAATTGTTCATTGTGGGGCATACCTTCTGTAATGATCTCATGAGCAATCTTCTGAATTTCGTGGCTTTGAGCTTCCACCGACTTCTCATCCACCATCTTGTAGTTCAAGTAGCGGCTGACAGCAAATTTCTTCGCACCTGCTTCTTCAGTATCGTATTTTCTTTGCAAAGCCTCCCAAACCTGTTTAGCAGTCTTGTAGCTACTGTAGTAGTCGTACAGATCATCAGCAAGGCTGTTCAGAATGTGATTTTTGCACAGATAATCACTCTCGTGCCATAAGGCGATTTCTTTTCGGAGCTACAGATCATCTGCTGCAGCCTTAACTTTTGCAGCATCTGTTGCAGCCTTAGCTTTCGCAGCATCTGAGTCAGACATTTTGGAAATCCCGTCTGAATCTGCAAGTGAGTTACCGTTAGGTAGTTCAGATGATGCAGAAGGGACAACCGGGATATCCTCAGTCAGAACGTGGGCAACCTTTTTTAGAGTTAAGAAAAACTTCATCTTAGCTTGCCAACGTTTGAAATTGGAACCCTCAAACCTGAAAGGTTTGTCAGAGACCGAAGCGGCCGCAGTAGTACCGATAATTTCCTCAGTTGCCATGGCAGTTATTAGCTCGTCTTAAAATTCTTGTTTTCGGATTTAAAAAATTGAATTTGGCACAAGGAAATTATCGGGACGAGTCGCGTACTAGGTCGCTTTCTTTAAGATGTTTCGCCGTACTGCCAAATTATGCAAAGCAGTCGATTTACGACGACGCCTCCAGGATAAAACAGCTCGTTCTTAAAACTTACGATTATCAGTTGCACACTGATAAATCGCTCTAGAAATACACCTTTCTAAATTAGTATCTGGCGCAAATAACCAGTCAAGAAAAGAAAAAATTGTAAGATGAAGAGAATAAAGGGAGAGAAGAAGGAAATCAAAATTCGTGTGAATTTGTGAAATCCGATGTGCTCACTACTGAATTTCTACCCTGTATTTATAGGCAGCTAGTAAGGCTTAATTTCCATTCCCTTCAATGTGGGACTAAATTGAATCTTAATTTTCATTCCTTCAATGTGGGACTAAAATGAATCTTAATTTCCATTCCCTTCAATGTGGGACTAAAATGAATCTTAATTTTCATTCCCTTCAATGTGGGACTAAAAATGAATCTTTTCAAATTCACTTCTATATTAGTTCTTACTTGTATTCATTTATTGCTCATTAATTGTCAACAAATGTTTCCAATTCCCACTCTAATCAATTAAAGTTCCAACAGGTCACTACGATAATATAGCTGTTGTGGTTAAGAATATGAACATTGATTTGGAAAAAACAACTGACTAATATGAAAGATTGGATTGTGAAACAACAACTATGGTCAGCTCATAGGTATAAATACTTGATTCACAAATAACAATGACAAAGGTCTAGAAACAGTCTAATATTTATGTAAAAATAGTGTTTTCATACATTAAAAAAAGAGATTCTATAAAGTCCAGATGCCTGATTAGAGCAGGAAAATTATCGCTAATGCTGACTTGTGGTCGTTGGTAGAGTGTTCGCTCACCATGGGAATAAATGTCCTACATCAATAAAAGAAGCTGAAGCATGGGAAACAGCTAAGAAAGCTTCTGGAGGATTGCATTTCCTTGCCTCCTCCACCTGTATAATTATTGTGACACAATATTCACAGAACAAATAGTTTTGAAAAACAAGTAAACACTTGTTGATTAAGTAATCATAAACACACATTCATTAAACATCACATAATAAAACCACAATTAATAAAACAAATTGTAAGAAAAAACTGCAACATAATTCTTATTATTCACTTGTGTTATTAGTAGGCAATTGAAACCTACACAGAGGACAAGAGTTGCTTATATTCAACCAATCTTGAATACAATCCATATGAAACATATGTGAACATGGCATACAGACACCAACTTTAAAATCTTCAAAACAAATACTACATTTTTCTGTTTCTTTGGTTGTTACCGTCTTCAATTCCTCAATACACGATTTAGCCGCAGGAACAAACCTAATATCTTCTTCAGTCTCAATACCCTCTTCCCAGCCATATTCCCATTCATCTTCATCAATTTGAACGTCATTAACGAACCTGTTATCTTCAATTTCCATATCCTCTTCCCAATTATAGCTCCGTGTATCTCCAGTAACATTTTCATTCTGATAATCTTCAACCGTCCTTCTTAACTCATCATCTTCTTGTACTTCAATATCCATCTCCTCAGCCCAATAATACTCCCCATCATCTTGATAACCAATTTCATTGGGGTCATCTTCAATAGTCCTTGTAGCAGCATGAACCAATGTATTAACTTCATCTTCTTCTACTTTTATTTCCTCTTCTTTAAGATTCCGTGTAACAGAAAAATCAACTCTAATAGAAAGATTCCTCGAGTTCTTATATGCCCCATTAACCATCTCACATACACATTGTGAAATTTCTGTACCACCATGGCAAAAGTAGCTTCAGGAACATCAATTTCAGAAAGCCACTTTATAACACTAGAATTCACGATTTCTTTATCTTTCGACACATAATAAAGACCATAAAATTTAGTTTCACTTGAATAAGGAAACATTTGATCACTCGGAACACTAATAATGGTGTAATCGAATTCTATATTGATATACGGATCATTGTCGCATAATTCATCAGAATCGATTGAAAACATATGTGGATGTGCGGTACAATCGTATTCATCCATGATGAACTCTGTACTCTTGAAAATGAACTCTGTATTCTTGAAAATGTATAAAGTCACGTTCTTGAATTGAGTTGTTGTATATATAGCTTCTGAAATTAAGTAACAAACTTTCTTAAAGATTAAATCTTTAAAAAAAAAACGATTGTTAACAAATTTATCAATTACATCTAATTATTTAATTAACGAGGTTTATATATATATATATATATATATATATATATATATATATATATATATATATATATATATATATATATATATATATATATATATATATATATATATATATATATATATATATATATATATATATATATATATATATATATATATATATATATATATATATATATATATATATATATATATATATATATATATATATATATATATATATATATATATATATATATATATATATATATATATATATATATATAAGGATTTTGAATTTAAAAACTAAGGTAATAATCACAACACTAAGATTAGATCTTATAATATGTATCCTGTTATTTGTAACTTATGCCTTATGTGTAACCTAGATGTTTATTATGTTTTTTTACTTAAGTTATTCTTAACTTGCGTTATATATTATTAAGTCATTTGCTTTCAACACTATTTTTTTTTGTTATTTATATTATTTTAATAGTCAAACAACTTTGATACAAGAGACGACATAAGCAACTCCAACACAATATAAACAACTTCAACATAAGTTATGATTCATTTCAACTATTTGCACTTTTATCAAGTTTAACAAAACACTCCTTAGCATTTTTTTTAATGTTTCTAGAATAATTCAAACTTGCTAAAATAGCGTGTGTAAATCTAACTAACGGTGAGTCGAACTCAATTGATCATTTGGCTCCATGACAATAAAATGTAATGATCATTATCTTTACATTTTTACAATCTGAAATATGAAGATGACAATTGATTGAGAATAATTTTTAATACAGACCAACCTCCAAATTTTGTCATAGTTAAGAAGAGTTTCAATGCTTTCACCAGGACTATAGCTCTATAGAACATAATGACTTTAGAAATCAATTTTTTAATTTTATGATGAAATTTTCTTTAATGGTTGTGTTAATTTGATTGTTCAATTTAAAGAAACAAAATAAATAAAAATATGGAGATGCGGGGTATCGATCCCCGTACCTCTCGCATGCTAAGCGAGCGCTCTACCATCTGAGCTATATCCCCCTAAATTTTAAATTTTAACATGTACTTATTTATTAATTAACATACATTGTTTTTTCACCAATTGAAAGATATATATAAATAATTGTTATTCACATATAAATAGAAATTGAAAAACTTATTTAAAAATTGAGAAAATGTACAAAACTATTTCATTAGATGTTTTTTTATATTTTTGCACAAAATTTATTCTTTCTTTATGGCATAAAACTTTTAGTAAAAATTAGATATTTATTTCATATTTATTTTAATGTCCAATGGATTTGAAACATAATTTTTAGTTACACATATTTCCCCTTTTTTGCATTTCTTTTATAATAGTCAAATATCTAAAATGTAAAGTACATTCTAAATATTTAAAATATTTTTGTTTATTCAAAATTTAAAATATGAGATGTGTGGTAGCCAATTTTAATCTATAAAAATTTGATTTTTCTTTTGAATTTTCACTAAGAATTTCACGTTTTTAATCTACCGAAATAAAATTAAAATATCAATCTAGTAAATTTTCAACTGAGTAAATTATAAGGATAAAATAGAATTAAAACATTTTCTGGGAGATGAGAAGTGTTGATTTCAAATAGATTTTTCTCTAAATGAGTCTTCAAATGGCATAAAAATAATGGGCTTTCTTCTAAACGAGTTCGTATTTTTTTTTCATTGAAATGTTGGAGGATTTTAACCAAGGATCATCAATTAAATCTGAGAATTTTTTATTGTAACTTATATGTTTCTACCGCACCATGCAAAATTTCACTAATGTTTTTTTTCTTCGAATATATATCTTTGGATGCACTTTATACATACTCAATAAAAGTCATTATGAGAGGCGCTCTGTATATTGAGTTTAATTTGTTCTGGAGATGCATTTTCGGAACTATATTGTAGATACATTTTTGGAAAAATACCAGAAACAGATTCAACAGAAAATGAATTTTTCAAAATACAATTGACATTCATAACATAAAATGATCATTACAATGATGATTTCAACAGAAAATTAAATATTACATTTCAATATCCCAATGGATGCTTGCACATCTTTAGGATATCTTCGACCATTCTTTGTAGTGTCGCTTCCAACTCGAGCGGAACTTTCTCTTCGAAATTAAAATACGTATCTCACATAGCCCTAACATCCGCTTGAGTCTTGAGCTCAAATTTATTGAACACGATGTTCCCTTTGTTGTCAATCGAAGGTGAATGGTACTCATACTTCTGAATCCTTCATTTGTCTCTGTAAAGTAGGAGATAATGGATTTCGTCTATGATATCTTTGATGGGGGTGAGATCGGTGAGCTTAAACGTCCTCCCGGGTGTAGAGTCGTTGGAGTAGGAGATATTTGCGACATGCCAGCGAATGTTTATTTGTAACATTTGAGACATATTGAGTTTGTGTGAAATATAACACAAGGCACCTAAATTTATATAAGACCTAGTTCAATATGCACCACTCATTAACTGTCATATTGATCTGAAGATATACTTCTGAAACCGCACCCTATTATCTTATTCTAGAGATGCATCTCCAAAACTTCCCCTGAACCGTTTCAAAAATAAACCATATAACAGAATCTTTCTGAGATGTATCTACAGAACTTCTCCTGAAGCATTTCCAAAATAGAACCATATAACAGACAATCACATTAAGACCAAATATGAAACATATGTGCATACATACCAAATATGAATAAAAAGTGAATATGTAACACTTCATTCATATTGAGATACAAATATATACAATTATTTGTTCGGTTAAAACAGAAATCAAAACAATCGAAACAAGTGTCGTCGGCTAAATCTATAGGTGGTACCCTCTTGGACTTTTGTGCATTCGATTCTTTTTCAATATTGTTCAATCTCTCGAATTCTTGCATCCTTTCCATGAAATGATCCAGCCATGTCTCGGCTTTTTCGGTTGAATGAGTCGTCCACTCTGGTGACGTAATTGGTATGGGGCAACCCGGTTTCAAGTAAACTTGAACAAAATGACTTGATTTTGAAAGTCATCTAATACACGTGATACGATCATTTGGATTTTGAAGTGGTGCGGTGCGTATTGGGAAAAAGGTTTCCAAAAAACCGTAGCGTGTCAGGTCAATGCACACCCTATCATATGCGCATGCTATTAGGTGACCCATTTCCGGGAAGTTCATCTATTTTGACTCCAGTGCCAGACTGCTCAGGCCAGGACAAGATACTCATAAACCGCATTGAATTTTCTTTATTTTCGTACAACCACGTGTACAATTCTTTATGCGTCTTCAACTCTTGGATAAGTTGATTTCGAACAAGCACATGACTATCTTCTCCTTTATCGAGTAAAGTCGAAACGGATCGGTAACTGCAATTACCATCCCCCACAACATCGACGATATGCTCGATATATTTGTGCATAAAAGCTGACATCTCATCGATGAATGGAATCTTCGGTGGAAGCAGCGTCGGAGGTGTTTTGCTAATGCAGGCTCCTTTCACAACACTTTTTTTTAGATTTTGGAATCGGTGAGTCGGGAAAAACTTTGTCAACATATTCAAAATATGAAAGAGACCGTGTAGTCGAGTTATCATTTGGTGTAGGCTTCATTTTCTTTGAAGCACATTTTTTTTACCGGTTGAGAAGGCGGTTTCTGTCGGTGGTCTCAGGATAGGAAATCTTCCTCAATTGTTCTTTTATGTGGAGTTTCATGATGTCATTGGCCTTCGAAAATATCTCTTGTATCGCTTCCTATTTCATCAAAATATAGATATTCGATTTCCAGTCATCCATGCATCCATCATCATTGAACCTGAGTCTCTTCCAATGAAAGAAAACCTCGTCCATTCTTATTAGTTCACCAAGTTTCACCATTTTAGCAATATTATAAGCACACGGGAGACCATATGTTTTCACAATAGTGCAACCACACTTTGCGCTATCAGAGCCTACATTATTAGCTCGTTTAGCCTCGTTAAATATATAGTTCATACCTGCCTAAGAAATGTTACCGACCAAATGAGAATAAAAAGTGTTGTCTTTAAATCGGTGTTCCAAAACCGTGATGCTCCAACCAAATGTTGTTTGTATCTCATTATGCTGGTTCTGAATCATGTGGTTCACAGAGTCCTAGTCTCTACACAAATCCCCTTTTTTATTTCCCAACCAAATTTTCAAAGTAGCATGGGATGACTCAACTTTGTTAGTAGTTGTATTTCCAAGGTGTCTAACATTATCAGTCCATGCATAAGCTATCTTCTCCTTCACCTGATCAAGAATGATACTTTCAACAAATTTAGATACTTTTCACACACTTTCTGGAAATGAATAAAGGAATCTGCATATAGTTATTTTATGGAAGAATTTATTATACGATTTCATGCATCCATAACTTTTTCCACAATCACACCCGCCTTCACCAATTTTCCACCTTCGGACTCTATTGGTTTCATCCCTACCGCGGGTTTTACCCAACTTCTCACATTCTTTGTTATGTAATACTTACAAAGTAATGCATAAGAAGAAGGAAATACCTTAGCAACCCAATTCATCAATGCAGTATCACGGTCGATAATGATCACTTTAGGAATCTCACCTTGATCCTTCAAAAGTGAATGAAACACCTCTAATGCCCAAGTAAAATTGTCCTCTTTTTCACACTCAAGAAATGTAAAGCCAATAGAATATGTCTTCTCAATTGAGGCAACACCAACCATCTCAAACAATGGAAGTCTATACTTGTTGGTCTTGTAGGTTGAATCAAGTATGAGCACCGTCGAAAACATGTTGAACAACTTTATCGAATTAGGATGAGCTAAAAAATATCTCTAACCATAACTACATCATCACACGTTCTGTACCGAGACATATAACTGTTACCGTTCAACAGTTTCAAGAGTTGTTGCATCTCAGTTCTATCCCTCTTAATCGCCTTGTTAGTGAGGTAACAAATGTTATACACTTTCTTGATATTTGATATATTTCCGGGTTCCTTCTGATAACCATACCAGATCCAAGTCTAGACGCCTCCATGTGAATCCATTCAAGAATTTTATCACAATTTTCAAACTCTTGCTTGTTATTAAAGTTGTTGCCAACATCTACCGCCTTCACGATAACACATTGGACATTCGGAGAAACTACTTTTTTTGTGAAAACATCAGGGTGCACCGTATCTATTAGAAACAATTAAAACAATTATAGAACATTAATTAATCTACTACTGCAGAAGGGCTGGAAGATGAACACAGACACATTTTGGATATGTATCTCCGGAAAAGTACATACATGTTCCGGAGATATATCTTCGGACACAACGTAAGTTTTTTCAGAAAAAATTCATGAATAATGTGAGTAATGTAGAGGAAAAAAACAATTTTTACCTGAAATTCCATCTTCTTTTGCTTCTTGTGATATGTTGTACCAAAAGGATGGAGATTTAGAGTGAAAAGATGGATTGAGAATGAAAGGTTTTTAGGGTGAGGGTTTATGTTGAGAATGAAGTATGGCAATAATGGGGTATTGATCATGCAACTGGAAGTTATATTAAATATTTTCAGAGATGCAACTCTAAAATACCTGACATGCAAAGGTGACAGAAAAGTTCATATTGTCGCCCACAATTCCGGATATGCATCTCTGGAATATCCACTGAACTGAATAATTAAAATATTTTCATAAAACAGTTCTGGAGATATGTCTCTGGAATATCCAATAAACTGAACAATTAAAATGTCTTCTTAAAACTCTTCGGGAGATATATCTCTGGAATAAACAAATGCAAATGTATGGGGCGTATCTCAGAATGACCTTGGTTGCATATGTATAAGGTGCATCCAGAGATACATCTTCGGAACTGGGGGGATATGTGGAAATCCACACTATGTGCTAGCTAGAAGTGTATAAGGTGGAATCCAAATTTAGCATGACACACTTTGGTGACTTTTATCTCCTTTAAGGTATCCTCTGGTTCAGCTCCCAAATATGTCACCTTCATATACATTGCATCAGCTTTGTTAATTCTGGAATGGTCTAATAGTATTTCCCTAATAAAAAGATGTAGCAAGCATGATACATTCTCGAGTGTGATATACATCTCCCTATGGGGAAGATGAAAAGTTGACGTCTCAGAGTGTCATCTTTCAACAAATGCTGAAACCATGCCATGGTTAATACTAGTATAATCTATCACGCATAAATCTTGCAACCCAGATAACTACATGGCATCATGAAAGCATTATTCCTCAGGTTATTACAGCCTCACAATCTTCTGACCATGGGTGGTGCATTTAAAGCATCACGGTACTATGCAAAAATAAACCATCGTCATAAGAGGAGAAAAATCTTTCGGAACATAAATTGATCTTATTATTTGTCTTAATGTGTAGTTATAAGAGGAGAAAAATGAATAAATATCTCTTTCGAAATATGTTTTGTGGAAGGTTGCTCGTGTGGGTAAGGATTGAGTTGTTCAGGAAGATGTTCAACAAGTTTTTGAGCAATGTGTAAGTATAACATTATTTTTTTAATAAAATAAAAAGTTCATTAACATATAATATTTATGCTTTATAATCACCACTAATCTTTTTCTATATGAATATGAATTTCAGGAGAATCTATCTCAATCTTTTAACTCCAGTTGAAGACCATGATTGCAGGAGCGTATTAAGTTGCATATTAAATATTTATGAGTATTCTGGTCGTGTGAGGGATAAGGGATTTAGGGTCACTCCAACAGCATTGTATAAACATCCAAAGAGTAAAAGTCCTAGCAATAAACAAGTGATGGAATCTTTGGAAGAATTAAAAGCTCAAATTCGTGAATTGCGAAAGAATAAAGAAAGATATATGCCAGAAAGGCGCGGTTCAGAATTTAAAGATACTAGTGACAAATATAGTATCAATTGTAGTTTTCAACAGAAACTTCCTGAGGTAATTATATATATTACCTTGAAATTAATTTAACACAATTTTTTTAATTGTCATATTTACACTTAGTCATATTTATTATTGGTTTAGGGCATTTCACCTTGTCAGCTCTATTTATCGTCACCAACTTATCGCATGGTTGACAAGGGAAAAATGTATAACACTTTAGGAGACTTACTTCACCATAAACCGCTCCCTACTGGATTTTTAAAAGTATCGATTAATATTGCTTTAGAGGAGGATGCGTTATTACCTATACCAGACGATGTTTCAGATGCAACATTGGTGGGAGACGTAATAACATCATATGTTGCATGGTCGTCAAACCTCATTTTCATAGATGATGAGGTATATTGAACATCATTATGAACCTTTCAGTATTCAAATGTTTTATGAGCCATGCATGTAAGTTATTCTTACATTTACATATCTTTTATTTACATGGTAATTTTAGACTCCTACAAAATCCAAATCAAAAGATAAGGACACTGTGCGGCACACCAGGTCAGCTGCATCAAAAAAACAGGTACATTGATATATATATATATATATATATATATATATATATATATATATATATATATATATATATATATATATATATATATATATATATATATATATATATATATGCCTATAAAGTGTCAGTTATATTATATCCTCTGAATTCAAAAGCTTCATGATCTTATACATTAATTACCTAACTTATATGATTTTTATATTCATGCTCAAGAGTTGCAATAAGTCAGGAAATATCATGCTTGAATTTAGCAATGTGTCCCAAAAAATAGATCTTGCAAAGACCGAGCCTAAAAAAGCATTTGTTCCTCGATTTGTGCCTTGAAATATATGTAGGAACAACAGATATGATGGAAGGTGGTATTCATGAAATACCTATGGAGGAAGGTATTTACGGTTTGACTTATACCGAAACAATTGCTAAAGAGGATTTAGATCAGATTTTTCAACATTCTAAATTAGGCATTGGTGTTATGAATTCATACATCAGGTACTCCGATCAATTTTATTTAAATAATTGAATAATTTATTTACTTATTTCAATGAATAATTTAATGTTGATTATGTTTTTATTTAAGGTTCTTGTATGACAAATTGATGCTCCCGCGTCAATTGACAGAAAGATTCCCATTCTTATCTTCCAATTGTATCAAAGCATGATTAATCGATCAAAGTCCAAATGCATTCCAAAATCACTTAGTCGATGCATTTATGGCCAACAGAGGTACAAAAAAGTTGTATTTTTTCCATATAATACTGGTCATGGGTTAGATTTCATTCTAATTTCATTTATTATAATTATTCGTTTTTTGACGTTGTATAGAAATTTTCCATCTAAACGTTTGTATTATTTTGCAGTGGACACTGGTTGTTGATTATGATTAATCTGATAAAAGAAATAGTATATAATCTGGATTTGTTAGATGGTGATCAAACAAAATACTCAGATATGAAGAAGATGGTTGATACGTAAGTGATGAGATTGTTCTAAATATTCGTGTGTGTATTTATTTATTATGTGAGACTGTTCTAAATATTCGTTTATATTATGTTAGATCTATACAAATATTCTGATCACAGAGACAAGCTCGAGTACCAAAGAGTAAAGCAAACAACATTAGTGTTAGAACACAGATTGGTGTTTAATATTATCTCTATGTTTTGATGATAACTCTAATGAAATTTTGTATTAAGAAAATATATACTCTAATTTTGTTCTAGTGTTTTTGTTTCAGATATTAAAATAAATATTCTTATGGAAGCAAAAATGCATCTGAACAGTATTCTACGCAAAGCTCTGAAGCATCAGAAGCAAGTCATCAGAAGACTCTGAGCGCTGCCAGAAGAGACTCTGAAGCAGAAGCTGCAGAAAACTCTGAAGCAGAAGCTGCAGAAGCATCTGAAGCGTAGCTGAAGAGTTTGTATGAAGAGTTTAAAGCATTATTTTAGAAGACTCTGAATGTACTTTACGCTGCAAGTACATAGGCTCTGATAAATAAGTATGCTCTGATCAGATCACTCACACTAAAGCACTATTGCTGCAACTCTGATATCTTTGAATCTGATCTGAAGAACAAGAAGCACATTAGAGGATCTGATGTTGTTTACGTTTGAAATGATGTCAGCACGTGAATAGACTTTGTACTATTCTCAACGTCCTCTCCAACGGAACTATTCCTTATTTGTGATAGACACAAGGATTCATGCAAAAGGCATTTCTATGAACATTCCACTTTTGAGAAAGAAAAAGTCATGTGAAGACAAAAGGCTACAGCTACTCTACTTGCACAATCTTCAAGCATTGGACTTTCAGCACTATAAAAGGACGTCTTCAACATCTTTTCAAGGTTAACGAATTATTGACAAGCTCATTGAAATTATTCAACAACTCTCATACAATCTTTCTTACTCAAAGCTGAATAGCTTTTATTCGTTCTTAATCTAAGTGTAAAAATCACAGTTTGTGATATAGCTTTTTAGAAGCATCTTAAACACTTGTTAGTTTACATTTATTTATAAAAGATTCCTTAAGAAGACCAAGTTATGGTCAGGATTTCTTGAGAAGACTAAGACAGTTGTTCTTAGTGGTTGACACTGTAATTTGTTTGAATATAGTGGATTAAGTCCTTGTGGAGAAAGGCAAATCACCTTGATAGGGTGGACTGGATTAGTTGAGTTCAACGAACCAAGATAAAAATATTGTGTTGTTTTTATTGCCATAACTTTTTCAAAACCCTTATTCAACCCCTCCTTCTAAGCGTTTTTCTCACCTTCAGTTGGCATCAGAGCTTCGGTTTTGTTAGTGCTCTCACTTCACCGTGAACAGAAAAGATCCAGTTGAGAAAACTCTTGATATATTTTGGTTGATACATTATGGCTGAAGCTTTAACATCCAACAACAACAGATATGAGGACAGATATAGAATCAGCATTAAACCCCCTTATGTTTTATGGGGAGAAGTTTGACTACTGGAAAGACAGAATTGAAAGCTTCTTTCTAGGATATGATGTTGACCTTTGGGATTTAGTCATTGATGGCTGTGTTCACCCCACTGATGGGGATGGCAAAAAGATAGACAGAAGATCTATGACTGAAGCTCAGAAGAAAGAATTCAGGAATCATCATAAAGCAAGAACCATACTACTAAATGCCATATCTCATACTGAGTATGAGAAAATTACTAACAGAGAAACAACATTTGGTATGTTTAAATCTTTGAAGATGACTCATGAAGGGAATTCTCAAGTCAAGGAGACCAAGGCTCTGGCATTGATCAAAAAATATGAAGCCTTCAAAATGGAGGAATCTGAATATGTAGAAGTTATGTTCTCTAGATTCTAGATTCTCATAGCTGGCTTGAAAGTTCTAGACAAGGGTTACTCCACTGTTGATTATGTTAAGAAGATCATCAGAAGTTTACCAACCAGATGGAGACCAATGGTCACTGCTCTGAAGCTTGCTAAGGATCTGAACAAGATCACGCTGGAAGAACTGATCAGCTCTTTGAGGAGTCATAAGATTGAACTAGAAGAAGATGAACCTCAAAAGAAAGGTAAGTCAGTTGCTTTAAAGTCTAACAAATATGTTAAAGCGTTGCAGTTTATAGAAGAAAGTTCTGAATAATCTTCTTCTGAAGAAGAAGATGAATTGTCCCTGTTGTCCAGAAGGATCAATAAACTCTGGAAGCATAAGCAGAAGAAGTTCAGAAACTTCAGGAAACCAAATCAACATAAAGAGTCTTCTGGACACAGAATATCTGGAAAGAAAGAGGTTGTCTGCTATGAATGCAAGGAACCTGGGCACTACAAGAATGAATGCCCAAAGCTTCAGAAGGAGAAGCCAAGAAGGAAGTCTGATCATAAAAAGAAAGTTCTGATGGCAACCTGGGATGATTCAGATGCATCTGAATCTTCATCAGACTCAGATGAAGAATGTGCAAATATGGCACTCATGGCTGATGTAGAAGACCATGCAGAAACATCTGGATCAGAATCAGAATCAGATTCTGAGGAGGTATTTTCTGAACTTTCTAGAGCAGAACTTATTGAGAGTTTATCTGAAATGTTGGAAAACTATAGTAAGATTAAGCTCAAATACAAGAAGCGTGAAAACAATCTTGTATCTGAGAATGATCTTCTGAAATCAGAAATTGCTGAGCTCAAAGCAAACAATTTGAAAATTAAAAATGAATTAGAAAAAGCTCAACAAGATTCTGAAGTTGAAACTAAGTCAAAATTTAAAAATATTTTAGAAGAATATGACTATAGTTTTCAGAAGTTTCTGGCAAGAAGCATAGAGATAAGCAAGATGGCTTCAATGATCTATGGTGTAAGCAGAAATAACAGGAAGGGTATTGGATATGAATCTTCTTCTGAGAAAGATTTAAATCCAACATCTGTTGATAAAATAATCATTAAGAATACTCCTTTGTATTCTACTTTTAAGTATGGTCATCTTAATGACATTAAACACACACGTTCTGGTCAGAACATTCCTATGTTTAAACCTAAAGTTAGTCAGAACAAACCTGCTGTCAGAAGACAGAAGTTTAGACAAAACTTTAAGGCAACTAACCCTAAAGGACCCAAAAAGATCTGGGTACCTAAAGACAAAATAATATCTGTTGCAGACATCTTTAGCAGCAAAGTCAAAACACCAATCTTAGTACCTGGACTCTGGTTGCTCGCGTCATATGACGGGAAGAAGGTCTATGTTCCAAATCCTAGAACTTAGATCTGGAGGAGACGTCAAGTTTGGAGGGAACCATAGGGGCAAGATAGTTGGCTCTGGAACTATTGGCAATGGTAATCTTCCTTCCATTTCTAATGTCTTACTTGTTGAAGGATTAACACATAACTTATTGTCCATAAGTCAATTAAGTGACAATAGTTATGACATAATCTTTAATCAAAAATGTTGCAAGGCTGTCAGTCAAAAGGATGGCTCAATCCTATTTAATGGAAAGAGGAAGAACAACATTTATAAAATCAATCTTTCAGAACTTAAGGTTCAGAATGTAAAATGCCTTATGTCTGTTAATGATGAGCAATGGGTCTGGCACAGAAGATTGGGGCATATTAGTATGAGACGTATATCTCAGATTAATAAACTCAATCTGGTCAGAGGACTTCCTCAGTTGAAGTTCAACTCATATGCTCTTTGTGAAGCATGTCAAAAAGGAAAATTTTAAAAATCTTCTTTTAAAACTAAAAATGTTGTTTCAACCTCAAGACCATTAGAGTTACTTCATATTGATCTGTTTGGACCAGTGAAAACTGCTTCCATCAGAGGCAAGAAGTATGGATTAGTCATTGTTGATGACTACAGCAGATGGACATGGGTGAAATTCCTAAAACACAAGGATGAGTCACATTCTGTGTTCTTTGACTTCTGCAAACAAGTCCAGAATGAAAAAGATTTTAAAATTGTTAAAGTCAGAAGTGATCATGGTGGTGAATTTGAAAACAAATATTTTGAAAAATATTTTAAAGAAAATGGCATTGCACATGATTTCTCCTGCCCTAGAACTCCTCAACAGAATGGAGTTGTAGAGAGGGAAAATAGAACATTGCAAGAAATGGCCAGAACCATGATCAACAAGACTAATCTGGCAAAACATTTTTAGACAGAAGCAATTAACACAGCTTGCTATATTCAGAACAGAGTGTCTGTAAGACCTCTTATGGAGAAGACTCCCTATGAATTGTGGAGGAATAGAAAGTCTAAAATTTCTTATTTCCATCCTTTTGGATGTGTATGTTTTATGTTGAATACTAAAGAGAATCTGAACAAGTTTGATTCTAAAGCACAGAAGTGTTTCATGCTTGGGTATTCTGAACGCTCTAAAAGCTACAGAGTATACAATACTGAGACACAGATTGTGGAGGAATCAATACATGTTAGATTTTATGATAAGCTTGGCAATCAAAAGCCAAAGCAGCTTGATAATTCTGCAGATAGAGAAGTAATTCTCACAGACTCTGAAGACTCAGAGGCAGAAAAGGCTCAAGTGAAAGAATCAGAAGCAACGTCAGATGCAACTCCATTGGCTGCTCAGATGAACAATTTGAATATTTTTGAAGAACCAAATATTAAAGGATCATCATCCAGAATCAAGGCCTCTCACCCAGAGGATATGATAATTGGAAAGAAGGATGACCCTATCAGAACAAGGTCTTTCCTCAGATCATCTGCAACATCACTTTTTAGGTTGGTGTCTATCATTGAACCAACTTCTGTTGATGAGGCTCTGAATGATAATGAGTGGATACTTGTTATGCAAGAAGAGCTAAATCAATTCACCAGAAATGACGTCTGGGATCTGGTTCCAAGACCTAAAGGATTCAATATTATTGGAACTAAATGGGTCTTCAGAAACAAATTAAATGAGCAAGGAGAAGTTGTAAGGAACAAAGCAAGGCTAATTGCTCAAGGGTATAGTCAGCAAGAAGGAATTAACTACACAGAGACTTATGCTCATGTGGCCAGGTTAGAGTCTATACGCCTACTCATTTCTTTTGCTGCACAAAATAACATCACTCTTTATCAGCTGGATGTTAAGAGTGTCTTCTTAAATGGTATTATAGAAGAGGAAGTTTATGTTCATCAACCTCCTGGCTTTGAAAATGATAAATTTCCAGAACATATTTTTAAACTTAAAAAATCACTCTATGATTTAAAACAAGCTCCCAGAGCTTGGTATGAGAGATTAAGTAATTTTCTTATGGAAAAGAATTTTATCAGAGGCAAATTGGATACAACTATCTTCTGTAAATCATTTAAGAAAGATTTATTAATTTGTCAAATTTACGTAGATGATATTATATTTGGATCTACCAATATTACGCTGGGAAAGGAGTTTGCTCTTTCTATGCAGGCTGAATTTGAGATGAGCATGATGGGAGAACTCAGATTCTTTTTGGGAATCCAAGTCAATCAAACTCCAGAAAGTACCTACATACATCAGACTAAGTATGTGAAGGAGCTTCTAAAGAAGTTTAACATGACTGAAAGCAAATCAACAAAGACTCCAATGCATCTTACAACAGAGGTATGATTGGATCTCTTCTGTATTTGACTGCTTCTCACTTAACAGCTGTTAAGAGGATTCTAAGGTATCTGAAAGGTACTACTAATGTGGGTTTGTGTTACAGAAGTAAACAAGCTTCTCACTTAACAGCTGTTAAGAGGATTCTAAGGTATCTGAAAGGTACTACTAATGTGGGTTTGTGTTACAGAAGTAAACTTTGTTGATAGAAACAAAATAATATGGAGATGCGGGGTATCGATCCCCGTACCTCTCGCATGCTAAGCGAGCGCTCTACCATCTGAGCTACATCCCCATGAAGTTTGATTTTTAACATGTTTATATTTATTATAAGCTATATATATATATATATATATATATATATATATATATATATATATATATATATATATATATATATATATATATATATATATATATATATATATATATATATATATATATATATATATATATATATATATATATATATATATATATATATATATATATATATATATATATATATATATATATATATATATATATATATATATATATATATATATATATATATATATATAATATTATTATTATTATTATTCACATATAAATAGAAACTGGAAACTTATTTAAAATTTGAAAAAATGTACAAAACTTTTTTTTTTTTTATGGCACAAAACGTTTAGTAAAAGTTACATATTTATTTAATTTTTGGTTTCACATATTTCCCCATTTTTGCATATTTTATAATAGTCAAATATCTAAAATATAAAGCACATTCTAAAATCTAAAATATTTATGTTTATTCAAAATTTTAAAACATGAGATGTGCGGTAGCGAATTGTAATCTATAAAAATTTGGATTTTTGTTTTGAATTTTCACTAATAATTTCATGTTTTTAATTTACCAAAAAAAATACCAATCTAGTAAATTTTCAACTGAATAAATTATAAGGACAAAATAGAATTAAATTTTCTTGGAGATGAGAAGTGTAGGTGGGATATCAAATAGATTCTTCTCTAAATGAGTTTTTAAATGGCATAAATATACTGGGCTTTCTTCTAAATGAGCCCGTGTTTTTTCCTATGAACTATCAAAATTTTTAAAATTTTGGAAAAATAATTTTAAAAAATTTGGAAAAACAAGGCTGATATCGAATTTATCAAAAAATTCGGTATTCTATTTTTTTAACTGATAAAAGTTCCATTTCGAAACTTCTAAAAATTTGATTTATTACCGAAAATTTTGAATGAACTATCAGAAAATATGTGGAGATGTCAAATTTAATTAGGATGATGACAGGTTAAATCTTCCAAATTATGATCCAACATTTCTCATGTTCAAGTTTTGACGTTTCTATTTGCTTATGGGCTAAAATTAATTGACCTTTAAGCTGATTTCCAAACAATGGCATGCATAATTAAAAAGAAATTGTATGAATAATTTAAATTAGAGAATTTCTTATAGCACCCTATGTATTTCTACTGTACCATGTGAAATTTCACATATGTCCTCTGATCCTAGAGATATATTTTCTGACACACCCATAGTTCATTGAACGTTGAAATATTTCGAAGATATATCTCTGGAACAGTTCGGAGCTTAAGTCGCGTCAGACTCTTCTTCTCCCTTATTTCACAGTTTATTCAACACACAACATCTAACTCTTCTCAATACAGTCCCTACCCCAAATAAAATTTCATCAAACAAGGCTCAATGTAACTCAAGGGAACACCAAGCATCATCTCAAATATCGGAAACAACATTTAAATCATCAATTTCACGTAAGTTTTTCGAGTTTTTGATAAATATTCGAGTTTTAGTGTAAATGTGTAAAAATCAATGATTAGGGGTAGAAATATGTAGAAATCACATGTAGCATGGTTTAGACTTAGTTGTGACTTGTTTGTTGGCTTAAAATGGCGATAAAATCATTTTTTTTCACATTGCATGTGGCATATTACTCCATTGTCGCAACCTTTGAGTTGCAGAACATTCCGGAGATACATCTCCGGAAATGTTCAGCATTTCATATACTTTGGGAAATTCCAGAGATGCATCTCCAAAACTCTTCAAAGTTAATAGTTTTATGGTGTTTCCAGAGATGCATTTCCAGAATTGTTCAAGTTATTGTCTTATGGTGTTTCTAGAGATACATCTTCAGAATTTCTTGCAGTTTGTTTCTTTTTTTAATTTTCTTGTTTGTGCGTTTTGTTTACGTGCACTAATTATATCTCTTACTTTACCTTACATGCATAATGATTGACAGAGTCGACAGACTGAGACATGGTCGGGTTGCCCAACATGCATTCGTTCGGCGGAAGTGGTGCCAACATATTCTTGAGGCAGCAGGTACCTCTAGTCAGGTAGAGGTGTCGACTTCTGGGGTGCATTCTACTTCTGGGGATCATGCTTCACCTCATACCACTTCATCTCAGTCTATTCCACCTTCTTATTCTTGAAAGAGACATGATTCACCATCTAACGTGTCACTTCCCCCATCATCTCGTAGACATCAGGATTCACCAGTGCCACTTCTTGTTGATCTAGTGTCACCTCTCGCTGATGATCCAACTTATTGAATGCCACCTCTGGAGGGTGAGGCTGTTGTGAATGCCGAGCCAAACGGTTTTGGAGGAGGTTCATCTATTTTGTCCCTACTTCCTCTGTATCCATACTATAATGTCAGACATATCTGGAATGGAGAGGTAACATTAGTTGGATTTTTTATCTATTGTGTATGTCTATTTTAATTGCTCTAGTTGATTATTTGTGACATTAATTATTTATGGAAATTTTTAGCAGTGTGATCCATAGAAGTTTCTTAACCATGGGATGAAGATTGGTTTTAGACGGTTCTATCTTTATCTAGTATGAAGGACCTATACATGATCAGGTACAACCTGGTCAACCACGAGATGCTTATAATGTATTCGTTGAGAGATGGCACTCTGAGAGATAACCCCACAAAGTAACATGAGCCTTTTCATCATGCTTTATCCTCACTCATACTCTTTCCGGGAAACTTTCCAGAAGGTCACCCATCCGGAAATTGCTCCAAGTCAAGCACGTTTAACTATAGAGTTCTTATGAAATGGGCGACCGAAAAGAAGATGCATCTTATTGGTATACTCAATACTAATTAATCCTTTTAAGTATTTCTTCAACCATGTATCCAATACTTCCACTGCCTTAGGATCCCTCTCATTTCGATGTGAATTCAGTTTATCCCTAGAAGCTGCTAGGAGTGTCTCATTGCCATGCCTCATGCACCGATAACTACTCTCTTGCCCTCGGGTGTTACATGTAACCACTTTTCATCCTCTTCGACCTCGGGTGTTACAAGATGTCTATCAACTGGACGATGTCTCGTGTTTTTTATATCTTCCGATCAGGGGAGATTCCTTGATCATGGGAGGATTACCAGAGATGAGGCAGTTGATATGATGGCAAAGCATCTGGGACAGATCCAGAAAAGGAAGGGTGTGAATGAATCACCTTGCATTAGATTCATTTGAATATTTATCTCTTTTATTGGACACTCATTCACTAGGACATAATTATTACACAAAAATACAAAAATTCAAGACCGTCACATGACATCAAAATCAAACCATACTAACTAAATTAAATATAAAATAATTTTTTATTAGAAGTATTTGAAACATTGCTAAAGGATTAAAGGGTATGATCCTAAAGCAAGTGAATATGGCCTTTGATTCTAGCATTAATGTTTCGACCGATTTTAAATTCGCTCACAAATGCGTTTACAAAATAGTATTTTTTTTAGGTGTGAGAATACGGTACAATTAATTCTTTAAAAAAATTTATTTGTTAAGACGAAGAGTATAAATGCTATATATAAACTAGGTTGCTTTTTTTTACCGAATTTTTCTAAAAATTCTATGAGTATGATGTGTGTTTTACCAGCAATTTTGAAATAATCAATAAAAATGCATATATTCACACCTAATATTTACAAAATGTTGTTAAAAACACATACATGCATAACAAATTTTTAAAATTGACGATATATGTAAAAATGTGATCAAATATTTCAAAAAAGTCGGAATGTCAATTTTTTAAAATATTTTTATTTTTATTTTTTTGTCTATAGTGAGAAGAAGAAGAAGACACAACAAGATCATGATGTTGAGCCAAATGTTGTTATCGTAGATGATATTGAGGTAGAGGTGACAATTTAGGATGATACGAAAGTTTTTGCTTAGATAGATACAGAGGTTCCTATTTTAGCTGATACGGAGGTGTCGACTCAGGCTTGTACAAAGGTATTTGTTTAAGCTAACACAAATGAGGGATTCCATAGAGGGCTCTTCGACCCTACCTTTCTCACTGGGTATGATGATTGTGTGGTCTTTAGATTATGGCAGTGAGATGTATAAATATTTTAATTTAAGTAGTTTTTATTTATTGCTAGTCAATTGAAAGTAAATGATAATGTATGCTTTATTTGTTATAGGACCGCGCTCCATTGAAGGTCCTCACTCATGGGTTAAAGTTGAAGAGATTCTATAAAGTCCAGATGCCTGATTTGAGCAGGGAAATTATCGCTAATGCTGACTTGTGGTCGTTGGTAGAGTGTTCGCTCACCATGGGAATAAATGTCCTACATCAATAAAAGAAGCTGAAGCATGGGAAGCAGCTAAGAAAGCTTCTAGAGGATTGCGTTTCCTTGCCTCCTCCACCTGTATAATTATTGTGACACAATATTCACAGAACAAATAGTTTTGAAAAACAAGTAAACACTTGTTGATTAAGTAATCATAAACACACATTCATTAAACATCACATAATAAAACCACAATTAATAAAACAAATTGTAAGAAAAAACTGCAACATAATTCTTATTATTCACTTGTGTTATTAGTAGGCAATTGAAACCTACACAGAGGATAAGAGTTGCTTATATTCAACCAATCTTGAATACAATCCATATGAAACATATGTGAACATGGCATACAGACACCAACTTTAAAATCTTCAAAACAAATACTACATTTTTCTGTTTCTTTGGTTGTTACCGTCTTCAATTCCTCAATACACGATTTAGCCGCAGGAACAAACCTAATATCTTCTTCAGTCTCAATACCCTCTTCCCAGCCATATTCCCATTCATCTTCATCAATTTGAACGTCATTAACGAACCTGTTATCTTCAATTTCCATATCCTCTTCCCAATTATAGCTCTGTGTATCTCCATTAACATTTTCATTCTGATAATCTTCAACCGTCCTTCTTAACTCATCATCTTCTTGTACTTCAATATCCATCTCCTCAGCCCAATAATACTCCCAATCATCTTGATAACCAATTTCATTGGGGTCATCTTCAATAGTCCTTGTAGCAGCATGAACCAATGTATTAACTTCATCTTCTTCTACTTTTATTTCCTCTTCTTTAAGATTCCGTGTAACAGAAAAATCAACTCTAATAGAAAGATTCCTCGAGTTCTTATATGCCCCATTAACCATCTCACATACACATTGTGAAATTTCTATTACCACCATGGTAAAAGCAGCTTCAGGAACATCAATTTCAGAAAGCCACTTTATAACACTAGAATTCACGATTTCTTTATCTTTCGACACATAATAAAGACCATAAAATTTAGTTTCACTTGAATAAGGAAACATTTGATCACTCGGAACACTAATAATGGTGTAATCGAATTCTATATTGATATATGGATCATTGTCGCATAATTCATCAGAATCGATTGAAAACATATGTGGATGTGCGGTACAATGGTATTCATCCATGATAAACTCTGTACTCTTGAAAATGAACTCTGTATTCTTGAAAATGTATAAAGTCACGTTCTTGAATTGAGTTGTTGTATATATAGCTTCTGAAATTAAATAACAAACTTTCTTAAAGATTAAATCTGTAAAAAAAAAAAACGATTGTTAACAAATTTATCAATTACATCTAATTATTTAATTAACGTGGTTTATATATATATATATATATATATATATATATATATATATATATATATATATATATATATATATATATATATATATATATATATATATATATATATATATATATATATATATATATATATATATATATATATATATATATATATATATATATATATATATATATAAAAGGATTTTGAATTTAAAAACTAAGGTAATAATCACAAAAAAAACGAGAAAAAAAAATAAAGCATTAAAATAGCGGATTAATTATTATTGCATTAAAATAGTGGATTAGTTATTATTGCAGTTTGGTTCATCTTTTTGTTTATTTATTTATTTATAGTTCATTGTAACAATCCTTTGGTAGCGCAAAAAATAGAATAGTATTGTTTGATTGTATAAGATAAGATTTGATATATATCTATTCTGTAACATTTTGAATATATTTTTTTTAATTTATTTTTGAATTTTATATATTTGTTTATATTAAAATTGTTAATAATAAATATTTAAATTAATTAATCTCAAAACAACTCTTTTCAATGTGATGCATAAGAGGAAGATTCAATTAAGTCTTTCACAATGAATTTTGACATTTATTTGTTATCATGGAACATAATTCACTTTCTACCGACTTTATGTGTGACAACTATACAAATCAACAACTCAATGATTCTTTTAACATATAATTATAAAAACATGTAAATCTCAAGTTTCTTAATTCAATTAAAATAAATATTAAAAAATTGAATTGATGTTGACAAATTAAGCTTTGTGAAGATTTAGAATATAAGAAAGACTCAATTTTTCCCACTATATAAATATTATAATTTAAGAAGAAAAATGTATGATTTTCAATCCATAATTTCACAATTTCAACCCTAAACGACGTGGTTTCTCCATATATCTAAAGTTAAGTACCACAATGATTATGGTCAATCTATTGTAACCCCTTCGTGGAGTTTGTCAAACACAGAAAGTGATACTGAAGAATTCTATGGCAACTATCTTCGTCCTTGAAGGAAGAGCTGGTGAAGCTAGCAGAGCGACAAATGGAGCTAATCTCACCTTTCAAAAAGAAGAAACCCTGTTAAGAGATGAGTTAGGACTCTCAACTGGGATCAAAGGGAAAGGCCTAACACTAGTTATGGATAGAAACCTTGAGATCATCTAGTTAGATGATAATTTGATGAAGTTAGTAAGGATAGGAGTTGACCTATCTTCGGAAGGAAATAAAGGATTATCCTGATTTTGGAGAAGAAGCAAGAAACCTTCGCTTGGCATTATCTACTGATGGAATGAACCCACATGGTCTGCAAAGTATCTCACATTTCATATGGCCTGTGATTATTATGATTTATAACCTACCTCCATGGTTGTGTATGAAGCATAAGTACATGATGTTATCTATGTTAATTTCTGGGCCTAAACAACCAGGAAATGACATAGACATATACTTAACACCTTTAATCGAAGACTTAAAGATTTTGTGGAAGAACGGTGTGGAGGTTTATGATGGATACATGAAAAAAAGTTTCAATTTAAGGGCGATGTTGTTTGGCACAATTAATGATTTTCCAGCATACTGAAATCATTAGGGTATAGCATTAAAGGTCAATGTGTGTGTCCTATTTGTGAAGAAAACACATATTGGACGCAATTGGAATTTCGTCAGAAGAATGTCTTTCTCAGTTATCGTAGATTCTTAAATTCTAATCATCACTAAAATGGGTGGAGAAAAGCATTCAATGGAAATATAGAACAAGGTAGAACTCCACCTACATTGACAGGTGACCAAATTTTTAAAAAGGTGAAAGATGGGAGTACTCAGTTTGGCAAGCCTATTTCACATACTATTGTCACACGTGGGTGGAAGAAGAGGACAATTTTTTTAAAATTTCTATATTGGAAGTCTTTGTATGTAAGATATTTTCTTGATGTTATGCATATTGAAAAAATTGTATTTGAAAGTGTTATTGGTACATTACTCAATATACAATGAAAGTCTAAGGATGGCTTAAAGCAAGAAAGGACTTAATAGCGATGGGAATAATAAATGAATTAGGACCCTTGGAGAATGGAAAACAAACATATCTACCACCTGCTGCTTATACTCTATCTAGAAAGGAGAAAAAGATATTGTGTACATTTCTAAGTGAAGTTAAAGTTCCAGAAGGATACTCTTCAGATATTAGAAGACTTATGTCTATGAAAGACCTCAAGTTAAAGAATTTTAAGACACATGATTGCCATGTTATAATGGAACATATTCTACCAATAGGTATACGTTCTATTTTTCTAGAAAAAGTAAGAGGTGCAATAACTAAATTGTGTTTTTTCTTCAGGTCAATTTGTAGTAAGGTGATCGATCCTACGATCTTACCATCATTGCAAAAAGAAATAGTTATTACTTTGTGTCATCTTGAAATGTATTTTCCTCCCTCATTTTTTAACATAATGGTACATCTACTTGTTCATCTTGTGAAGGATACACAACTGTGTGGACCAGCTTATATGAGATGGATGTACCCTGTTGAACGTTATATGAAAATATTAAAAGGGTATGTGAAAAACCGAAGTCGACTAGAGGGATGTATTGTTAAACGATACATTGTTGATGAAGCAATTAAGTTTTGTACTAAAAATTTGTCCAATGTTCAATCCATTGGACTCCCCAAATCTCATGTTGTCGGAAAAAAGAAGGAAAAAGTTAATTGGAAATAAATTTGTGACAGTTTCAAGGGTTGAACGGGAGCAAGTGCATTTGTATGTTCTATACAATGATAACGAGGTTGAGCCATATGTTAAAATGCACAAGGATGAACTCCGAGATTTAAATCCGAATAGAAATGAAAATTGGATAGTACGATATCACAATCGAAGTTTTATACCATGGTTCAAGGATCATATTTATTCAAAGTTTCATTCAGATCTCGCTTCAATAACAGAAAGGTTGAGATGTTTAGCATATGGTCCAAGTTTGCATGTATTTTCTTATAGCGCATACGCAATTAATGGATACACATTTTATACCAAAGAACAAGATGATAAAAGTATTATACAAAATAGTAGTGTCACTGTGGTAGCTGAAGTGATGCACATTTCAAGTGTGAAGGACTTAAATCCCAAATATGCAAATCTGTCATATTTTGGGGTTATCAAGCGCATTTGGGTGTTTGATTATGAGAAGTTTCAGATTCCTATCTTTGGTTGCAAGTGGGTTGAAAATAATAATTGCATACAAATGGATAAGTCAGAATTTTTGCAAGTGGATCTTAATAGGGTGGGGTACAAATATGAGCCTTTTATTCTAGCCACGCAAGCTAAACAAGTGTTCTATGTCACTGATCCGACAAGTAAGAAATGGTCTATATTGCTTTTATCTAACAAAGTAATTGATTATAACATTGGAGATTAAGTTGATATTGGTGTTGAGAAGGAATCGTATATTATAAATGATCAAGATGAGAATATAGAGCGAATGAATCGTATATTAGAAATGATTATAATAAGGGAATTTGGATTAATCCGTCCGTCCATGTTGTTAAGAGACAAGTAAACCATATTCCAACCAAGAAAAGAAAGAGATGTTACTGAAAAAGGTACTAGTAAAAATGATATATTCTGTCATTCAGTAATATTATATATTTGTCATTCAATAAAATTATATATTTCTAATTTTATATATTCAATGGATTATGGATTATGGATGTTGATATTTGTTATTTCATATTTATGTTTTTCTTTATTACAGGTGAAATGGCTAGTAACGAGGAAAATGCACATGATACTTCTAAAAATGATGGAAACGAATCAGTACATGATATGGAAGGAGATATTAGACAAGGAATAACGATTATGAAGGGAATAATTCGTGCAAGAGATAAAGGTATACAATATGACATACATTGGAATGAAATAGACCAATTAGTTGAGTTTAACTGTGTAATGTTGACAAGTTACATTAGGGCACTTGTTCGTTCACAAATTCCAATCACTTGTGATAATTGGAGAACTCCATCATTGAAACCCGCTAAAGAAAAAATGTGGAGTGAAATACAAGTATCATATGCGATGTTATTTGTTTTTGTTGACGATTATGTCTTTAAATTACTTATACTAACACACTTTATGTATGCTAATTTGTTCACAAAGGTCTTTTAACATTGGTGACGAGCGGAAAAAAATATTGTCTTCAATTGGCCGAAAAAAGACTCAGAGGGTTTTGAGCATTTTTAACGAACAAGTTTCTTAAGGATTCTCATGGAAATTTTGTTGAATTAGAACGTCTAAAGAAGTATGCATATTTGATTTCACCTGAAGAATGAGAAACTTTTGTTGTCAAACGAAGACCCCAAGAATTCCATGTAATTTTAACTTATCATGAACATTGTATAATATTTATACTTGTTTCACATGTACTCAGAAAAATACAACATTTGATCAAATTTTAAAATAAATTTTACTTGGTTAAATGGCTTAAACTGTCCAAAAAGACGACCGAAAAGTGATCGAAAAATTTAAATGAGTACGGCAGGTTAAGCTACGCGAAACACAGATCAACATTACTGACGTTTGTAGGCTCAATCTTAAAAAATTTCGTCCACTGGTTTTTCGCACAGTTGACTTTTAGTTTGACTGATTCGCTTGTAATCCAACAAGTTTATTTTAACTGATAAATTGAATATTGTGCAAGATGCGAAACATGATAAACTATACAAATGTATGAACTTTTCGGAGAAACATCATTCGGAGAAACTACTTGTTTTGTGAAAACATCAGGGTGCACCATATCTATTAGAAACAATTAAAACAATTATAGAACATTAATTAATCTACTGCTGCAGAAGGGCTGGAAGATGAACACATACACATTTTGGATATGTATCTCCGGAAAAGTTCATACATGTTCCAGAGATATATCTTCGGACACAGCGTAAGTTTTTTCGGAAAAAATTCATGAATAATGTGAGTAATGTAGAGGAAAAAACAATCTTTACCTGAAATTTTATCTTCTTTTGCTTCTTGTGACATGTTGTACCAAAAGGATGGAGATTTAGAGTGAAAAATGGATTGAGAATGAAAGGTTTTTAGGGTGAGGGTTTATGTTGAGAATGAAGTATGGCAATACTGATCATGCAACTGGAAGTTATATCAAATATTTTCAGAGATGCAGCTCTAGAAATACCTGACATGCAAAGGTGACAAAAAAGTTCAAATTGTCGCCCACAATTTCGGATATGCATCTCTGAAATATCCACTGAACTGAATAATTAAAATATTTTCGTAAAACAGTTCTGGAGATATGTCTCTGGAATATCCATTAAACTGAACAATTAAAATGTCTTCCTAAAACTCTTCGGGAGATATATCTCTAGAATAAACAAATGCAAATGTATGGGGCGTATCTCAGAATGACCTTGGTTGCATATGTATAGGGTGCATCCAGAGATACATCTTCGGAACCGGGGGGGATGTGTGAAAATCCACACTATGTGCTATAAGTGTATAAGGTGGAATCCAAATTTAGCATGACACGCTTTAGTGACTTTTATCTCCTTTAAGGTATCTTCTGGCTCAGCTCCCAAATATTTCACCTTCATATACATTGCATCGGCTTTGTTAATTCTGAAATGGTCTAATAGTCTTTCCCTAATAAAAAGATGTAGCAAGCATGATACATTATCCAGTGTGATATACATCTCCCTATGGGGAAGATGAAAAAAAAATGAATACACCAAAATGATCATTAAAAATATATATAATTTGGAAAAATACAACATTTGATCAAATTTTGAAATAAATTTTACTTGGTTAAATGGCTTAAACTGTCCAAAAAGACGACCGAAAAGTGATCGAAAAATTTAAATGAGTATGGTAGGTTAAGCTACGCGAAACACAAATCAACATCACTGACGTTTGCAGACTCAATATTAAAAAAATTTCGTCCACTGATTTTTCGCAATGTTGACTTTTAGTTTGACTGATTCGCTTGTAAATCCAACAAGTTTATTTCAACTGATAAATTGAATATTATGCAAGATGCGAAACATGATAAACTATACAGATGATACAAAAAGACATAGGGTCTTAGAGTAAAAAATTAGAGTATGCCAATCATTTCCTTTGGTTCTTTCGTTATCTGCGTTTTTTGCAACACGTTATCAATCTATATCATTTTTTATTCTATATCATTTTTCTTCTTCTTTTATTTTATATGTGTCACATTGCATAAGATTGATCATTCTAGATCTTATAATATGTATCATTTTGTTTGTAACTTATGCCTTATGTGTAACCTAGATGTTTATGTGTAACCTAGATGTTTATTATGTTTTTTTTACTTAAGTTATTCTTAACTTGTGCTATATATTATTAAGTCATTTGCTTTCAACACTATTTTTTCTTTATTTTTGTTATTTATATTATTTTAATAGTCAAACAACTTTGATACAAGAGACGACATAAGCAACTCCAACACAATATAAACAACTTCAGCATAAGTTATGATTCATTTCAACTATTTGCACTTTTATCAAGTTCAACAAAACACTCCTTAGTATTTTTTTTAATGTTTCTAGAATAATTCAAACTTGCTAAAATAGCGTGTGTAAATCTAACTAACGGTGAGTCGAACTCAATTGATCATTTGGCTCCATGACAATAAAATGTAATGATCATTATCTTTACATTTTTACAATCTGAAATATGAAGATGACAATTGATTGAGAATAATTTTTAATACACACCAACCTCCAAATTTTGTCATAGTTAAGAAGAGTTTCAATGCATTCACCAGGACTATAGCTCTATAGAACATAATGACTTTAGAAATCAATTTTTCTTATGTAAACATTGTACAATCTTTTTTAATTTTATGATGAAATTTTCTTTAATGGTTGTGTTAAAAGAAAACTAGCTCACAAAAGGAATGATAAGTAATTCATACCTATTTAAAAAAACGAAATAAATAAAAATATGGAGATGCGGGGTATCGATCCCCGTACCTCTCGCATGCTAAGCGAGCGCTCTACCATCTGAGCTACATCCCCATAGTTTTTAAATTATAACATGTACTTATTTATTAATTAACATACATTGTTTTTTCACCAATTGAAAGATATATATATATAAATAATTGTTATTCACATAGAAATAGAAATTAAAAAACTTATTTAAAAATTGAGAAAATGTACAAAACTATTTCATTAGATGTTTTTCTATATTTTTGCACAAAATTTATTCTTTCTTTATGGCATAAAACTTTTAGTAAAAATTAGATATTTATTTCATATTTATTTTAATGTCCAATGGATTTGAAACATAATTTTTAGTTACACATATTTCCCCTTTTTTGCATTTCTTTTATAATAGTCAAATATCTAAAATGTAAAGTACATTCTAAATATTTAAAATATTTTTGTTTATTCAAAATTTAAAATATGAGATGTGTGGTAGCCAATTTTAATCTATAAAAATTTGATTTTTCTTTTGAATTTTCACTAAGAATTTCACGTTTTTAATCTACCGAAATAAAATTAAAATATCAATCTAGTAAATTTTCAACTGAGTAAATTATAAGGATAAAATAGAATTAAAACATTTCCTGGGAGATGGGAAGTGTAGATTTCAAATAGATTTTTCTCTAAATGACTCTTCAAATGGCATAAAAATAATGGGCTTTCTTCTAAACGAGTTCGTATTTTTTTTTCATTGAAATGTTGGAGGATTTTAACCATGGACCATCAATTAAATCTGAGAATTTTTTATTGTAACTTATATGTTTCTACCGCACTATGCAAAATTTCACTAATGTTTTTTTTCTTCGAATATATATCTTTGGATGCACTTTATACATACTCAATAAAAGTCATTCTGAGAGGCGCTCTGTATATTGAGTTTAATTTGTTTTGGAGATGCATTTTCGGAACTATATTGTAGATACATTTTTGGAAAAACACCAGAAACAGATTCAACGGAAAATGAATTTTTCAAAATACAATTGACATTCATAACATAAAATGATCATTACAATGATGATTTCAACAGAAAATTAAATATTACATTTCAATATCCCAATGGATGCTTGCACATCTTCAGGATATCTTCGACCGTTCTTTGTAGTGTCGCTTCCAACTCGAGCAGAACTTTCTCTTCGAAATTAAAATACGTATCTCACATAGCCCTAACATCCGCTTGAGTCTTGAGCTCAAATTTGTTGAACACGATGTTCCCTTTGTTGTCAATCGAAGGTGAACGGTACTCATGCTTCAGAATCCTTCATTTGTCTCTATAAAGTAGGAGATAATGGATTTCGTCTATGATATCTTTGATGGGGGTGAGATCGGTGAGCTTAAACGTCCTCTCGGGTGTAGAGTCGTTGGAGTAGGAGATATTTGCGACATACCAGCGAATGTTTATTTGTGACATTTGAGACATATTGAGTTTGTGTGAAATATAACACAAGAACACCTAAATTTATATAAGACCTAGTTCAATATGCACCACTCATTAATTGTCATATTGATCTGAAGATATACTTCTGAAATCGCACCCTATTATCTTATTCTAGAGATGCATCTCCAGAACTTCCCCTGAATCGTTTCAAAAATAAACCATATAACAGAATCTTTCTGAGATGTATCTCCAGAACTTCTCCTGAAGCATTTCCAAAATAGAACCATATAACAGACAATCACATTAAGACCAAATATGAAACATATGTGCATACATACCAAATATGAATAAAAAGTGAATATGTAACACTTCATTCATATTGAGATACAAATATATACAATTATTTGTTCGGTTAAAACAGAAATCAAAACAATCGAAACAAGTGTCGCTGGCTAAATCTATAGGTGGTACCCTCTTGGACTTTTGTGCATTCGATTCTTTTTCAATATTGTTCAATCTCTCGAATTCTTGCATCCTTTCCATGAAATGATCCAGCCATGTCTCGGCTTTTTCGGTTGAATGAGTCGTCCACTCCGGTGACGTAATTGGTATGGGGCAACCCGGTTTCAAGTAAACTTGAACAAAATGACTTGATTTTGAAAGTCATCTAATACATGTGATACGATCATTTGGATTTTGAAGTGGTGTGGTGCGTATTGGGAAAAAGGTTTCCAAAAAACCGTAGCGTGTCAGGTCAATGCACACCTTATCATATGCGCATGCTATTAGGTGACCCATTTCCGGGAAGTTCATCTATTTTGACTCCAGTGTCGGACTGCTCAGGCCAGGAACAAGATACTAATAAACCGCATTGAATTTTCTTTATTTTCGTACAACCACGTGTACAATTCTTTATGCGTCTTCAACTCTTGGATAAGTTGATGTCGAACAAGCACATGATTATCTTCTCCTTTATCGAGTAAAGTTGAAATGGATCGGTAACTGCAATTACCATCCCCCACAACATCGACGATCTGCTCGATATATTTGTGCATAAAAGCTGGCATCTCGTCGATGAATGGAATCTTCGGTGGAAGCAGCATCGGAGGTGTTTTGCTAATGCGGGCTCCTTTCACAACACTTTTTTTTTAGATTTTGGAATCGGTAAGTCGGGAAAAATTTGTCAACATATTCAAAATATGAAAGAGACCGTGTAGTCGAGTTATCATTTGGTGTAGGCTTCATTTTCTTTGAAGCACCTTTTTTTACCGGTTGAGAAGGCGGTTTCGTGTCGGTGGTCTCAGGATAGGAAATCTTCCTCAATTGTTCTTTTATGTGGAGTTTCATGATGTCATTGGCCTTCGAAAATATCTCTTGTATCGCTTCCTATTTCGTCAAAATATAGATATTCGATTTCCAGTCATCCATGCATCCATCATCATTGAACCTGAGTCTCTTCCAATGAAAGAAAACCTCGTCCATTCTTATTAGTTCACCAAGTTTCACCATTTTTGCAATATTATAAGCACACGGGAGACCATATGTTTTCACAATAGTGCAACCACACTTTGCGCTATCGGAGCCTACATTATTAGCTTGTTTAGCCTCGTTAAATATATAGTTCATACCTGCCTACGAAATGTTACCGACCAAATGAGAATATAAAGTGTTGTCTTTAAATCGGTGTTCCAAAACCGTGATGCTCCGACCAAATGTTGTTTGTATCTCATTATACTGGTTCTGAATCATGTGGTTCACGGAGTTCCAGTCTCTACACAAATCCCCTTTTTTATTTCCCAACCAAATTTTCAAAGTAGCATGGGATGACTCAACTTTGTTAGTAGTTGTATTTCCAAGGTGTCTAACATTATCAGTCCATGCATAAGCTATTTTCTCCTTCACCTGATCAAGAATGATACTTTCAAAAAATTTAGATACTTCTCACACACTTTCTGGAAATGAATAAAGGAATCTGCATATAGTTATTTTATGGAAGAATTTATTATACGATTTCATGCATCCATAACTTTTTCCACAATCACACCCGCCTTCACCAATTTTCCACCTTTGGACTCTATTGGTTTCATCCCTACCGCGGGTTTTACCCAACTTCTCACATTCTTTGTTATGTAATACTTACAAAGTAATGCATAAGAAGAAGGAAATACCTTAGCAACCCAATTCATCAATGCAGTATCACAGTCGATAATGATCACTTTAGGAATCTCACCTTGATCCTTCAAAAGTGAATGAAACACCTCTAATGCCCAAGTAAAATTGTCCTCTTTTTCACACTCAAGAAATGTAAAGCCAATAGAATATGTCTTCTCAATTGAGGCAACACCAACCATCTCAAACAATGGAAGTCTATACTTGTTGGTCTTGTAGGTCAAATCAAGTATGAGCACCGTCGGAAACATGTTGAACAACTTTATCGAATTAGGATGAGCTAAAAAATATCTCTAACCGTAACTACATCATCACACATTCTGTACCGGGACATATAACTGTTACCGTTCAACAGTTTCAAGAGTTGTTGCATCTCAGTTCTATCCCTCTTAATCGCCTTGTTAGTGAGGTAACAAATGTTATACACTTTCTTGATATTTGATATATTGTCGGGTTCCTTCTGATAACCATACCAGATCCAAGTCTAGATGCCTCCATGTGAATCCATTCAAGCATTTTATCACAATTTTCAAACTCTTGCCTGTTATTAAAGTTGTTGCCAACATCTACCGCCTTCACGATAACACATTGGACATTCGGAGAAACATCATTCGGAGAAACTACTTGTTTTGTGAAAACATCAGGGTGCACCATATCTATTAGAAACAATTAAAACAATTATAGAACATTAGTTAATCTACTACTGCAGAAGGGCTGGAAGATGAACACAGACACATTTTGGATATGTATCTCCGGAAAAGTACATACATGTTCTGGAGATATATCTTCGGACACAGCATAAGTTTTTTCAAAAAAAATTCATGAATAATGTGAGTAATGTAGAGGAAAAAAATAATCTTTACCTGAAATTCTATCTTCTTTTGCTTCTTGTGATATGTTGTACCAAAAGGATGGAGATTTAGAGTGAAAAGATGGATTGAGAATGAAAGGTTTTTAGGGTGAGGGTTTATGTTGAGAATGAAGTATGGCAATAATGGGGGACTGATCATGCAACTGGAAGTTATATCAAATATTTTCGGAGATGCAGCTCTAAAAATACCTGACATGCAAAGGTGACAGAAAAGTTCAAATTGTCGCCCACAATTCCGGATATGCATCTCTGGAATATCCACTGAACTGAATAATTAAAATATTTTCGTAAAACAATTCTGGAGATATGTCTCTGGAATATCCACTAAACTGAACAATTAAAATGTCTTCCTAAAACTCTTCGGGAGATATATCTCTGGAATAAACAAATGCAAATGTATGGGGCGTATCTCAGAATGACCTTGGTTGCATATGTATAGGGTGCATCCAGAGATACATCTTCGGAACTGGGGGGATATGTGGAAATCCACACTATGTGCTGGCTAGAAGTGTATAAGGTGGAATCCAAATTTAGCATGACACGCTTTGGTGACTTTTATCTCCTTTAAGGTATCCTCTGGCTCAGCTCCCAAATATGTCACCTTCATATACATTGCATCAGCTTTGTTAATTCTGGAATGGTCTAATAGTATTTCCCTAATAAAAAGATGTAGCGAGCATGATACATTCTCCAGTGTGATATACATCTCCCTATGGGGAAGATGAAAAGTTGACGTCTCAGAGTGCCATCTTTCAACAAATGCTGAAAGCATGCCATGGTTAATACTAGTATAATCTATCACGCATAAATCTTGCAACCCAGATAACTACATGGCATCATGAAAGCATTATTCCTCAGGTTATTACAGCCTCACAATCTTCTGACCATGGTTGGTGCATTTAAAGCATCATGGTACTATGCAAAAATAAACCATCGTCATAAAGTTTAAATATTATAACACACGTGTTTCAAAAAATAAATATAGATAAATTTTACCTTTTTGTCCCACATACAAAGACATTACGATCTGCATACAGAGGCAACAATGATAAGTCATAGGGCCTTCTCCAAACTCCTCTCGAATGGAAGTAGCTGGTGAATCAACCTAGACAGGTGGGGCTTCTAGGGTAGCAGCAGGTGACACATGCCTTCTCTATGAAGAAGAAGTTAAAGATTCCTGAACCCCAAATGTTGATGCATCCGCATCAAATGAACCGACATCAATCGGTAGTCACGAGGATCAAATTCTTTCCCTGCGAACTAATGCATATTGTGACGCTTTGTCGAGCCTCAGTCGATCTTGATTATCAGCCATATTACCTATAATTAAACTAGACAAGCAATAAAAAACAGAAGAAAAAAATCAAATCCAAATGAAACACATTCAAAATCAAACCCAACAATGCAGATAGACAAAATACGAAAATGCACTTCCGTAGTTTTTAAAACAATTTCTAAAAAAAATACGAAAATGCACTTTTATAGTGTTAGAAAATATATTTTTGAACAAATACAGAAATGCACTTCAGTATTAGCCTGCAACTTTGAAAAACAAAAAAAGTGGCAGAACGCAAGGTACCAAAAATGCACAAAACACATTGATCCCTTACACTACCTAACAATGACTATAACTACCTATATTTTGATGCATATTACACAACATATTGTTCCTATTTCTTAATGCATGTCTAGAAAATCAAGTGGGAAAAAACTTGATTTAAAAAACTTATCAAGTGTGTAGTTAATATTGAGTACTTCGATTGATTAGATATTGAGAGGACAAACTTGGAAGTGAGTTGGGAGAGTTTGAGAGTTTTATAGAGTCTATTGAAAATGAGGAATGGGGAAGGTCTGACGCATTTTGATTAAAAACTCGTCCGAAGGTATACTTTTGTATGTTATACGAAGATATATTTCCATATTAACTTTTGTTAAGAATAAGGGTCTGACCTAATTACGAATGAACTAAGTGTGGGTTGGAGTGCGTCTAGAAGTACATTTATGAATTATAAAGGTATTTTTGGTTTTTCATAAGAGTGTGGGAGTGTTAGCCTGATATTTTTTACTTATATTTTTCTACATGAATGTGAGAAACGAGATGGATATAAATACTAAGTGTAGGTAGCTAAGTCATATTATCAACACCAAGTTGCAAATTCAACAAATGGAAACTGGAAAACATTTTCGACAAGTGGACCTTTTCAACAGATATGATTAGGTAATTTGAAGGCGCTTTCAACAGTAGTAACAGTTTGAAGCAGTTCAAAAGATCAAATACACGTGGAAACACATTAGAAGGCAAAAACCCACATAAAATATATGTGTCAAATTATGCGGATGTAATAGTTACTAATGGTTATTGATATACATAGTATATAAGTATATTTCATTTACGTAATGAGGGTTTATATTTCATTCTATTTTATGTAAAAATTCACACATCCGAGCAGAGATAAATAATTTCTGAGAAATGTATGAACTTGTGTCTCACTCTTAATTCAAGCATTTTTTATCCAATTATTTTACTGTTTTTCTTCATTTACTTTATCCTTTTAATAACTTTTGCATTTAATTCTTTGAATTTTTATCCAATTGCTCTAAATTTAAAGATAAAACCTTACAGTACTATCATACTTTCTCAAACGTTTCACACAAAATGTTCTTAGGATTTTTTTTTCAAGTTTAATCCTTCAAGTAAATTAAAACTCGTTATTCATTTACTAAAAACACTAGTAAAAAAATTGGCACACCTAATGAGACTCCTTTATGAGAAATCTAAATGTTAAACAAATAGTGGATGTGTTTTTATGTTTGTTTTCATTCTTCACATCTAAATGTTGTTAATTGTTAAGTATTTATGCGTATGATGAGTGTTAAATTTGTTAGTATGTCTAGACCTTCAGGAAATTCATCCTCTCAAGGAATTCACCGTACCTAGAACAATGCTTTAAATTTAGAAAAACAACCAATCAAAATGATGGTTGTTGGTGTAAACACTTCCACAACCGTTGGAGTAACTGTCCCTGTTGTGAGTCAGACGCCAGTTTTGACTACAACACTAGAAATGGTGATACCACCAATACCACAAAATAGTTTCCATGTTAACCTTGTGGTTACACCAACCACTTTAGAAGGTACTAGGCCTCAATTCATTCCAAGTTTTACACTTCCCCTAGTGATAGGGAGTATCCATATGGCATTCCAACTACAATGATGGCAGACGTACAAACGAATACGTTGATGTACGCAGATAATGGAATGGTTGTTGTATCTCCTTTTAATCCATGCATAGCATCATGATTTACAATAAACAATGTTGGTCAAATGGGTTAATCTTAGGGAAGGTTAGGATACATCCCTCAGGTTATGCCACCCTTAACTAATAATTCCTTTATGGTTGTGAGGCACTAGATCGATGATAGTAACCATGATACAGTTTACATGATTACCGAACAAATTGGTATGTTTTTTAATCCTTTAATCCAAAATACCAATCATAGTTACCAATGATTAGCACATCAAATGAGTCAAATTTCTTACTTATTTGGTGCTCCTCTATCACCAATTTAGCTAGTCCTTAATAAACAAGTACTACAACAAGTTGCGCCCCAACCAGTCAAATAACCTAAACCCATGGAAGTTGAAAATGTGGTGTTATTAAACAGGAACAAAGATGCAGATCATGTAGTTTGAGGAGTTCAATAAAACAATTTTGGGGGGGGAAATAACATAACCATTATAGTTGAACAAATCCTAACTCAAAATGGTCTTAATGTTGATCTTCATACGAAATTATTTTTTACCTTATCTAGATATGTCTTACAAACTAAATTTCCCAAGGGTTGGAAAATCCATATGTTTACTAAATTTGCAACTGACACTAGTGAGTTTACTATCGAACACATTTCTTGATACCATACAAAAAGATGGTAATCTTGCTAGTAATGAAAATTTAAAGATGAAATACTTCCCAAACTCTATGACCAAGAATGCTTTTACATGGTTCACTACTCTTCCTCCAAACTCCATCTATAAATGGAATCAACTAGAGAGAGCCTTCCACGAGCAATTTTATATAGGACAATCGAATATTAGTCTGAAAGAGTTAGTCAGTGTGAAACAAAAATTATCTGAACCAGTAGATGATTATCTCAATAAAATCAAATTAATAAATTCAATATGCTTTACTCATGTTCCTAACTAGTCGAAATGGTTGTAGGTGGTTTAGATAATTCTGTTAGAAAGAAGCTAGATACTCAATATCTAAGGGATATGGCTCAATTAGTAGATAGGGTTAGATAAGTCAAACACCTGAAGGAAGAAAAATCCATATTAGAAAAGGCCAAAATAAATTGACACCCTATGAAGGAAAAAGTTGCTTTCATACAAACAGAGAATAATAATCAAGAATTTAACGTAGTGTCTGAATATGTAGAAGAAAATGAGATTAATCTCACAGAATTGTGTCGTAACCCGAAATTTGACCTCCCCTTTTGCCTTTGGAATAAGCATGTGCATTCGCACCGCTGACATACGCATTAGCATTTTTTATGGGTTTTTATTGCAGGAGTATTCAGGTTTCTGAAGCTCGATTAATTACGTCTTCACAAAGACATCATATTATCAATACAAGCAAAAAAAACAAGGGTTTCTATGCCTATTATTCAAAGCAAAAGGTTGAAAATCGGAACCATGACCATAACACCTTTTTTCAAGCAAATTGGAAAAAATTTGGCTTGGTTAATCGATTAACCATTTTCTAGTGCAAAATGGTTAATCAATTAACCCTTGTATTTTGGCAGATCCTGCTGCATTTTCATGACAACAAGTTTTACTCTACTCTTTTGAGGTCTACTTGGTTCTAGCGTTATATGGAATATTCTAGACATTTCAAGACACTTTAAGGCATTTATTCCAATACATCACTTTGAATCAAGACTACCATGTAACTTCATTTCCAAGCATGATGACCATTTGATTTGAACTTGCATTAGGATTGCTCCACTGAGTTAACCAACAATATAGCTGAGTCAACTTCTGACTCAGTGAGTTAGGTGTAACTAACTCCAAGGCTAGTTCTAAAGCAAACTCCAAAGCACATTCCAAACCTAGAAACTCCAAACCTCCACTCTATATAAACAAATCTTCACCATTTTACAAGGGTCCTTGATAATTCTCTCATTTTTCACTCTTGAGCTTCCATTCTTCACTCTTCACTCTCTCATTTCTCTCAATTCTCTTTGCATTTTCTGCAACTTCTTCACATTCATCTTCATCTTCTTCCCAAAACCATACTAGAGCTCAATTTTCCACCATTGAAGAGTAGCAATTTTACATTGAAATTGCTTTCCTCTTGAGCTTAAACCTTCATCATATTGAATTTCTTCTTGGATCTCTGCAACTACAACAGTTTCTACATCAATTCAAGTGATCAATATAATTGTTTCGGTGCAAATTCGATTTCGGAGCTTTTATCGTATTTTCAATCGGATTAGCTACGATTTAATCTCAAGATCATAATTCTATGGTTTTCTTGGCTCATTCTCATCATATATCAATAGCAACATTCACCAAGGCAATCCTCCGCCTTGTAGGTTGGTAACTCTTTCCCAATCTACTACTTTGATCACTTTCGTGTGTTTTCGATGTAGTTTCGATAGTTTTTCGGTATTAATTAATCATATGATTGCTTGATCTTTGACCTTCATGTTTTATGCTCTCAATTGATGATTAAATGCTCATACTTGATGTAATTTTCATGCACAAATACATGCCCTAACATGTGGATGTTTGGAGAAGTGATTAATTGCTGGAAGTGCTTTTGGAAACTGTTTTTTCTGTCACTACTCCAGGGTTAGTTGATTAACCATTTTCTAGTACAAAATAGTTAATCGATTAACACCTCTATTTTCATTAAAAGAAATATGTTGTTTTTCAAGGGTTAATCGATTAACCATTTTGCACTAGCAAACGGTTAATCGATTAACACTGAACCATAATGCCTTCTTTTTTTTTGCTTTTTCAAGCTTGCTTGATATTCTTTCCTCATTTAACTCATGACTTGATGTACTTAATATTTAGGGATGTTTTATGAGCTGTATAACCTCTGCTTGAAGCATGGATACAAACTTTCAATGCATGATTTATCGATTCTTGGATTTAATTGCATTCTTGACATTGTATGATCATGTTGATTCTTGCACATTTTGTTTACATGATAACTTGATTTGTGATGCATGCTAATTGACATCTGGTGTTGCTTTGCAATTTCATTCTTGATCATATTAAGATTTTTCCTCAGTGAGCAAATTTAATCTTGTATAATCAATAATCTACACTTTTGCTTTGACGATCTTTCGAGTCGCTTGAAAGATTATTGGCTTGTTCACTCCCTTTTAATTAATTGATTGAAACCTTATTTTGATTAGTTAATGTTCCCTATTTCATCTCTTTAGGATTGTTCTCTCTATCCCCTACAGAGTCAAAGGTCTGCACAATGCATTGGAGCATTGTACAACTTGCGATGTTTCTTTGTTGGAGTTCCACACTACACTTTGGGTTCTAGAAAAAGAATAAGGATGGAGTTTGTCTTACCCTTATTCTGACTGTATTTAGGAAAGGGCGTCTGGTCCTTACACCTAGGATAGGTCACCTCTATTCCTGAGTTGTGATGTCTCTCGATTTGATCCTTGACCACTTGCACCCTAATCTTTGTCTCTTGGTTTACTTTCCTCCTTTCAATTCAACACTCGTTTCTCTTTTGGCCAATCACTATTTTTTGATTTCCCAGAAGAGTTGTAATCACTCTTTTCTTTGGCTAGTCTACCATTCTTTGGTTAAAGCCAAATTTTCTTCTTCCCCAGCAAAGTCAATCCTTTTTTCGATTAAACATAATCTGACTGTTAAATACGAATCTCTGGCGGAGTTCACAACCTTCTCTTAGTTTTATCTTCCTTTTTGTTTGGTTTATCATTGTCTGTCAGTTAAAACACCAAATGGCTCTTTGTCTCATCTAATCATAGTCTGTCTATTAACATACTAAGCTTTTCTTTGGATAATCATCTTCTCTTGGTTAATCACTTGTTCTTTGGTTGATCACGGTTCGCCCGTTAAAACCAGTTTTGTTTGGGTTAATCACCTTCGCTTTGTACAACACACATTCCTCAGTTAACCACAGTTTGTTTGTTAACATATTAAGCTTCTTTTGAGTTAATCATTGTCTCCTAGTTAATTTCTTAATCTTTTGGTTAATCACATTCGTCTGTTAAAACACCGAAATCCCCTGCAGTTAGCAATCTTTCTTTGATTCAAATACTAGCACCTTTGGGTTAGTAACCTTTTTTTGGTTCGAATAACCTTTCTTCGGTCAAGTACTGCTTGTTCAATCAATGTACCGTCCTTTGGGTCACAACCTTTTCTTAGTTCCACACTTGTCCTTTGGGTCACAACCTTTGCTTGGTTCCACACCCGTCCTTTGGGTCACAACCTTCGCTCATTTCCACACCCATCCTTTCGGTTAATCACTATCTATCAGTTGACACACCAAGTTTTCCAGAGAGTCAAACACATTCTCTTGGTTCAATACTCTCATTCTGGTTCATCACAGCCCGTCTATTGGCACCAATCTTTTACATTCCCTACATAGTTTTGCTCTCATCTTTCTTCGGTTAATCACTGCCTGCCAATTAATGCACTGAGTCCTCTGTGGATTTTACTTTTACCTCAATTCTTGTCCCTTTACTCTCTTGGTTTCAACACCACTCTTTTCTTTTCTCCCCAGTGGAGCTATCACCTTTTATACATATTCCTCAACCGCTTTTTCCTTTAACTTTCTTTCTTGGTTTTGACACCATTCTTTTGCATCCCCAGTAGGGTCTTGCTACCTCTTTTCGCTCTTGGTTTTGACACCGCCTCTGTTTCCTTTTCTTTCTCTGTTTTTGTTCCCCTAACTACGTAGGTTCTGAATTCCTCATTGCACTGTGAGGATACGCAGGCACGAGATTGTGAGATCTTGGTAAGCCACCTTTTTCCACCTTCTCCTCTCTTTCCTGGTTCCATGAACTACAAAGCTCTGAATTCTTCATTGCACTATGAAGATACGTAGGCACGAGGGCCCCAATCATCCGCGAACACTTTCTTTCTCTCTCTTTTCTTTCCCCTTTTCCTTTTAGCTAGAAGCCTTTAGATAGATAACCCATCCAAGCCTAGAAGCAAGCAAAATGGTTCTCGTCGAGTACGACGAATGCGTAAGGTGCTAGTACCTTCCTTTTGTATAACCGACCCCCTTACCTGTTTCTCTTCTATTTGGGTTTTATCGATATTTTCCCTGTCCTTTGGGACTACATAAAGTTCAGTGGAAACTCTGTTGTATCTTTGAGTGTGTGATTCACTTGGGTATAATCCCGCTAGCCTCAAATTACAGCCAGGGCCTTCGTATGTTTGTAAGGTCTTAAGACCTTCTAATGGAAAGACCCTTATGGAACCAAGTCGAAATGAAAAATTTATCACAAAAATTATACTTTTGATATAACTAAATATGATGAAAATTTTCATCTTCTAGTTACTGATGGTCAAATAATAGTGTTGAAAGGCCTAAAGACGCCACCATTGGAACAAAGGAAGAAGAAAGGTTTTTGTAAATATCATAATTTCCTTGGTCATAAAATGTATCAACGTATTCTTTTAAGGGATTTGGGGAAGACACTTTAAAGGATGGTAGGATAAAGTTTGGGGACACACTTAAGCCTTCAATGGAAATTGACTCAACACCTCTACAAGTTCAAGAGTCACATATTGTCGAGCCAATAGAGATCATGATGCTTGAGAATATAGAAGGTCTCAACATGGAGATCAAAGAGGTAAGTTGTTAGAACAAAATTGGTTTGTCCCTTATCACTTGGTTTTTTAATATAACAAAGTATGTAAACACTAATTTGGTATACTAATGCTTGTTCAAGTGTACAGGAGCATAAACTAAAATTTCATATAGAACCCAAGTATTGGTTCTGTCTCTAAACATTGAAAGAGAAGCTTAAGATAAAAGTCTAAAGAATAAAAAGTTGAAGACTTGACTCTAAAGAAGTCAACTTATGAAGGGGTCAACTTCCAAAGATTAAAGACTGAAGGAGTCAACCTCTGAAGACTAGACTTTGGAGAAGTCTGCTTCTGATGATCAAATCCTAGGCTAGTCAAAGCGAAAGGACCAAGGTGATCCTGATAGGTCAATGTCCATCTTTGAACATACTTTGTCACGTGAAGACCTAAACTCTATTTTCTTCATAGAGTTCGCTGGGATACAACTTCTAATTCCTTTTGCAGCAAAGGATTTTCAAACTAGCCTTCACCTAACCTAGCAGTTTGGTGAAACATACCAACATATCTTTTGAAGCTTCTCAAAAGACTCTATTATTCTGCATCTTCAATGACTCTTTTCTTCTTTATTTAAGGAGCTAAAGTACTTGAAGATAATAATTATAATGGACAATAATTGACAACAAAAGAGAAGTTAATATGTCAAAGTTAAGCACGAGCTTAAAACTTAGGATTTCTTATCCCTGTATATCTTAGAAATCCCTAAGTCTTTAAGAGTCTATTTTTCTGTATTCTTTGTACACCTGTGATTTTATATCAAGTGTATTTTTCCCAACAATCATTTATTTTCTAGATAGGTTTTAAGATGTCTCTCACTTGTGTACTTGAGTGTAGAAGTCTCTTACTAAGTTTTTGAGCAAAGGAAGTATCTAGCTTGTGTGTTTGAGCAAAGGAAGTCTCTTACTTGTGTGTTTGAGAAAACAAATTCTCTTTCTTGTGTGTTAGAGCAAAGGAAGTCTCTTACTTTTGTGTTTGAGAAAAGGAAGTCTCTTGCTTGTGTACTTGAGTAAATTGTAATCTTGTGTGGTTATAGTGAAAATCTCTTATAAGTAGAAGGGAACTAGATTACTCATGAGTTATGAGAGGAACCAAGATAACTCTGTGTGTTATTCTTCTTTCTTTCATTTTATATGCGCTACCTATCATCTTACTAAATCAAATTCTATAACCCTATGTTTAGAATCTGACTAAAAAGTTTAAAAAGAAAGAAAAAGTCAACATAATTCAACCCCCCTTCTCGACACTCCTTCTTGTGTTTAACACTTTACACTGGTACATAAAAGATCCTGAGAAAATATATTGAACTATGTCTAGTATTTTTTGAATCTGAGAGTGGTACTCTCACTTTTCATGTTGCTATAAGTCATGATTATAGCAATCTAGAAAAGAAAAAATTATACAGCTGGACCTCCAATTTTTAATGGAGATTCTACCGAGTTTGAATGGTGGAAGAGCAAGATGTATAAACATATAATAGGCATTGATGATGAGTTATAGGATATTCCAGAAGATGGAATTGATATTCCAATCAATGGATTTAGAATGGTGTCTAATAGAAAAACTCTCACACCAGCTCAGGAAAAGGTCTATAGAAAATATGATAGAGTTATAGATATCTTGGATGATGTTCTACCTCATTCAGATTACACCAAAATCATTGATAAATCTACTTCTAAGACCATCTTCAAATCCTTATGTGCTACATATGAAGGGAATCAACAAGTTCAGAAAGCTAAGTCTAGCCTTCTAGTTCCAAAATACGAGCTGTTCAAAATGAAGGAGGATGAAGACATTGAAACCGTGTTTTCTAGGTTTCAAGTTCTTATATTTGGACTTCAGGATTAGAACAAGAGCTACACCATATTTAATCATGTTAAGAAGATTCTTAGAAGTCTTCCTATTAGATACGGACCTAAAGTGACATCTATACAGGAGACTAAAAACTTAAACACATTAATTCTTTAAATTCTTATAAGTAATCTTCAGAGCCATGAGATGGAGATTGATGGAGAAGACACTGTCATAAAATCAAATCCCATATCTTTGAAATCTATTGCTAAAACCTCCAAGTCTCCTCAAGTCTGGGAGTCTGAAGAAACTTCTCATACAAAAAGTTCTAAAGATGACTCAGATGATAAGAAAATGATCTTTATCATTAAAAGATTTCAATATCTGGCCAGGAAGAACAAGAGATTCTCTGATAGAAGCAGTAGCTTCATAGGATTTGGCTCTAGAGAAAAGAAGGGTGATCAGAAAGGATGTTTCAACTGCAATAAATTTGGTTACTTCATTGTTGAATGTCCTGAACTACTAAAGGACAAGCCAAAGAAGGGAATCTTTCAGAAGGATAGCTTCAAGAACAAATTCAAGAAAATTATCATGGAAACATGGAATGAACTTGACAATAAGGAAAACTTTGAAACAGATTAAGTGAAAGCCAACCTTGCATTGATGGCTTTTACATCTTCAGAAGCAGAATCTGACTCAGATTCTGGCTAAGAGTCTAAGGAAGATGATGAGGTATTTTATAAACTATTTCGTTCTGATTTAATTAATTTTCTTCAGTATCTCATTGGGATATGTCAAGAGAAATCCAGACACATGAAAATATTGAAAAAGCAATATGATCTTTTGAAAGAAGAGTTAAATTTGGTTCAAAATAAAAATGATGCTTTTAAAAAAGGATCATATTGCTCTAGTAAAAGAAGTGATTGATAAACCTCTTGATGAGCATAAAATAGATCTTCAAGAGTTTATCATAAATGAATTCAACATAATTAAACTTGCTTCCATGATTTATGGAGTAAGTAGAAGCAAATGGGAAGGTCTTGGTTACTTTCAAAATCTTTTAATCCAAGGTTTGAAACCTTGAGAAAACCAACTGATTTGATCAAAAAGGGCTTGACTCTTGTTTTGTTTATGCTGCTGAAAATGCAAAGCTTCTGAATCATTCATAATCTAAAGCTACTGAGTCAAAGGTTCTGAAGAAAGCAGAGCTTAAGACTCTAAAGTCAAATGTTCTAAAGAAGTCACAACCTAAGATAATAGGAGTTAATTTTTTGAAAGGATTTGATCCTAAGGTCAAGGTTCATTCAAGAAAACAAACTTTTAAATAAATAAAAAGACTTGAATAATCCTAAAACTTATCATATGAAAGCTAAGATACAAAACAAGAAGAAACCTGTCAGAACTAACCATAAAGAACCCATTAGATTATGGGTACCTAAATCTTAAATTGTCTTTGCTGCATATATGCTTCAAGGGAGAAGCAAAGCAACAATCATGGTACCTAAACAATGGCTGCTCATGACATATGATAGGACAAAAGCTTATGTTCCAAACTCTAACTTTGAAATAGGGAGGAATTATGGGATTTAGAGGAAACCAGAAAGGAAATATTACTAGTATGGTTACTATTGGTAACTCCTCTATTTCAATTAATAATGTTTGGCTTGTAGTTGGACTTAAGCATAACCTACCGAGCATTAGTCAATTTTGTGACAGTGGTTGTGAAGTCGTGTTTAATAAGAACAACTGCATAGTCATGAATGAATCTGAAAAGTCGATAGTGGTCTAAGGTAAGAGAAAAGGAAATGTTTATAAAATTAATTTTTCTAAATTAGTTGATCAGAAGGTACTTTTCCTTCTATCAGTGAGTGATGATAAATGGATTTGGCACATAAGGTTAGGTCATGTTAACTAGAGATTAATCTATAAACTTGGCAAGTTGAAACTTGTTAAAGGATTTCCAGATCTCAATTATCACTCAGATGTTCTTTGTGGAGCATGCCAGGTAGGGAAAATCAATAAAACTTCTTTCAAAACTAAAAACATTGTCTCTACCTCTAGACCCTTAGAACTGCTTCACATTGATTTATTTAGTCCTGTTAGTACTACATCAATCAATGGGAATAACTATGGCCCAGTCATTGTTAATGACTATAAGCAACACTTCTTGTTTGTTTCTAAGTATGTTTGTTTGATGTAGTTTTGTACGCGTATCAAATCTCTATTCATCACCTTCTTCAATCTTCAATGTCCTCTTTAAATAGATGAAAAATATATCCTTTGGAGGTGAAGATGAAAATATTCTCTAAATATTTGTTGGATAAGACTACTTCAAACGAGACACTAGAGTGACATTGTAGCCTATAGTTGGTGAAGATGACCAGACGTGGATCACCTTAAGCTTATCATCAAACCTAACATGAATTAATTTCTCAACAATATTGATTTTAGTGTTATACATTATGTAACCTTTTGAGCATTCAGAATATCCTAACATAATACACTTTTGATCTTTAGAATCAAACTTATTCAAGTTATCTTTAGTGTTGAGAATAAAATAGATACATCCAAGAGGATGGAATAAGCAATGTTGAGTTTCTTATTCTTCTATGATTCATATGAAGCCTGTTGCAATGAGAATCAGATATTAAGATATTGATTAACTTGAATCATAAATTTTTGAAATTCACCATCGAGCTTTGATTTATACAAAGGAAAGGGTAAAGATCAAAGAAAAACCCTAATTGCACCGTAAAAACAATGCGGGAGATCTAAGGTTCGGGGGTTGGTTATACCTAGGGAAGGTGTTAGCATCCTAAGTATATGTAGTACTCTACAGAAACCTCTTGTTTTAATTGTGTTATTTGTTATCTGTTATATGTTATCTGTTAAAGGTTAAATTAGTCCTAAAGGGTTATTTCTAAGTATGCTCACCAAGACATCGCATCTTGTGCCTACGTATCCTGACGGGAATGGAATCAGAGCATTCCTAGTTCCCCTCAAAGAGGGTGAGGAAATCTCGACTATGGTCGAGGTTCCAGGGGGAAATAAATGTTCATAGTGAGACACTTACATGGAGTGCGGTGTAAGGGCAAAGTTCCTCATAGTTAGCTACACTTTTTTTAATGATGTCAAAACTTAGATAGGTAGAAAAATGTACTTTGGACGGTATCATTGTGTAACATATGCATGCCTTATTCCTCTTGAGTCAAACATCGGTCAAAAACATTGTTTGATACATATAGAAATTGTTCAATATATGCTTCATATAGGTTTGGTCATGTTTGTCTAACTTACTATATGGTGGAGTATCTCAAAAGTAGCATAATACATGAAAATATGCATTTTTGCATACTTTGTGTCTTTGAGTCGACTCAAACTTTGTTCCGGTCGACTCATACAAAAGGTGTTTTGCATGCTCTACTCTCAAGAGTGCTCACATCGACCCTCTGATCGACTCATACAAAAGGTATTTTGCATGGTTTACTCTCAAGAGTGCTCGCGTCAATCCTCCGATCGACTCATACTGTGTCCATTTCTGCCTGTCAAATTTTGTATACTTTGCGTTGACGCATGACCTGTTCCGGTCGATGCAAGGTGTTGTTTTCTGCATAATCTAAAATTCGGGTGAGCTCAGGTTGACCCTTCCCTATGTATAGGTCGACCGCTCGCGCGTTTTTAGTTAAATTTCTGTTATGTGAAAGTGTCTTGGTATTTGTTATGTTGGTTAATTGTTTTTTACTTGTATATATAGTGAGTTAGCTTATTCTTCAAAGAACAACAAGAAAAGTGAAAATAGATACTGATTTTGTTCTCATCATCTTCATCCTCTTTCTTGCATTTTCTCAATAACTACAAAATCATTTTTGTTGTGCATTCTGCTTTTTAGAGGTGATAACGTCCAAACATAGGATTAGTGTAATCGGGTTTGGGTTGAGAAATCAGTAGGTTTTTCTTGAATAAAACCGTTAGGGTTTTGTCCTCCAAGAATCTTGGATTTTAGGGGTTTTTGCAAGAATCAGTCCATCACAGATTTAGCCAAGCAAAGGTAATCGAAGAACGGGTTGTTTTGTCGGTTTAGTAGCGGTAACCAGAGGATTGTGAGAGGAAGATTCGGGTTCAAAGCGTTGGTGATTGAAATCAGCCGGACAAGATTTTATGACCGTGGGGTTGTTCAAAGGGTGTGTCATAATCGGAGGTTTATTCATCGCGTTTGAAGGACTTGATTTAGCTTGAATCAAGGGAAGAGAAGGAATAAGCTCTGCATCAACAACTGGGTTTGATCGTTTGATTTCTATTGCTTCTCTTGTAAACATTTACCAACAGGTTATATATATACAGGTCTCAATTCTATTTTTAGAATTGAGGAAAGACGAACCCCGAGCGAGAACGGAGGGGGAACTGCCTCAACACATTGGTGTTCTCTCTTTATTTTTCAATTGCTTAATTTCAGAGTTTGTGTGCAAACAATTGAGTTAATCAAAATTATGATGTGAGTAGTGCTAAACTATTTTTGAAGCCTATTACAATCCTTGATTGTAATTGAACACTTAAGCACTTCACTCATATATTGGAATTCACTTGTGGTGTCTTGCACACCAAGTGTTTGAAAAATTGTGTGAATAATAAACGCTTGCGCTGTCTTTTCAATTTGGTTATATTTTTCAAGCTTTGGAAATAGTAAAACCTCACATTGAATAAATTCTAGTTGATGTGTGTTCAAATTAGTGATTCTTAATCTCATTTTTATCGGATTCCATAGGCTTTGTGCATATCCGAGTTTTTTCGATAAAGGTTCGTTTTAGACGAATATAGTTCATCGACCGCTTCCGTCTAAAAACTTTTTAAAACCAAATATTGGTAGCGTCGACTCTGTTTTTAACAAGTTATCTATTTAACCTTCCCTTCTAGATCTGCGCCATCGTCTAACAAGTGGTATCAAGAGCACCGGTTCATTCTGTGCTTCACATATAACTTCTTAGAAAATGGCTAACGAACCTAAATGGGCTTATAATAGAGCACCTGTTTTCAACTATGAAAACTATAGTTACTGGAAAGACTGTATGCGTGTGCATATAAATTCCATTGACAGGAAGGTATGGAATGTTATTTTGAACGGTCCTATGGAAATAACCATGACCGATGGAAATAACATGGTTGTGCCTAAGCCTGAAGCACAATGGAATGATGAAGACGAGAAAAAGTATAATTACGATTGGAAGGCTAAAAATATTTTGATCTCCTCCTTGGCAGTTGATGAATACTATAGAGTTTCTCATTATTTGACTTCTAAAGCTATGTGGGACTCATTACAAGTTGTCCATGAGGGAACAAATGATGTCAAACTAGCTAGAATCAATAATTTGACACAAGAGTTTAATCTTTTTCACATGGAGCAAGCGGAAACCATTACTGATATGCAAAAGAGATTTTCTCACCTAATCAATATACTAAATTCACTTGACAGACCAGTTTCCAATGATGTTGCTACTAACAAAGTCTTAAGATGTCTTACCAGGGAATGGAAACCAAAAGTCACCTCCATAAAGGAAGTAAATGATCTTATGACCTTGGACCTTACAACACTCTTTGGAAAGCTTCAAGAACACGAGCAAATGCTTCTTAGTCTCGAGCAATTTGAGAAAAAGGAAACGAAGGAGAAGACCAAAACCACAAAAAAGAAGTCTATAGCTCTAAAGGCTTCTTGTTCAAAGTCCTATGCAAAAGAGCTGAGTGATTGCGACTCGAGTGATGATTGAAGATGACGAAAAGAATGAGGATACGAGGATGTTTGTGAAGCGATACAATTGCTATGTAAAAAAAATGGTATCCAACATTCCGAAAAGAATCTAGTCAATTTCAGAAAACAATCAAGGTCTTCTAAGAATGAAGACAATAAAGGGAGTAGAGCTAGTAGGTCGTGCTTCAATTGCGAAAAAGCCAGACATTACAAGCCGGATTGTCCTTTGATGAAAAAGGACAAAGGAAAGGAGAGTAATCGGTCACAAAAGAAGCAAGTTAAGCTTATAAGAGCTTACATCGCATGGGAAAGTGATAGCGAGTCATCCGAGGATGATAGTTCTAGTGAGGTAGAAGAGTCCTTCAACCTTTGCCTCTCTGCTCATCAAAAGAAGAAAAACAAAAAGGTACGACATGCAAAATACGAAACCTCTACTAGATTGTCTCATTTCGAATTACAAATTGCCTTTGATACCTTACACCATGAAGCCAAGGAAGCCTTTAAACGGTTGGCCTCAAACAAACAAATTTTTCTCACTTGGAGCAAAAGATCCTCGATTCCAATAGGAAATTAGAGGCTCTAAAGGCTTCCATAGTGGAAGGAACAAAGGTGGGTTGTGAGGAAGAAGAAAAAGAGTGGTAAACTTCAGGTGTGATACTTGTTATATTTGGAAAAATAAGGTTAGAACTCTCAAAGTCAAACTTAACAAGGCTCTAGAACCTAGAATCACGTTTTCTATTGATAAAGCATATTCTAGAAAAAATATGGTTAATCTTTATCAAAAATATACATATGTGGTCAGAAATCAAGATAGCAAAAGTGATACAAGAGTTAACCTTACTTGGTTGTATTGTTGCAAGAGGGGTCACACCATTGCTAAATGTCGCTTTAGAAGATTTTTAGTTCCTAAAGGGGTTTATCAATGGTTTCCTAAATGCAACCAAGATTTCACTCACAACCAAGGACCCAATAAACAATTGGGTACCTATTTTAGTTGACTGTTTTTATAGGTACAAAGTCTTGGGACTACCGAGAGAAGGTGGGTTCTCGACAGTGGATGCTCAAGACATATGACAAGATACATATCTCTCTTCATTGACTTTACGATAAAGAAGAAGGGATTTGTAACCTATGGAGACAACAACAAGGGAGCAATACTTGGAAAAGGTAGTGTAGGTAATCCCTCATTTACTATTGTCTCTGATGTATTGCTAGTTGAAGGTCTTAAACACAATCTCATTAGCATTGGTCAATTATGTGACAAGGGATACAAAGTATCTTTTTCAAAAGATTGTTGCATAATTAATCACAATGATAAAAAGAAGGATGTGTTTAATGGCTCGAGGATAAATAATCTCTATATGCTAGATTTGAGTGAAGTATCATTGAGCAGCGACAAATGTCTCATGACTATGAGTGAGGACTCATGGTTGTGGCATAGACGTTTAGCGCATGTCAATTTTTACCTGATAAACAAGATAGTGTCTAAAGACCTAGTTATTGGCTTACCCAAAATCAAGTTTACCAAGGATCACTTATGTGATACGTGCCAAATGAGGAAGCAAACAAGGATCTTATTTAAATCTAAAAACATCGTTTCAACTACGAGACCTCTTGAACTTCTTCATATGGACCTCTTTGTGCCATCTAGAATTAAAAGTCTAGGTGGTAACTACTATGGTTTTGTTATAGTCGATGATTTTTCTAGGTTTTGCTTAACTATCTTCTTGGCTAGCAAGAGCGATACATTCGCCGCCTTTGAAAATTTTGCTAAACTTTCGTAAAATAAGTTAAACACAAACGTTATATCAATTAGAAGTGATCATGGAGGTGAGTTTGAAAATTATCTTTTTGAGGAATATTGCGGTAGACACGGAATTGATCATAATTTTTCCGCTCTGCGTACCCCTCAAAAAAACGGGGTCGTGGAACGTAAAAATCAAATTTTGGAAGAGTTGTGAAGAACTATGATCAATGAAAGTGGGCTTCCTAAATATTTTTGGGCTAACGCCATTAGTACGGCTTGTTATGTTTTGAATAGGGTGCTCATCCGCCCTATTCTCAACAAGACTCTATATGAACTTTTAAAAGGGCGGAAGCCAAACGTGTCTCACCTTCATGTCTTCGGTTGTAAGTGTTTCGTGTTAAACAACGGAAAAGAGAGTCTAGGAAAATTTGACTCCAAGGCAGATGAAGGTATCTTTCTCGGATACTCTCATTCAAGTAAAGCCTATAGAATATACAAATAAGAGATTACTCACAGTTGAACAGTCTGTTCATGTCATAGATTACTTACAGTTGAACAGTCTGTTCATGTCACATTTGATGAGTTTTATCCGAAAAGTGTCGGAAAAGGTAGTTCATTTCATGGTGCAGGTGTATCTTCTAAAGACATACTCAAAGATGCTGAGATAGGAATTGATCAACCTGACCCAATCAAAATTTAGGAGGAAAAAGATCACCACCATGAGGGGATTGAGGAAGTTCATCCGTCCAACGCCGATGGTCTTCCTCCAGCATGGAAGTCTTCTAAAGACCATCCCATCGATAATATTCTTGGTGATATCTCAAAGGGAGTAACAACTCGTTCGAAGGTAATTTTGTTATCACTTCGCTTTCGTTTCTCAAGTAGAACCTAAAAACCCAAAAGAAGCTTTACTCGATGAACATTGGTTCCTATCAATGCGACGACTCCAAGTTTAAGTTTAAGTTGAAAAGGGAGGATAAGTAAGTTTCCATGGCAGGAAACTTACATGGAGTACGACGACTCCTGATCCTAAGGTTAGGATGAAAGTAAGGAAAATGAATAAATTTCCATAGCAGGAAATTATAGGGAGTGCGGCGACTCCAATCCTAAGGCTAGGATGAGGGTATAAAAGAGAATGTTCATGACACGACACTTGCATGGAATGCGGCGACTCCGATCCTAAGGCTAGGATGAAAGGGGAAGGACTTAAAGTTTTAAGGGATTGACATGGCAGTCAATGGGAGGAAACCCTTTCCTTTGGGAATGATTAAAGGGAAGATGCTAACCAAATAGAGTTAAGAGTATAGAAATGAATAAAGACAGCATAATGTGAAAGGAAAACAAAAAATCATGTAATCTAATCACAATGGATATCATGAAGATCGACAAATTAAAAACATGTGTCCAGACTTAACAGAATCGAGTCATAAAGGAGTATATGAAATTAACAATACAATGATAAATTCAAAAATGTATGTCAAGAGTTAACTGACTAAAAACGAGAATTGTCAAAACTAAATTTAAGAACTAAGTAAAATCTAAATTAAGAATTAATTAAACAATTTAATTAAAATCTACATAAAACTAAATAAATCGAATTCAAAATATAAATTCTCCTTTAAACCAAATTCGATGTGAACCCTAATTAAAACTAATTAAATTTAACTAACCAAACTTAATTATAAAATTATAATCAAATTACAACTAAAATAAATTTAATTCTAAATTAGAATCAAATTAAAACTAATTGCACAAATTAAATTAAAAGAAAAACGAGGGGGGAGGGAAAAGAGTAAGGAGGGTGTTATGAAGAAGAACAAAATAGGCTTATGGCAACAGGTCCAGCTTCTTCATAAAACAAAATAAAAACAAAAGCACATTAGGCTGGCCAAAACGCCCACCCGAGCCCATAATCAAGTAAAAATAATAAGGAAGAAGGTCAGCAACCCTTCTCCCTCACAGCTCACTCCCTCACTGCAAATTCAACGACTCGCTATTAGTCGGCGGCGGCGGTTAAGCTTTTGCTCGCATCTACCGTTAACCTCACCTCTGTCTTCCGTCACAGCTCGCGCGATTGGGATGGGGATTCAAACGGAAATCAAAGAGTAAGCTTCTCCTATGCCAAATCAAATAATCAAAATACAGCATTGCGAGGTGGTTTGAACGAGTTTCACAACAACTAGGGACAAAATTTCATACCTCTGAGGAATTACGACGCGAAGGCTTCGGCAATGTCGAAGAAATCGAAGGCACATCTTCCTGCTTCTCCTCTTAATTTTGTGATGTCGCTACTCGTGCGTATGAATGATCTTCCCTCTGTTCTAAATGCGTATCAGTGATTGTGCTGATGATTTCCTACCTTGTCGTGTGTGTGTAATCGTGTAATCTATGATTCCTTGAATTTGCGATATAGTAACAATCTGTTTTTCTGCTCTTCAAACGTGTGTGATTGTGTGTATGCTTTTGTCCTCCCTTATTTTGTTCATTAATTTTCTCCTTTTATAAGTTCCCTAATAATTAAAATTCTGATGTTGAATTAAACACACGAAAATACGTTGTCGGAGATTGTTTGGAAGGAAACAGAGCTGTTATGAATCGTGCTTAAACGCTTGATGACGACTTTATTCTTGCTGTCGAACTTTCCGTTTTCAGAATTTGACGGCTATCATAACTTGCCATGCATTCTTGATTTCCTACCATAAGCTTTTTTTTGCTCACATGGTAGGCATCGCAAAAAAAATCCAGACCCGTCAGTCCGAAATTAGTGGAAAAAACCCAGTTTAAGTGGGTACGGGTGCGGACTCGATTTTTAATTATGGGTACTGAGATGGGATGCTACTATCCGCACCCGCCCTCGGTCAGATGGAATTTACTTTAATATCTCTATTTTAATTATTTTATTATTATATTTTTTTCCACCCATACCTAATCAATTCCTTTTCATTTCCTTCCTCAGTTCCTCTCGTCTTCAAATCTTCTTCCAAACAAAAGTTTTTGGTCGCGATTGTGTTTCTCCTCTATTTCTAAAATCAATGGTAGTTCATCTCTCCATTTTTATGTCTTTTATAGTTTCTCTTTATATCTTCTATTTGATTTTAATTTGATTTTTATGTCTTTCTTTGTCACTCCATTCTTATGTCTTTCATAGTTCTATATATTTTTTTCTTTCTATTTTTTTTAAAAGGGTTTTGTGATTTGAATGATTTCTAGGTGTTCAGTTTGTTTATCTCTCTATTTTTCATCAATTTTTCAATAGAAATTTACAAGTTAATAACAATATATTTTTAATTTGGATTGTGTCTACCAATTGTTTTTCAAATGTGAAAGAAGTTTTGTTATTGTTTCTGAAATAAATGTGATGCTAGTGAAATCTGTTATTGTTCTAAATTGATATGGTATCATTAAAAAGGATAGTCACAATATATCATTTTTTTCATAATGTAAGCAAGATAAAGTTCTGATATCAATCAAAGTAATATCATGTTAAATTTAATATGTTTTTGTGGCTGATTTCAGTGTTGCTCAGGTGGAATCAAGGTTTGTGGTTGTTGCTTCATATGTAAATCATCAAGTTTTATCAAGAAAGCTTCAGCATACATCATTGATATAGCTTCTTACTCGACATTCGACATTCGGTAATATTTTTGTACATTAGTGTGATACTGTAATATTTCTAAAATGTATGGATTGTTAATGTTTATTTCAAAAGATAATAGTGATTGCGGTCAAAATCATCAAAATTACAATGCAGTTGCGGTCTAATGCATCAGAAATATTGCGGCCATAATAGTGGTTGCGACCTATAATTTAAAACCACGTTTATAGTTTTTTGATACACTATGAAGGACATAGTGTTATCAAATGGATTCACTATAGCGCCGCAGCGTAACATTTTGACAAACCGCCATTTTTGATACACTATGAAGTACATAGTGTTATCAAATGGATTCACTATAGCGCTGCAGCGTAACATTTTGACAAACCGCCATTTTTGATACACTATGAAGTACATAGTGTTATCAAATGGATTCACTATAGCGCTGCAGTGTAACATTTTGACAAACCGCCATTTTTTCGTGATCTGTGATTTCTGTTGAATGTGTTGAAATGAAAAAAAGGTGGAAATACTTTCTTTTTGTTGATTGTTATACTAGGCGTATCCATTTGGGAAAGTCAATCAGTCAAGTTTCCTTTGTTGTTTTGTTCTGAACCTTGGCGAAATAAGTTAGAGTTAGCTTCTTACTTCTCCAATCATTGCAAGATAAAGTTCTGATATCAATCAAAGTAATATCATGTTAAATTTAATTGTTAAATTTAATTTGTTATTGTTTGCCCTTTCACTATTATTGTTCTGCTGTAAAGTGAATTATATTGCCATTTGGCGGATGCTATAAAGTGAAATCTTGTGGTTATGTGTTTGTAATAAAAATTATATATTATAATTACAGTGGCATTAGTACCTTAATATATTCCAAAAGAAAAACTATATATTATAATTCTAGTGGCAGAAATACCAACTTAGCGATTATAATTACAAATTTGTATTCATGTCGCCTGGGATGTATGCTTTTGCTTGTGCATTTTGATCATGTCGGATTCATGTTATAGAATATTAATAATTTTTAGTTTGTTCTTATGTACAACTCAACAGGATAAGTAGTCATGGAAAATGATGGTACCTCTCAAACACAATGTCTACCTATCTCACAAGAAAGTACACATCAACCAATCCCCAATGAAAGTGGTAACCAATCAGTCACCAAATGATAATATGGAGGTTGATAGCCAAACAACTGTAAGTCATCGATCCAGACATAGAAGTATTATATGGGATCATTTTACAAAGTTCAAAGTTGACGGAAAAGATAAGGCTAAATGTAATTATTGCTCAAAGTTGCTTAATGAATCATCAAATGATGGGACGACACATTTAAAAAAGACATATGGAATCTTGTCCTAAAAATAAGCTTTTAAAACCATCAGATAAAGGACAGACATTTACCCCTAAAACTATGCAAGGTAAACAAGAGTTGAGTACTGGAATTTATGATGCAGAAAATGCTAAGAAAGAGTTTGCACGTGCAATTATTTTGCATGAATATCCACTTTCAATAGTGGATCATATTGGTTTTAGAAGATACTCAGCTTCTCTCCGACCATTATTTCAAGTTCCTTGTAGAAATAGTATAAAAAAGGAGATACTCAAAGTTTACAATTTGGAGAGATCATTAACTTTGAAGTTGTTAGAAAATCTTGAAGGAAGAGCGATCATTACTTCTGACCTTTGGACCTCGAGCAATTAAAAAAAGATATATATGACTGTCACTGCTCGTTACATCGATGGAAACTGGAATTTACAGAGTCACATTTTGAGGTAAATCTAATTTCTTCTAATAATAGCTTATTGCATATTATATATACTAGTTTGATTGTATATTATTTATACTAGTTTTGTGAATCTTATTATGTTAGGTTTATTTATGTTCATGCACCACATACTAGTGAAAAACTTTGTGGAACATTAGTTGAATGTTTGATGGATTGGAACATTGATACAAAATTGTCTACTATCACTTTGGACAATTGTAGCAAAAATGATGCGATGATTGAAAAAATTAAGGCTAAGTTGAAACTGAAGACTAGCCTTGAAAGATGGAGACACTATCTCCTTTTCTTTTAGGTGTTGCAGTCCAAAATGCAACACTATCTCGAAGTTTCAACTTAGCCTTAATTTTTTCAATCATCGCATCATTTTTGCTACAATTGTCCAAAGTGATAGTAGACAATTTTGTATCAATGTTCCAATCCATCAAACATTCAACTAATGTTCCACAAAGTTTTTCACTAGTATGAGGTGCATGAACATAAATAAACCTAACATAATAAGATTCACAAAACTAGTATAAATAATATACAATCAAACTAGTATATATATAATATGCAATAAGCTATTATTAGAAGAAATTAGATTTACCTCAAAATGTGACTCTGTAAATTCCAGTTTCCATCAATGTAACGAGCAGTGACAGTCATATATATCTTTTTTTGATTGCTCGAGGTCCAAAGGTCAGAAGTAATGATCGCTCTTCCTTCAAGATTTTCTAACAACTTCAAAGTTAATGATCTCTCCAAATTGTAAACTTTGAGTATCTCCTTTTTTATACTATTTCTACAAGGAACTTGAAATAATGGTTGGAGAGAAGCTGAGTATCTTCTAAAACGAATATGATCCACTATTGAAAGCGGATATTCATGCAAAATAATTGCACGTGCAAGCTCTTTCTTAGCATTTTCTGCATCATAAATTCCAGTACTCAACTCTTGTTTACCTTGCATAGTTTTAGGGGTAAATGTCTGTCCTTTATCTGATGGTTTTAAAAGCTTCTTTTTAGGACAAGATTCCATATGTCTTTTTTAAATGTGTCGTCCCATCATTTGATGATTCATTAAGCAACTTTGAGCAATAATTACATTTAGCCTTATCTTTTCCGTCAACTTTGACCTTTGTAAAATGATCCCATACAATACTTATATGTCTGGATTGACGACTTACAATTGTTTGGCTATCAACCTCAATATTATCATTTGGTGTAGGAAGAGGAGCATCAACTGATTGGTTACCACTTTCATTATGGATTGGTTGATGTGTACTTTCTTGTGAGATTGGTAGACATTGTGTTTGAGAGGTACCATCATTTTCCATGACTACTTATCCTATTGAGTTGTACATAAGAACAAACTAAAAATTATTAATATTCTACAACATGAATCCGACATGATCAAAATGCATAAGCAAAAGCATACATCCCAGGCGACATGAATACAAATTTGTAATTATAATCGCTAAGTTGGTATTTCTGCCACTAGAATTATAATATATAGTTTTTCTTTTGGAACATATTAAGGTACTAATGCCACACTGTAATTATAATATATAATTTTTATTACAAGCACATAACCACAAGATTTCACTTTACAGCGTCCAGTTCATTATTGGTGCAGTGCAAATGGCAATATAATTCACTTTACAGCAGAACAATAATAGTGAAAGGACAAACAATAACAAATTAAATTTAACATGATATTACTTTGATTGATATCAGAACTTTATCTTGTAATGATTGGAGAAGCAAGAAGCTAACTCTAACTTATCCAGCCAAGGTTCAGAACACAACAACAAAGGAAACAACTTGACTGATTGACTTCCCCAAATGGATACGCCTAGTATAACCATCAACAAAAAGAAAGTAGTTCCACCTTTTTTTTCATTTCAACACATTTCTGTCAATGGCAGATCACGAAAAAATGGCGGTTTGTCAAAATGTTATGCTGCGGCGCTATAGTGAATCCATTTGATGACACTTTGTCCTTCATAGTGTATCAAAAAACTATAGATATGGTTTTAAATTACAGGTCGCAACCACTATTATAGTCGCAATATTCCTGATGCATTAGACCGCAACTGCATTGTAATTTTGATGATTTTGACCGCAATCAATATTATCTTTTGAAATAAACATTAACAATCCATACATTTTAGAAATATTACAGTATCACACTAATGTACAAAAATATTACCGAATGTCGAGTAAGAAGCTATATCAATGATGTATGATGAAGCTTTCTTGATAAAACTTGATGATTTACACCTGAAGCAACAACCACAAACCTTGATTCCACCTGAGCAACACTGAAATCAGCCACAAAACATATTAAATTTAACATGATATTACTTTGATTGATATCAGAACTTTATCTTGCTTACACTATGAAAAAAATGATATATTGTGACTATCCTTTTTAATGATACCTTATCAATTTAGAACAATAACAGGCTTCACTAGCATCACATTTATTTCAGAAACAATAACAAAACTTCTTTCAGACATTTGAACAAACAATTGGTAGACACAATCCAAATTAAAAATATATTGTTATAAACTTGTAAATTTCTATTGAAAAATTGATGAAAAATAGAGAGATAAACAAACTGAACACCTAGAAATCATTCAAATCACACAACCATTTTAGAAAAAAATAGAAAGGAAAAAAATATAGAACACAAGAAGATAAAGAAAGACTATGAAAGACATAAGAATGGAGAGACAAAGAAAAACATAAAAATCAGATTTAGATCAAATGGAAGATATAAAGAGAAACTATGAAAGACATAAGAATGGAGAGATGAACTACCGTTGATTTTAGAAATAGAGGAGAAACACAATCGTCGACAAGTCGCGACCAAGAAATTTTGTTTTGTAAATTGTAACTTGCTGTATACTTGTGTTGACTGTTGAGAGGAAGAAGATTAGAAGACGAGATGAGAGGAACTGAGGAAGGAAATGAAAAGGAATTGATTAGGTATGGGTGAGAAAAAATATAATAATAAAATAATTAAAATAGGGATATTAAAGTAAATTCCATCTGACCTGGGGCGGGTGCGAGGCGGGTAGTAGCATCCCCTGCCCCCGTACCCGCACCCGTAATTAAAAATCGGGTTTTCCCCGCACCCGTACGCACCCAAATCGGGTTTTCCCCGCTAATTTCGGGGCAGGGCCCGACGGGTCTGGGTTTTTTGCCATGCTTAACTGTGGCTTCAGTTCTTCATAGAATATTTGCAATCAAAGTGTAACCTTTGTATTTATCTTTGTAAAGCTTCTTAATTTCTTCAAGTAATCAAGTCCTTATCTATCCAGAAAAAGATCAGTTGGAGTGCAGATCAGGAATATCCTTTAGGTAGCTGGCAACTTGAAATAATGTTGTTACGCGGGGATAAAAATCATACACAAATATTGTCTTTTGTACTATCAAATCAGGGCAGTGGAATGATATTGGAATGAGACGTTAAAATGTACTATGTAATAATTTCCCTCATAGACGTTTGAGCTTCTCTTCTTTACATCATAGGTTTCTGAATAGAGATGACTGAAGCATGAGTAGAAGATTCTTCAGTAGGTCTTCAGAGTCTTGAGTCCTCGGAGTCTTCAGAGCTTGTGCACCAGAACCTTGTCTTCAGAAGTAACTTAAGTCTTTAGAGTCTTCAGAATGTCGTTCAGCAGAACTTTGTCTTCAGAGTCTTCAACACTTATTCTTCAGAAACTCAAGTCTTCAGAGCTTTTAGAACTTCGTTCAATAGAACCTTGTCTTCAGAGTCTTTAGAAGATAATGACTTCAGAAGCTTGAAAGTCTTCAGAAGTAAAGTATCAGAGCCATGATCAGAAGCAGAAACCAAAAGAGCATTGCAACAATAACATATTGTCTTCTTAGAATCTTCCTAAATGTGAATAGATCATAAGCAAACTTGCTTCTTATAGCACAAAAGCGACTTTGGTCAGATCAGATTAATCGTTGAATATGATCTCTATCAGAGTCAGAACCTGTTTGTTAACTTTTCAGAAAAACAAACATTAGAATATCAAAATTGTTCTCACACAAATATCACTTTGTTATTATCAAAACTTAGAGATATCTTGTAGAACCAAATCTTGTTCTAACAAAAAAAATATATAATGAAATTCATTTAGAACATCCAAGTGATTATAATAGCTGTGGATGCTCTGATTAGTACATGTTTTACATTTTAATGGTTTCCACTAATATATGATATTGGTAATTATTGAGTGATTTTTATGGTTTTTCATTTTTATGGTCCACGGGTAAAGGATTTAGCGATTTTCAGACTCAGTAAACACTTTGATTTGATCAATTGGAAGCAATGAAGATTTAGGGTTAAAACCTGCCCTTGTTGTGTCTGAATTAGCAGTCAAAATACTTGCAGCACATTTTGGAATTTAAACGATTTGCTATTATTCTATGATGCGCTATTTAGCATAACTATTTATTCTCTAAGCCAATAACCTCATTTAACTATCTACTCTCTAAGCCAATATCCATAAATGTTTGATTTGGGTCATATCTCCATCTATACAGTAGTGTTTCCGTGCTGATTAGGTGGTTTCATGTGTTGCAGAGAGTTGGGAACTGTTTCAACACTCACTATCAACCATTATCGACGGTCCTAAAAGTTCCGCCACCGGAAATCCATGTGATTCTTCGACCTTTACTTTGATATGTACTTGATCTGGTTTTATATTGTTGTTAACATTATTCATTGTTGTTCTCTTCATGCAGATGAGATCGTGAAACTTTTTCCATTTCGAATTCTATGATAATAATATGCCATTTCTGTATTTTACTCGGAAGATGTTTGTTTAACACATGCAGGGTTCTATTGATGCTAGAGTAGTTGTAGCTAGTTTGTCAACAACTTGTAGTCCAAAAATTCACAATCAATTGGTACAATTTTTTCTTGCATATATTTTTTTTGAATCGTACGGGTTGGTTTCAGTACGTTTGGTTCTTAGTATATCAAAATGGGATAGAACTGGTTGAACTGCGGTCGGTTCAAACAGTTCATTCTTTTATCCATTTTAACCATAGTTCAACCGATTGTATCAATTGAACTATAAATTGAAGGTTTTTCCGATTCGATCTCCAGTCCAGTTTTTAAAACATTGTTATATATGAATCTCTGCAGGTTGGAGTGGAGTCAATGCATAAAGATAGCAAGTATGTACTGTTTTTGGATGATGATGTTCGGCTACATCCTGGATCAGTTGGATCACTCACTCTTGAAATGGAAGAGAATCCTGAGGTATGCCTTAAAAGTATGAAAACTCTGCATTTACGCAGTCAATTTATTGGTAGTTATTGGATATGAACAGTCATGTCTCCATCCAATGACCACCGATATGTTGCGGATATGTGAATGTGTGCAAGAAATCTAAACTCAAACTATAATAACCTGGTTGCACTCTCTAACTGTTTGTTTTAATGTGTGACAAATATTTATTTAAATTGAATATCCTCTTGATTTGCCATATGGAGGTTTAGGAAATTACTGCATCTACGAATACCATATGGTAAACAACTATATCTAAATCCATATCTCGATTTCATACTAAATTGAACTTGATCGATACGATACGCGTCTATAATATGTGTTCCTATCTGTTATTTCTGTTTCACAGCCATGTTAAATGGGATTCGCCACTTGTGGAAAAAGATTCTTTTTGTGGGGAGGGTGCTTCGACTTTTTTCTTTTTCTTGGGTTTGTACAAAACGTTTTTGCATTCTAACTGTTTTTCTTCTCTCTAGATGCATGCTAAAGATTTTAGACAAGATAACTGCGATGTAGTCTCAGAACTTAAAAATGGTGGATATTCCAATGATATGATTCTTACAGCCATAGTTAGTGAGTAATTGATACTGTTATTAGCTTTTGGTTTTCATTTCTATTTATTTTGTTGTTCATTGCGATAATATTTTTGCTTTCAGATGCTCATAAAAAACTCATCACTTCTCCTCTGGTTGTCGTCTTTCTTCATCCACTTGCAAGTATCTTAATTTCAGAAGGTTTGTTATTCAGAATGAAATGTCAATTCCAATCATTTTCAAAGTAATGTTTTATTCTTCATTCTGTTATAACCTTGGTCACAAATAATCATTTTGTTCTTTTACAATTTTACTTGGTTCATGACTCTAATTCATGTGCATACATTCATCTTCAAAGAAAGGATAGGCATCATGGATTCAAGGTCAGGGAACCTTAATTCGTCTTGGTACCTTGGGATCATGTGGAGCGTGTCTTGGTTTTAGAGTTTAATCAAGGATTAAAAGTATAATTTGTCCATCATGAAAGTATTCTTGACTGGTCAATCTCTTTATGGGCTTGTTCATTCCACTAGTCCATCATATTTTTGGTTTGGATTCAAGGCAAGGTTGTGGTTCATTCAATATTCAAGAATCAATTCATTTCAAGAGGTTAAGTATTCAAGTTCCATTCAATTTCAATTCAAATATAATTTGGAGGGAAATGTATATTTCATTACTTGAAACATAAGTTATCAAAAATCCAATACAAGAACCATTCAAGTACCTACAAGGGAGATGGAAGTATTACAAGGAAAAGGGAAGGTACAGTGAAAAATTACAATAGTTGACTGTTGGTCAACCGTTGATTTTTGGTCAACTGTTGACCATTGACATTTTGGACAAGTGTTTTTTTCCTAAACCTATCTCTCTTCAAGTCAGTATCTTCTCCGTAATTCATCTCCAATTGGTTTTTTTCTCTCTTCAATTTGCTTGTGCATCAAACTTGGCAAAAACCTACAAAGTCAAACAAACATCAAAACCAATCATCATTTAAACATTCTCATTTCACTTAACTTGACTAGCATAATAACTTGCATGATCTCTAGCACATTAGCATTCAAGTTCAGTTAGTAAACCATTCCAAACCAATGCATTATCATCACATACATAACAGTCACCATACATAAAAATTGAATCTAAAAATAAAATAAATGGAACAAAGTGAAAGTAATGCCAAACATGATATTTTCATCATAACTACATACATGTCATCAAACATGATATTTTCATCATAACTACATACATGTCATCATCATAAGCGAAGCTTAGATCCATATTGCATCATGTAATCAATAACATTTTCTACCTCACAAGCCATCCAAGTTAACAACTAGTTTAACTTTTATTCCTAACTCATTCACAAAGAACACCCAATATAACACAAGCCAATTGATTGTAAACCAGATTTCAAACGTGAAAATGAGATAACAGATACACATCATCATTTAACAAACTAGCAGCATATGTTCATCCAGGTAAATCATCCTAATAGCTTCATAACAGAGTTTCTCTAATACAATTCACAAGTTAACCATCTGACATCACCAATATTTAGGACTGTGACAGAATTTTTCATGAAATCAGCATAACAAAGCAAGATCAACTCATGACAGTTCAGCAAAGCTATAACAATGCCAAGCATAAGCTAACTGCATTTCGCTTTACATAATTAATCTGCAAGTCATAACTCATTCCCAACCAAACATTCATTGCAACACAAATTACTTAACTCATAGTTAACCTCTCTAACTTCATTTCAAAAGCAAGTTGTAACTACTGCATTATAACTAACTCAATATCCTTTATGCATAATTAACTCACTCACAATTTAAACTAATTCAAATTCAGTTTGAAAGCTAGATAACTAAGTTCAGTTTTAAACAAACTTAAATTTAGTTTGACAGGAATTCAACATAGCTTAGCAACACTTACAAACTCGTAACAGCTTTTTTTTTTCTAACTCCAATCCCATTGTAACTACTTATAACCGAATTTTAACTAACTAATCTAACCTAACAGAGCATTAACAGAGATTGGATATAACTAACTTCATCTTTCACATAACCGAATCTTAACTAACTGTCAGCTAAGATCTAACAGATTGAAACTGATTCTAACTAACTCTCAGTGAATTCCCAATCTAGCCCCACTCTCAAATGATTCTAGGATGCTCTATAAATTCTAGTCACACTTCACAGTTTCAAAACACTCTATCATTTCCTCGGAGTCACATTCACTCTCTAATCAATTCCCTCTCAACCCCTCACATGCTCCTCAATCACTCACACTCTCTACACTGAAACTCAAGAACGAGTTTACCTGAGCAGATATCGTCTTCTTGCTTGTTTATCATCTTCAACAATCTGCAGAATCCGGCGCCATCTTCTACGGTGAGATCTTTGATCCTTTCATCAATTCGTGTTAATATTTACGCTGTCATGTGGATTCAAGGCTGAGGAGTTGAAGCCCTAGCTTTAGAAGCTTCAATTCCTTCATGTAAGAGTTTAATTTATGATTTAGGTTTTTAGGTTTCGTGTGATTTGGCTTCGGTTTAGGCATTTGGAAAAACGGAGGATGGATTAAGGGAGAGGATGAGAAGACGATGACATTGATGTGTAATATGTGAGATTTGGACCTCCAACACCGTCGGTGGCGAATTCCGACGCGGCGGAGGTAGTGTTTCCCGGTGAGAGATCTTTTGAAGAGGAGAGATGCACTTTGAATGATCTGAATAAGTGAGAGTATGTTTGAACCCCTTTCCTCGTGCTTTCCCACGCGTGTTGGGCCTCAAAGCCCATTGAAATTCCAATCACACCTCATTGACTATGCCACATCTCCCATGGCTGCACCTTGGTTTCCATGGGCTTGGCTCCAAAGCCCATGCAGCATTACTTGCCACACAATACTATAGGCCAACACACCCCTGTGATATTCATTTTATTGATCTCTAATCTCTAACTAGTATACTAGTTCTATCTTTTCTTTTTGATTCATTTTTAGTATTTGCTAATACATTTTCACTTTGTCATTGCACTTAGAAATTAATAATACTTAAATGTTAATTAGGTTAATTGATTTCACCATTAAATCTACACTATAAAGAAAAAAATAATAAAGTTAAAACATGCTTTAATTAGAATTAGTAAAAATTTTAGATAGTTTTTTTATCACATGTTTCAGTGATCTTAATTGACCTTTAATTGTGTAGTTAATTTTAGGGTAATTTTAAGAACATCCATTTTCATTTGTTTCGATTTGATATGGTTGTATTGTGTGATAATTCTCTTAGTATTTTACACGCCTTGTGGTTGTTTATGCTTTGTATGGTGGTATAGTTTATTTCTTTACCTTCTATGGTGTATGGTTGTATGGATTTAGTTCTTGTGTGGTTTCTGATTCATCCCCCAATTGTGAGAAAAGTGTACCCAATCCCATAAAAATGTATTGGTTTATGACTTATCCCACATAGTGGGTAAGATGTCCCCCACTCCCATGAACATCTAATAGCGTACGATTTATTTTCCTTACTGCTTTCCCTTGCATGTTAATAACCAAGATATCAAACGATAAAAATAATCTTTTTCAAAAGAATAAAATACACTTGATCCAACGTCAAATGCTTTTCAAAATCAAATTGAACACAACGCGAGTGCTTGATCCAATATCAAGTATGCCTTCCATTTCACTCTCACAATTCTCACCTTTCTATTTCATTTCACACAAATTCATGTTTCAAACTTCAAACACTTGATCCAACGTCAAGTCATTTTCAAAACATTTTCACAATAAATTGGATGAAAAAGGATGAGGTGTGCGTACTTATGCAACCCATTTATCAAGTATTTGGGTTGTTGGCCCTGCTTAGCTTGTGGCTTGATGTTTGTCTTCCATTTAAAACACTTAAAATAAAGCGAGTTTAATTCGGTCCTCATAGGGCAAAAAAGAGAGGTTAGGATACCATTGTCCTTTCAACTCATGAGTATTTTGATTTCGGGTCGTACTTAGCTTGTGGTTAGATACTCGTCTCTCTTTAAGTACCAACAAATAAACTCGCCTCAAAAATTTCACGAGCAAAAACCCTTTTCCTACTCTAAAATCAATCGCAACTCCTCAAGTCCATTTTTCCGCCTTAGGACATCATTTTAAAAACCTTTTTAGAAATGACATGTTGCTTCCATTCTATCGGAATACAAGCAACGCTTAACTGCTAGAACGCGAACGTTAACATCGTCCACTAAAATAAACCAAGAAACACTTATTTTTTATCCCTAACTACAAAGCTCTGATTTCTTTATTGCACTATGAGGATATGTAGGTACACGACTGCGAGGTAGTGGCGAGAACATTAACTTAAAACTTTCTTTTTCCCCGTTCATAAGTAACAGTTAGATAATAACACTCATTCGTGCGTAGAAAAAGTAAAACGGTTCCCGTTAAGTACAACGGATGTGAGAGGTATTAATACATTTCCATTGCATAATCGATTCTCGAACCCGAATTTGTTTGCAACAACAATTTTCTTCATCTTTAGGGGTTCTATCGATGTTTTTTTTTCTCTTTTAGAATAAATAAAGTTCGATGGCGACTCTGTATTTTTTGTGTAGCGACAGTTCTTCAGTTCAATTATGTTTTTCTCTATTTAAGTAATCTTTAATTATTAAATAAGATATCTTTTTAATTTTATATGTTTTTCTATTCTTGAGTATTTATGTTTACTTGATCACTAACTTTTAGTTTTTACAATCGCGGCTAGCATTTTTAAGGATCTAAGCTACACAACGATATCTAGTAGTATTAACAATATGGATTAGGTTAATGCATAACTACTAATGCAGTTTTTAACAAAGCATGTGGTCGTAGAGCAATTTGAAATCATGAATGACAGTAGCAGGAAACAAGTATCATGGATTCTAAACAGGTCAATCCAAACAAGATGCCTAAGCGCTAAACATAAACAAATCAATCCAAACAAGATGCTTAAACGCTAAACAGATCAATCTAAATTAGATGCTACAATAATGGTGGTAAGAATAGCAAAATATATCCAATTAGACTTGCTTGAATTAATATATTACAATAATGGTGGTAAGAATAGCAAAATATGGAACTTGACAAGGATAGAAATTCAACTTTTCAATGTTTTGTCACCAGAGGCACCTCCACTTTCTATTATTAACTATAATTGGTGTCTTGTAATTATTTCTACAACCTCATAATCCAAATTAATTGATTAGGTAAGTGATTTTTTTTAATTGATTTTGTTTTCTTGAGCTGGTTTTCATTGTTATGGTGGTGGATAACTTTTTATACCCTATATCTGCGATTCGTTCTCATTTCTCTTAATCTATTAATTAGTCTGATATTCGATACTATTTGAAAGACGGGAAAGGTGCAAGGTATGTTGGTTATGCTTAATTAAACGCATATCTATAAGTATTCATGGTATACAAACTTATGTATAAGTTATTTCTACAATCAAAGAGAACGACATAAAACTCAAACTGCAATAAGAAAATAACTTGAAAATAGCTTAAGAACGCATCTGATATTTCAATAACTTTTCGGATCCTTTTACTAAACCAGAAACTTTTGTTCATTGTATTTTTTAGATAAATAGAACTCCAAAAACAAGGATATGCCATAAGCATTCACAGACTTGGGAAAGAAAACATTTATATGAAAGGATAGAGTTTCCTTCGAAAGAATCTTTTCATAACTCATTGTTGAAAACATATTCAAAATGGTGTCAAAAAGTATTGTGATATTTTACTCCATGCGTTTCAAATCACCCCATTTTCATTCTAATTGTAGTGTCAGACATGTATTTTTCATAAGTATTTTCTCCCAATCCCATTTAAGTAGTTGATTGAACATTACTAGCTAGAAGTTTTTATGCTAATATGAAATAGTGTGATAAATAAAACACTGTGAAACATCTTTGTGCTTCAGTTCAACCATATTAAGAGTTTTTTTTTCTTCTGATTTTTTGGGGAAGGATAGTGTTTTACTTGTCTAACTTTAGATTTTAATGTTTATAACATTTAGGTGTTTTGAAATGTTTCAACTCCTTTTATTTCATAAAATTCAGTTTATAGAACCTAAGTATGGATTCTTTGGATAAATAGATAATTTAGTTTTTACTTTTTCATAGTTTGTTTTAAAATTTCCAAATGAATGTGTTATACCTAATGATTTATATGAAAGAAAGAAAAGGTGATATAGGTTCCAAAATTTATTCGGTATATTATTAATATTTTATAAATGATGTCAAAATAATTTATGATTAGTTCAAATATTTATATAAACGATATTATCTTTATATAAGGGAAAAATGTACTATTAATTTAAATATTTTTATAAATGATACCAAAACGTAAATTTTTTTGTTTTATTAATATTTTTAATTTGTGTACAAATGCGCGTAATACGTCAGTATCTGTGCATCCGCACGGGTATCCCACTAATTATCTTGATAAAAAGATTAGCAGAATTAAAAAGACACATTTGCACCGGATTGCAGCAGATTTAGTTATTGACGAGAAAAGGTTTTGAATTTTAATTGAACTATCGAATTGATTTTTTTGGTAATTAAGTAGTCTAAATCGCTAATAAGTATTTAAATTAGAATAATTAGTGTTCAAACGAGCACTCACGTGACCATTTATTTGCTTTCTCATATATTGACGCACATAAAATATAAATTGTATTATATTTTTATTTTATTATATTTTATTTTAAATTATTTATAAAATAGTTAAAAATAATAATATGAAAAAAAAATAAATCGTCGTATAATTTCCGTTTTGAAAAAAGAGAAATTAAAATCTAAAACAAAAATTGAAAAAGGTATATATAGTAGAGAAATAATTGTATATTTCTTATTGATAAAAAAGTGAATTATTACATGAACTTATAGCTGATTACATGAGAGAATTATGATAGAATATTCTCCAACAGCTATATTAGGAGAGCCTAAATAGGAAAAGAAATAATAGGTAATTAAATCCTAAGACTAGCAAACAAGAAGGAAATATCAAGTAATTAATTCCTAATAGCCCCCCTTAAGCTGGAGAATGTATGTTTAACAGTCTCAGCTTAGCAAAAATAGCAGAAAAAGGTTGCGGTTCCAGCGGTTTGGTGAACAAGTCTGCCAGTTGATTGGTAGAAGTAATTGGAAGTAAATGAAAAAGACCGGCTTGTAGTTGTTGACGGACAACGTGACAATCAATATCAATATGTTTGGTTCGCTCATGGAATGTTGGATTCATAGCAATGTGTCGAGCAGAGTTGCTGTCACAATATAAAAGAGCCGGTTTTGTGAAAGGGATGTGTAGGTCTTGAAGTAAGTATGTAAGCCATTGAAGTTCACAAGTGGTAGAAGCTAGAGCTATGTATTCAGCTTCAGATGAGGAACGAGATACTGTGGTTTGTTTCTTTGATCGCCAGGAAATTAATGAAGAACCCATGAAAATGCAGAAACCGGTGATGGATCTGCGAGACATAGGGCAAGTTGCCCAATCTGAGTCATTGAAGGCCTTGAGATGAATCGGTGAATCAGAAGAAAAATATAAACCATTTCCAGGTGCATTTTTAATGTAACGAACAATTCTAAGAGCAGCTTCGTAGTGATTTGCGGTTGGATTTTGCATAAATTGACTTAAATGTTGAACGGCAAAACTGATGTCGGGGCGAGTATTAGTAAAGTAGAGAAGACGACCAATGAGACGTCCGAAGGCAGTTGGATCATGAGGAGGAGAAGTGGTATCATAGAGAGGTTTTGTGTCTTTCATCATTGGAGTGGTAAAAGGTTTGGCTGTAAGCATCCCTGTATCAGCAAGAATATCTAATGCATATTTGCGTTGGCTTAAGTGAATTCCTTCGTTGGTGCGAGAAACTTCAAGGCCAAGAAAATATTTGAGATTACCTAAATCTTTGATGCGGAAAGTAGAGTGAAGAAAGCTTTTAACGTGATTTATTTCTGTTGATGAATTTCCGGTGAGGACAATGTCGTCTACGTATACTAGGAGAGCAGTGAAAGTGTTGAGAGATCATATTCTGAATGATGATAGCCGAGACTAATGAGAGCGGAAGACAGTTTGCTGAACCATTGCCTACTAGCTTGACGAAGACCGTAAAGGGATTTGTTGAGACGACACACTTGATTAGGAGAGGTAGGAATGATGCCGGGTGGCAACTCCATGTACACTTCTTCATGTAAATCACCATGAAGGAATGCGTTGTCCACATCCAATTGTTGAATGATCCATTTTTCACTTGCTGCAATAGAAAGTAAAAGACGAATAATAGTTAGTTTAGCAACAGGGGAAAAAGTATCAAGAAAATCTACCCCTTCTTGTTGAGTGTAGCCTTTGGCTACAAGACGGGCTTTGTAGCGTTCTAGAGTGCCATCAGCTTTGTGTTTAATGCGGTACACCCATCTGCAACCAATAGCAACCTTGTCTTTGGGTAAGGTGGTGAGGGACCAAGTATTGTTAGTTGCGAGTGCTTGAAGTTCATTGTTCATGGCATCAATCCATTGTTGGGATTTGATGGCTTGTTTATAGGTTTGTGGTTCAATAGCATTGGTAATTGAAAGTGTGTAATGAAGATGAGATGGTGATAATTTGTGATAAGATAAAACAGAATGCAAAGGATATAGTGAGTTAGTGGTAGATGAGGAAGGTGGGAGTTTAGTATTACAATGAAAGTCTTTGAGGTAGCCAGGGGCTTTGGTGGTTCTAGTTGATCTTCTTAGGTTGGTGGTGTCAAAAGATGGATGTGGATTGGGTAGAGGAACAATGGAGGATGAAGAATCACATGGCAAGTTTAGGGATGGAGTTGATGGAGTGGAGATAGGTTGTATTGATGTTGGTTGTGATCTGTCATACTTTGTAGAGTCCTCAGGATCATCAAATAGAAAGATGGAATAGTCTTGATCTACAAAGTCAATATTAAGAGAAGAATCAGTAATTTCAGCATAGGGAAAAGTAGATTCATAAAAATAGCATTGTGAGACGAATATTTCTCTAGTAGAGAGGTCAAAAACAACATAACCTTTGATGCCAACTTTGAAACCTAGGAAGATGCATTTTTTTAGCTCGTGGATCAAGTTTGGTGCGATGTTGTTCTAAGGTAGAAACATAGCATAATGAACCGAAAACTTTGAGGTCAAGAAAAGTAGGAGGTTTATTATAAAGTAATTCAAAGGGAGACTTATTTTGCAGAATAGGACTAGGCAATCTATTGATCAGATAAACGGTATGAAGAACAGCATAAGACCAAAAACATTTGGGAAGTTTAGCGTGAAAAAGAAGGTTCCTAGTGACATTAAGTATGTGACCATGCTTCCTTTCAACAATATAATTTTGTTGAGGAGTAGCAACACAAGAGGTTTGGTGTAGGATGCCAAATTTATCATAAAATTCTTGATAGAGAAATTCTGATCCATTGTCCGACCTAATAGATTTGACAGATTTGTTAAACTGAGTTTTGACAAAAATAACAAAATTTTGCAAAAGACTTCTTGTTTCAGACTTAGCAGTCATTAAAAAAAATCCAAGTATGCATAGTATGATCATCAAAGATAGTTAAGAAATACTTATGGCCATATAAAGATGGAATAGAGAGTGGTCCCCAAATATCAACATGTAATAAATCAAAGGCGTGTAAACTAACAGAAGAGCTTAAAGGAAAAGGTAATTTGCATTGTTTAGCATAGTGACATGAGTCACAAATTCTTTTATTATCATATTTGATATAAGGAAATTCAAGGACCTTATTTGAGGGATGTCCCAAACGAAAATGCCAAGTATCAAAAGATGAAATAATACTTTTAACAGTAATATCATGAAAAATAGATGAAGCTTGGGGCAAAGGATCTTTAATATAGTAGAGTCCATTGTGAAGTCTAGCAAGACCAATCATCTTCAAACTTGTAGCTTCCTGAATATTGCAAATAGAATCATGAAAGGTTAATTTGCAATTAGAATTGAAAATAAGAAGATGAACAGAGACAATATTCAATTTGAATGTAGGTAAATAAAGAACATTATATAATTTAAAAGAAGGAGAGAATTCAATTGTGCCAGAAAAATTTGCTACAACAATCAATCCATCGGGTAAAGAAACATTAATAGGATTGATTCTGCGAAAAGAAGTAAAGTATTTCTTGGAATGGGTAACATGATCAGTTGCCCCACTATCAAGAATCCAATAATCTTTTGCAGGATCAATGGTACCTGGCTCAATGGATGTATTTTGATGATTCATCGAGGAATGAAGTGGAGCGGTGTGTGTAGTATTGACATTGTGAGCAGATGCTGCAGTAGATTTGGAAGAATTTGATAATAATGAGAGAAGTTGTTGAATTGTCTCAGCACTTAATTGTGGAATGGATGAATCATTTGCAGCAACATTGGAAGAAGTTGGAAAGGAACTGTCATTAGAGGAAGTAGTGTTATTGACGGTCGATTGAGTTTTTGGTTGGTACCCAGGTGGAAATCCGTGTTTGAAGTAGCAAGTGTCAATGGTATGGCCGAGACGTGTGCAAAAGGTGCATTGTTTGGGTGGACCACGAACGCCAGACGAACTTCGACCTCGACCACGTCTTCCGTTGTTGTAACCACGACTTTGAAAGCAGTTACCATTATCAGAGGTATTGTAAAGAATTTTTGAACTTGGAATAGTAATATTTGCAGGACTTGATTCTTGTTGAAGAACCAAAGAAAAAACTTTGTTAATGGAAGGCAGTGGATCCATGAGAAGAATTTGAGAACGAACTGTGTTATAATTGTCACTTAATCCTTTTAAGAAACAAATAACCAATTCGGAATCACGTTGTTGTTTGATGATTTTGAAAGCGGCACAATTGCAAGGTGTGTGACAGGTACAAGAAGGAAGGGGACGAAGATCTTCAAGATCTTCCCAAGAAGTTTTCATAAAATTGAAAAATTCTGAAATTGATCGTTCACCTTGTTTTGTGGAGTGAATTTCTTGCAAAAGATCAGAGAAGCGGAAGTGATTTCCTTTGGTGAATCGTTCTTTCAATTCTTCCCAAAGAACCTTAGCGTTTTCGACGTAAGCGACACTTTGAGCAACCGAAGGTGTGAGAGATCGAGTTATCCACGAGATAACAAGACCATTACACTGTTTCCAGGCATCAAACAAAGGATCAAATTCTAGTAAAGGAGGTAACTTTTCATTGATGAATTGTAGTTTGTTCTTGGCAAGGAGGGCTCGCTTCATTCCACGACTCCAAGTGTGGTAGTTGTTGTTGTTTAATTGTGGAGAGACCAAAACCAATCCTGGATTTTCACCAGGATGAATGTAATAAGGTGATGAGTGTGATTGGGAGGGATCTTTGATGTGATGAATAGTTGAATCATTGTTTTCATCAGAGGAAGATGAAGAATTTTCTTCATCGGTCATTGGGAAAAAAAAAGGCGTGTTAATTTGTTATGATATCACTGATACCATATTAGAGAAATATTGTATATTTCTTATTGATAAAAAAGTGAATTATTACATGAACTTGTAGCTGATTACATGAGAGAATTATGATAGAATATTATCCAACAGTTATATTAGGAGAGCATAAATAGGAAAAGAAATAATAGGTAATTAAATCCTAAGACTAGCAAATAAGAAGGAAATATTAAGTAATTAATTCCTAATAGTATATTTAAAAGAAAAAATACTACACCAAAATAAGATTTTGCCTTTATATATTACTAGCTTTATTTAATGCTCACACTGTAAAAATTTAAATGATATTCTTTATTTAATATTAATTTTAAATAGAATTTAATAGTAGAAAGTTAATAGTAGAAAGTTATGTGAAAGATGATAGTAGTGATTTCAATGGTAATAGTGATTTTAATAGAATTTAAAATATATCTTATTTTATCTTTTGAATTGATGTTATTCAAAAGTATTTTACCATAAAAACAATAAGAAAAATGAGGAAAATTAAAGATTTCATAAAGTCATTAGTGTAAAAGAATTTCACTATTTTATATATAAAAAATTATAAGCAATCTATACTTACGACAATTCCTACCTAAAGTATTTTCCTATTAGTATAAAAACTATGAGCTTACATCTAACCATGCACAATAGTAACAGCATATTGCCACCCTGTCATTGTTGTCGTTAGATATTAGGCTCATTTTCTTGTCCATAGTTAAAGAACAAATCACAATGTGGACCCATACATTGCCTGCAGCTCTTCCAACTTCACCAAACTTTGAAGTGGTCAGCAGAATGCGACAAAACGCTACCACACAAAATTTCCGAAAGATAGTCCCTCAAATCTTCGGGCGAATATCTAATCACCGAATCCAACCCGACCCGATATTTCATGTAAAATTCCCTATACTTATAAACAACATTCAACTCTACTGACGCTTTTAATTCGTCTCGCAATGTCGGGTCGGGTACGACCCACAAACACTGTGTTCTGCACGCTTCTTTGAATGCGGCGTTGAAATTCTGGAAAATAACACTCGCATTCTCCGCCATTGGATTTTCCGGAATCGACGATAGGACTTTGCTCCACGCCATGCGCTCGTATTTCGAAACATACTCCTTCACCTTCAACTCATGCTTGATTAACCAATCCTCGCCGAGAATAAACCCTAGATTTGAGTTACGCACTTTAACGACGACGTATTGCATGTTATTCGCAAGAAAAAGGTAAGAAAGTGCAATGTCTTTGTATAGTTCCGATTTTCCGTCGAGTTTGCAGAGAACCGAGAGAATCAACCATGAGAGACGTTTTGATATCTCCGACGGCGGATTATCCTCGTCGTGAGATGGACTTTTGTAGTAAGATTCCGGTAACGGTGTTTGTGGCCAATCGGAGAATATATCAGAGAGCGCGTCGCTGTAATCGTTGAGAAGCGAAATGTAGTTCATGGCATAGCGCGTGAGAGGATGAATCCCTCCGCCTGGAACCGGAATCTTTGAAGTTTCCTTCTGAATCGCCGATTCAAAATCCGATAGCATTGTTCTAACGGATTCACCGAGTCTCAACTCTGAAGCGATCACCTGAGCCCAAATTGGCGAAGATGCCTCCGATGTAAATAGTGATTCAATTTGTTGCCTGTTATCGGAGATTGCTTCATACAAATCCAGTATTCTGAACATTTTCTCCGGTGTGTTCTTACACTTCGCAACGTTTTCCGGGAATCCAAACAACATCATAGCGCCTTCTTTACAAATCTCAGTGAAACACGAATATGCAATATTCCTCTCCGGCATATCAAATATGTAATTGCAGAGTATTCTCTCGCCGGGAAAAAGAGTATTAACGGCAACTTTAATTGCGTTCAACCAACACTTGATCTTCCATTCCAGCAATTCCCAATCCATTTTCTGAACCTGAGAGAAACTTAGCTTCTCAACTCCAAGATTGTATAAAGCTTCATCCATTATCGATTTTCTCACAATTACGTAAACATTTGCACACTCTTTACTGTAACCGGTGAAGATCATACATTCTGCAATAGCTTTCAAATCCGATTTGACAGTTAGGGATGACTCTTCGTCAGAGACTTCATCGTCGATTTCGGAGAAACTTCTCCGGCCATCGACCGTGGATTCAACTGAGAGTGATTTCGAGCCGTAACGGTTTCTGTTTTGTGCTAATATTCGGTAAAATTCTGTTTCAAGTTTCTTCATGGCGAGTTTCATTAACGACTGTGCTTTGATGAGTTTCTGAGAGGTGGAATCACGTGCGATGAGGTACATCATAGCGTATTGTAACCTCGTAACAGCGTTAAGATACTGTTTGGCTTCTTGAGGAGAGTTTGTGAAAAGTGAATAGTTAGAAGATGGGGAAATAGAGTTCCATTTCGTTATGAGAGAGTGAGCGGTTTCAATATTTTCATCAACTATTGCATCGGAGAAGGTTTTGTTGTGAGGTGAAGAAGGTGGCAATTGTGGTGGTGATTTGGGAGGTGATGGTTTGAAGAAAAAGAAGCTTCTAGGTTTTGGCATTTGAAGGGTTTGTTTGTAATTAATGTGTTTGTAAAAGTTTTATGTTGAGTTTGTAAAAAGTGATTCTAGTTTGGAGTTTGAGGTGAGGGGTATTTATAGAAGTGGGAACAGTTGAAGATTGTTTTGAAGGGGAACTTAATGGTGTCAGTTTGTGGGGAATAAAGACAACAGACGCGGTAGTAGAGTAGGTTCAGATATTGCCAACATAAATTTCTTAATTTAGAACAACCACTAAGAGTGAAATGATCTTTGTTTTAAATTAAGTGTGATAATTTCCCTATCATCATGAAAGGTTAAGTATGCCATCTACAACCAATAATTAGTCACTATCATTTTATTAATTGTGTTGAATTATTTACAAAATAATTTACAATAAAAAAATTCTAACAACGAGATATCGCCACCTAAAAACCACGTCATTTAAAAAGGACGTTTTCAAGTGATTTTCGTCTTGTTTGTTAAATGAGTCAGCTAGTTAGATGTGTCAGCTGTAGTCAGCAGTCAACTAGTTAGATGTGTCAGCTGTAGTCAAGAGTCAGTCAATTAGATGTGTCAACTGTAACCAATTGTCATTCAGTTAGATTTGCTAGCTATAGCTAATTGTTGTAACTACCTTTCCTAGTTAGTTATAGTTAACAGCGACTATATATATATATATATATATATATATATATATATATATATATATATATATATATATATATATATATATATATATATATATATATGTAATTGTATTGCAATAGATTGTATTGTGAAAAGATTCAATAAATAGAATTTATCATTTCACTCCATTCTTTTCAACTTTGAGATGGTATCATTGAGCTTCGATTTAATCCATCATGGCTAATCATGACAATAATTTCCCACCACCACCACCACCGCCGCCTCTCGTTTCTTCTACTGATGGCGGAGCTCCTCACATTACCTTTTAGTTGAAAATCTAAGATAAACTCACTGAAAATAACTTTCTAATCTGGCGTCAATAAGTAGAGCCAATTATCAACGCTCATAATCTTCAAGATTACATCTATTTTCCCTTAATTCCCTCCCAATTTGTGCAAACCCCTAATGTTACAACTCTAATAGAAAAATCCTCAGTATTGTGCTTGGATTCGTCAAGATGGATGTATGTTATCGTGGTTGCAATCAACCTTATCTGCTTCGTTTATTTCTCGTGTTCTTGGATGTATCAAATCTATTGACCTTTTAGAACAAATTCATTCTCACTTAAAAAAAAACTCACTCGTGCAAAGGCACGACATCTGCGATCTAAGCTTTGCGCGAATTTTCTTGGTGAATCGGTAATTGAAGAGTATCTTCTTCACATTAGGACTCTAGTAGAATCGTTAGCCTCCGTAGGCGATTAAGAATAGTTTGGTCCAAAGGTTCTTCCCCTCTCATAATGGTTAACTTGAGGCTTAATCTATTGGAGTTATGGTTTTCAATAGGCAAATGGGGGATTACTTCTTTAGATAAGGGATTCTTCGAGTTATCTTTTTCCTTTTTGGAAGATGTTCATAGGGTTATATCTATAAGTGCTTGTAATCTGAATCAAAGAGTGTTAAAGTTATTCCATTGGAATAGAGATTTTTTACCATCCACATTGAAGCAAACTTCTGCACAAGTGTGGGTTAGAATCCATGGCTATCCCAGGAATATTGGAGACCAAAGATTATTTTTGCAATCCCAGTAGTGTGGGAACTCCCATATGTATCGATTCATGCTCCAAGAAGTCGACATTTGATTGACCATTTGGCCACTTTATTAGAGTTTTGGTAGGTCTGGATCTCACAAAGGATTTTAGTTACAAGATTATGGTAAAAATGGTGAAGTTTGTTTTCTTTGTGGATATTAAATATGAGAAGGTACCTGAACTCTGTAATTTTTGCACTTGTATAGGTCACTCAGTTGAAAGTTGTAAAAGGAAGGATCAACAGTTGAAAAATGATTTGGATCAAATTAATCTTAAACTAAAATCAATTAATCAACTTATGTATATATTTGTAGGGAAAAAACCTCTAAATGAAGAATTGGGAAAAGCTTCCTTGGATAAAAAGAAACAAAATGAGTCTCTTGCTCAGGTGGAAGGAACAAGTGGGGTTGACATGAGCATCAACCTGCCTATAAGTGACACTGAAAATGTTATTGAGGTTAAGGAAAGTAATGATAAAATTGATATTGAATTTATGGATGCTACACAAATAGATGGAAAAGTTCCTAATTCACAAGCTATAGTAGAATATGATAAAGATAAGGCCAAAGACCTTTTGGAAAAATCTTGGGCCAATATGACTGAGATGGATAAAGGTGAAACTCAAGATGAGAATACTTCTCTTGATGATGACTTCAAATTGGTAGCTTCATATAAAAGAACAAAAAATATAGCTCAAAAGGTCAAACAAACACTAAGTTCATGTAGGGGTGACAAAATGGATGGATTGGATGAATATGGATTGAATTACTAATGGATGGATCAAAACAATTCATTAATTCATTAACAATCCATAAAAACTTCTTTTAAAAAATTCAATCCAATCCATCCATTAAGAATATAATTCATTCAATACATCCATTAACAACCTTTAATAGATGGATATCCATCCATCCATAATTTTAATTTAAATATTTTAATTATTTATCTTATAACAATTTTTTTAAAACTTCACAAAAAAAAATACATTATTGATAATAATAATTGTAAAAAAATATCTCTCTTTATCTCTCTCTCTCTCTCTCTCTCTCTCTCTCTCTCTCTCTCTCTCTCTCCCTATCAGTATTTTCTTTCTATGTTTGAATTGTTTAGTTTCCTTTCAATTTTGTTCTTTTTAGGCATGATTAATGTCAGTAATACTAAAAATGATTACAGGGGACATCGTATCTTTTGAAATTTTATTATCATAATCAACTATTTTAATTGTTTCAAGATCATAATTCAGTTTTAGTAAAAAAAAAATTCATAATTCATCTTATAATAACTAGCAAATTACATATTCTCAAACAGATTTGTATCAACTTGATCATTTGCACAACTATGATGATAAAGTCCAAAATTCTTATAATAAAATAAAATACTTTAAATTAGTTTCACTTAAATATATTCAATTAATAAAAGTACAATAAAATTTTTATTGGGTTTATAATCTCAGCCAAATTTAACTTTATCTTCAACTAACTAGTTTAACTTAATCGCTTCTGATTATAACATTTAGTGTGCTAAAGAAATTAATAAGGTCAATTTAATCTTAATCTTACTTTTTTTCCAGATGAATATACTGAAGGTTCTGCAAATTTGAGCAAATTTTAGTAAAACAGGATGTTGCACAAGATGTTACAACAAGAAGGTTTCTGCTGAAAGAAGACATGTTGGACAAGATGTCCCAACATGATGTTAGGACATCGTGTATGTTACTGATGTACAAGATTTTGTTTCAGCATAATATTTGCAGATTGTTCCAAGATTTAAGGCATGGATCAAGGAATAATTAAACAAATATTTCAAAACCCATGGACTGCTGAAGATTATAAAAGGAAGACCAAGACCTAGGGTAGGATAAGAATCCTTGTGTAATACTTGTAAAGTAGAAAAATAAGGGTTTAGGGTTTTGAGAGTCGTAGGCTTTCTTGTGTTGTAAGTCTCCTTTTGTATCGGTTGGATACATTGTAGCAGACATAGATGTTTATACAGATTCAGGAATCTGTAGGTAATGAATTATATATTATTCTTGGATGAAGCTTTGAAGTAAATTCAAGTAGGGTTGTTAGTCAAGGTTTCTTGGCTGAACTTTGTATTGAAAGAGGTGTCTTTTAAGTAGGATGATATAGTTATTGTGACTATAATTGTTAGATATCACAGGTTGTGATTAAGGGAGTGAGATAGATTTCTCTTATCAATTAGATGTGACTTCTAATGATAAAGTTTTCATTGGGTAGTGATAAGTAAACCGAAGATTGTTTACCGTAAACCAGAGGTTGTTTACATAAAATTATACTATTGATAGTGGATTCTTCTTCCTGGCTTGGTAGCCCCCAGATGTAGGTGATTTGCACCGAATTGGGTTAACATATCTTGTGTTATTTATCATTCTACAAATTTTTAGTTCAGTGTTTGCTTATTGAAATATCTATTGTGATTCTGTTGCTGATATTCAGAGTATCAGCTTGATTATTCTACACTTGTTTTAAAGTTATGCAGAGAACAATGTCGTGACATGTTGTTATGACATCTGCAATCTGCTTGCCAGAATTTCATATACAATATGCATAGTATGTATATTTCTCATTATAATTATGTGATTTCAGGTTCTAATAGCAAACATAATATAAATATGTTGATATATCCATGTTGTGAATCAAAATAGTAAAAAGAATCTAATTTAGAATTTGATTAAATGATGAGAAAATTATGAACACCTTTATCATTTTATTTTTGGGGTGATATTCCACTTGGTTAATTAGTGGTAATTTTTTATTGAATAAATAATTTGTAAGTGATTTAAATATAGGAAGAAAAAAAAAGAGGGAGATAGATTTTTCAAGTAAAAAATTTCAATTTTTTTTGTGAATTTAAAATATAAAATAAAGTGTTTAAATTTTTTTATATATATTTTAAAATAAAATATTAAAATGTAATCCGTTGTATTTTAAAAATGAGACAGATGGATTTGATCCATCCATATGGTTAAATGGATGGACTGGATCCAATCCATTAAGTAGTATTTTGTTTGATGGATGATTTTGATGGATTAATTTTTGGATGGATTTGATGAATATTACTTTAATGGATTCTATTGCCACCCTTAGGTTCATGTGTAGTCCCTCAAAATCTTTCCCAGGACTGACTCTAAAGAGATTGATCAAATCCAATAAACCAAACCTGACTCTTATAGTTGAACTTTGTATGGATTTAATAATTTTACTAAAAGTTAGCTTAGTCGACTGAATCTTATGCCTTTTGCATTGAATAATAGGCCTGGTCTGCTTCCCAGCCTTTAGTGCTTATGAAAAATGCATCTTGATCCCAAAGTGCTTTATAGTGATGATCAACATGTCACTTTCTACATCAACTTCCAAAATAAATCTTTTGGTTTCTCATCATTCATTATTACTTCGATAGAAGATCTTTATGAAATAATCGGATCCCTTTAATCCAAGCACTCTCTAGTGCTTTATTGGAGATTATAATGCTATAATTAGTGCAAAGAAATACAAATGTCATCATGAACCAGCAAAGATTCCCATGGAAGAATTTCACCATTACTCAGATTCAAATCATTTTATTCATATCCTTACTGATGGCAATAAGTATAGTTAGAGTTGTTTGCAATGTGAAATGATTTGACATGTGCTCTATTATGGTCTAAAATACTCTTACAAAGTTCAAATCAGATCATTACCCTATTTGTTTGTCCTTTAACTTAGATGAAGTTAAATCCATTTCTCAATTTTAATTCATGAAAATATGGTATTTGCATGATGAGTGTCTGGATCTCATCACTAATACTTGGAATACAAGAATAAATAGTTATTATATATACATTTTAGACAAGAGGTTAAGAATTCTAAAAACAAGGCTTACAGATTAGAACAAAAGTAATTTTGGAAATGTGCAAGTCAAAGCGCATGAAGCAGAAATAAAGTTAAAGGATATTCATCCAAAGATTGAGAATTAGGTTCAATCTAACTTTCTTCAGGAGGAAGAAATAAGACCTCAGGCTAATCTAGATCTTACTCTCAACTTTAAAGAGATGTTTTGGTAGGAGAAAGCTAGACTAAATTAGAATCTTTTTGGAGATAGGAATACAAAATTCTTTCATACTTATGCAAAGATTAAATGATAAACTGAGTTATATCGTCCTTGAATATTGATAACCAAGTAATCATTGAGAAATGTGTGAGTGAGAATAACATTGATGAGCATTTCAAATATTTATTTAACCAAGTTTTTAATTTATAGGAGAATGGCTTAATTGAGGAAACTATCCATTCTTTAGTGAATGATCACACCAATACCATGTGTACCAATCTGCCTTCTGCCGAAGAGATCCGCGTATCAACATTATTGGGAGGTTATCAAAACGGATGCCATAAATGCCATCATCCAATTTTTCAAACAAGGCCAAAATTTTCCTCACTATAATTTCAACACCATTATCCTCGTTCATAAGTGTACTATATTAACCAATTCAAACTTATTGCCTTGGCTAATTTCAAGCACAAGATCAACACTAAAATGTTAGCAGATATGCTCGCAACATTGCTTCCTTCTTTGGTCTCCCATAAGGAAAAGGGTTTTATAAATGGCTTAAATATTAGATACTATTTGCCTTACCTATAAAGCTATTAATATTTTAAATCAAAATTCCTATGGTGGAAATGTGGCCCTAAAAATTTATATTCCCAATGCCTTTGATACTTTAAGTTGGTCATTTCTTCTTAAAAATCTCTTTGCCTTTCGTTTTAATACGGTTTTGTAATTGGGTCAAAATTATTCTTAAATCTACTTACCTTTGTATTCGTATGAATGGAAAGAAAATAGGTTTCTTTAGTTGTTCTAATGGAGTGAGACATGGTGACTCTTTATGTTATTAACATCATGATATTTTGTAGAGGTAACTTAAATTCAATTAAAGTTATTTCCAACCTGCTAATCATATATGCTCAACCCTCTAGTCAGATTTGTAATTCCTTTAAGCCCTTAATATATGTTGGAGTTATGCATCACTCAATGAACAAGATGTTTGTTGATATGTTTGGATTTACAATTTCTTGCCTTCATATGATCTATCTTGGTGCCCTCATTTACATTGGAAAACCAAAGAACGCCCACTTTCAATTCATTGTTGATAGGATCAGGTTGATGCTTGCATAAAAGGTTAGCCTTCTTTCAATACAAGGAAGAACCCAATTGTTGAAGCCTATATACATGGTATGTTTATGCATTGATTAACCATCTATAACTATCCTAGTAACATCATTAAGAACATAGAGACTTGGATGACAAACTTCATCTGGATTGGGGACTTGGATAAGAGGAAAATGGTTACAGTTGCCTGAAAGAAGTATTGTAAAAGCTATAAAGATGGAGGTTTTGGTATAAGATCATTATCTATTTTAAAATGAAGCTTCCAACCTCCACCTTTGTTGTTTCATGATGCAATCAAAGAAAAGTTTGGTTGTGCTTCTTGCTTCTAGAGTTCTCATAAGAAATATGGTCATTACTTACCATATTCAGTCATCATTATGGAGAAGCTTTACATCTCAAATAACTAAAGTTAGGGACAACACTCATTGGATGCTTGGGAGTGGTAGACATATTAATTTCTAATTGAAAATTTGGTTGGAGGTTCTTCTAATTTAGAAATTTAACACTTTTGAGATTTATAATAACGCTCTTACAACTCTTACTGGTGATTACTTAGTCAACAAGTCTTGGTCAATTCCTATAAATCTTTAAAATGTTTTCCCTAATATTTTATCTTTTGTTTCAAAGTGCTACGTTCATATGGACGACATCGAGGATAATCTGGTATGGGTTGGATTTGATAATGGTCTTCTCAGTCTGAAACAAGGTTATGATTTCTTGGATAAACTTAAATGTTATGATTTGTGGTGCAAGTTTCCTCGAAATTCTAGCATCCTTTATATGAAGTCTCTTTTGGTTTGTAGAATTATGCACAATTGAATTCTTATAGAGGATAAGTTGTCTATAAGAGGGTTTGTTATCCTTTCTATGTGCTCTCTTTGCCATTGTCATTGAGAAACTACAAACCATTTATTTTTTGAATGTCACTTTGCTACATACATCTGGAGATGATTCACTGACTCCTTTAACCTTCATCTCTCCATGTGCAACCTCCTAGATGGTTGGAAGAACTTAAACTTGGACTGGTCCCCTCAGGTGCTAGTAGTAATTAACTCCTATCTAATTAGTCCCTTCTTTGTGTTCTTTTGGTGAGACTTTTATAAATGAGATATTATATCATTTTGGAAGCTTTGCTTCTTTTTTGGGAGAAGGGAATGCTTTGTTTGTAGAATTGAATGCAACAATGATGGCTGACGAGTTATCTTTTGACAGAAATTGGAAGTTTCTTTGGTTAGAGTCGAATTTCATTCTTTTGGTGAAAACTTTCTCCAATGCTAATTTGATTCCTTGAAGGATTAGAATTAGATGGTTAAATTACTTAGCTGTCTCTCATACTATAGGCTTCATGGTCACTCATGTTTTTAGGGAAGGTAATGCTTGTGCAGACTATCTAGGTTTTTTTAATTTAGATCATACTTTTGGTTAGAGTCAGATTTTATTCTTTTGGTAAAAACTTTCTCCAATGCTAATTTGATTCCTTGAAGGATTAGAATTAGATGGTTAAATTACTTGGCTATCTCTCATACTATAGACTTCATGGTCACTTATGTATTTAGAAAAGGTAATACTTGTGCAAACTATTTAAGTTTTTTTTTATAATTTATATCACACTCTTGGTTTCGTAATATACATAAAAGTTGTTAGACAAGCTTGGTACCTTAAGGCTTAATGAGGTTTTAGTTTGGTTCCCTTGTGTTAAAAAAATTATTATTCTTTTTCTATTTTTTAATTTTTTAATTTTAAGATTATTTATAAAACTCAACGTGGATTAGTGATTTACTTACAAAGAAAATATTTATATCAAAATTATTGTTGAGAATATAAATTATGTTTCTCTTTTATAACAGAAATAAATAATATAACAAAATATAATTTTTTCAACTAATTTATCATTTCATTTTTTTTAATATTTATAAATTTCATTTGATGGTCTTATAATTATAGGCAGAATGTTAGATACGGGGAGCACATTATTGATAACATAAGTTAAATCTTTTCTATAATAGTTTTTTTTCCCCAAGAGATTATGATAAGGAAAATTCACACAAAATATTAATAATACAGAATCTTTATAGGAAAATTCCCTCATTATTCCATGTACACATTTCCTAGTAGTTATAAAGAGTAATCTTAATTATTGTATCAAAATTTAGTAAAAATGAAATCCAGCTTCCGACTTTTTCTCCTCGTTTACATTACACTTATATTTGATGTTTTCTAAGTATGTATTACGAAAGAGTATTTTTAGAACAAGACGGTGGGATATAATTAATTACACACGGTTTGGTCTTGATTTGGTAAGAATGAAATAGTCTCTTGCAGTCTAATTTTGTTTTGCTTATTCAATAAGGTTTAATAAAGTTTCTTTTTTTAAGAAAATGCATTTGTGTCCTCTAGTTTCTCAATTAAGCGATTTTTACATTTGTGATTTTTTTAATAAAAATTTGAACCATCACATTTATTATATTTTTTATTGCATTGTTTCACTAATTTTTTTCTCGATTTTACACTACCATTGTCATTCTTTACGCCTTAATTTTAGTGTCTTTTCAATAGAAATATTAGTAGTTGATCGTACCTGATCAGAGAGATCGCTGGACTGCCACGCGTTTGAACTGTTGAACTGTTGATTTGAAGGACAGAGGGGGGGGGGGTGTGTGTGTGCCTGAAACACACTATGATTCCAAAGTAAGCGACGAGCTGAGTGATAACAAATACAGAGAGAAAAGTGAGAAATTTAGGTTACCTGACCCTTTAGTGGAAAAATATATTTATAATGAGCCCCCGGCGCAGGGCCAACGGTTACTCTGCGTCGGGTTGGGCTGCCAGACCCAACGTAGGTAACTGCTAGAGCTGATGTGGCGTCGTGAAGTCCAGCACATGGTCTTCACCCTAGTGTAACTGTTCCATGCTATCCGGGAGGTGGAGGACCGACTCATCAGGACACGGGTAGTTACTTGATGACTGTCGCACCTCGAAAAATCACGGAGACATTTCGGAGAAACGACCATCGCGCGAAAGGCGCAGAAATGCGGTTCGACAGAGTCGCCACCGAACTTTATTTATCCCGAATAAACGGGAAAGGAAAATATTGAGAAAACCTCTTAAAAACGAAAGGATAGGAACAAGGTTGTCGCAACCGCGTTCCGGGTTCGGGAGTCGGTTACGCAAGGGGAAGGTATTAGCACCCCTCACGTCTGTTGTACTCAACGGGAACCTCTTAGGGTATTTTGTGATGAGCGTTGTCTAAGTTTGTTTGTTTTCTTCTCGATGATAAAGGCAAATTGGTAGGTTAATGGGATAAAAACGCTAGGGGAAAATGGATGGTTATAGGATAGGGTGCTCGCCAAGGATTGGGACCCTTGTGCCTACGTATGCTCATTCGGACGAGAATGAGAAATTAGAGCGTCGTAGTTCGACTACGGGAGAGGATGAGATAGTTGTGGACGGAACAATGAAGGAAGACAAAAGTGTGCTCGCCAAGATCATCGCAATCTTGTGTCTACGTATCTTACATTCAAGAGTGAATGAAGAATCAGAGCATCCGTAGTTCGTGATAACAATCACGAAAAGAAACAGGATTAAATTGGGTTTGAAATTGAATCAGGAGAAGAAAGAGTGACTGCCAAGCAATCTAAGGGCACACCTGAAGAGCTTGTCACTCAAGAATTCAAAGAATGCGAGATTCCAAGAACTCAGTACTTTCAAAATTTGGGTTGAATAAGTTGAAGACAAAGAGTTGGATGTTTTAAAATCGAAAGAATAAACTAATAACAACTCAAGGGCACGCCTTGAGAGTTACTCATTTGAATATTCAAAGAATGCTAGATTCTAAGAATATCCCTCTTTCGTAGGTTTAAGAAAAACGTTTATAGAAAGATTGAATCGAAAATGGAATTCGAGGCAAAAGGAGATTGGTTTGAAAATGTCTCGACAACGTGACGAGGATTAGATTGAAGACGGAACCGACTTGACGACGTGTCAAGGGTTGGATTGTGAGAAACGATATTAGTCCCTAAGGGTGCCCCTAATATCGAGATCACGATGAATTGTGAAGTGTGTGTGAAATGTCGATGGTTGCAGATGCGTACAAGCACTCGACTTAGGAGAGCGTTTGAAAGTAGTTTGAAAAAGTCAAAAGATTGAGTGAATAATAACTCAAGAGCGTGCCTCAAGAATTACTCACTCGAAGATCCAAGGAATGCTAGATTCCAAGAACCTTCTTCTTTCGGAATTTCAATCGAGAAAATATTTTGAAAATAATGTTTGAAAAAGTCGAAAGATTGAATGACTAATAACTCAAGGGCATACCTCGAGAATTACTCATTCGAAGATTCAAGGAATGCTAGATTCCTAGAACCTCCTTCTTTCAGAGTTTGAATCGAGAAAATGTTGAGAAAATAATTTGAATCGAATCGAGGGTATGAAAAGAGTTTGTGGTATGAGAGGTGAGGTTTAAATTTGAAAATAATTTTGGGAGAAATGATGATTATTCGGTTAATGAGACGTCGGTCCCACAACCAATTAATCGGGGTATCATTTGGATGCTAGATCCTAACAACACCTTTTTCATTTAGATAAAAGTTTGGATGGACAACGGAAATATCACACGGAATGCTAGATTCCTATGATACTTCTTTGTCCAAAAAAGAATATATTTAAAAAAAAAAACAAAAAGTCAAACAATACACTACTTAAGGCGTACGCCTCAATAATGATCTCCAAAAACCCAAGAAGTGCTAGACTTCAAGGATTTAATTTTTTCGTGATTTGATTAGAAAATAAATTTTAGTGTTGAAAAATATATTAAAATAGGATTAAGAAAAATAATATCAAATTTTGGAAATAAAGTTTGAAAATAGTTTAAGGTTTTATTTAAAAAATATTTTAGAAAAACAAACTACTTATAAAAAAGAAAAGTAACTTTAATTAGGAGTGATTATGAAGAAAGTGAACTTGAAAATAGAAGCAAAATACATTATTCGTATATTGAAATTTTAGCGTCATAACGACGTAGAAATGTCGAACTTATAAACAAAAGTTCAATTTATTACTAAGAAATTAAAACTAAAGTGATTTAAAATTATTTACAAACGTACACCATTAGTTTTAAGACTCACAAAGTTAAATCACAAAGTTATCCAATTAATACAAGATAATTAGCAAGGAAATAATAAAATAAGACTTACATGATCAATCAACAAATGAAAATAGTTACTACTAAACTATCATGATTCAAAGGTCAACTATGTGAGAAAAAAAACGATATTTCAATTTACCTCTTAATCAAATAAATATTATATACCAATTGAATAATTAATTAAAACAACAAAAAAAAAGTAAAGATTGATAAATAATATGTCTAGAATTAGTGGAAATTTGGATATATGCAGCAAATTCAACCTAGCAACTTTAACTGCTACTTTAATGCATCAACGTTATACCAATGTCATGAAGTTGAAAATGACTTAGCAGCAGCAACAATGAATAACAATTTTAATAATTAAAAAATGCACACAAATACGGCGTAGAACGGTCAACAGCCTTGCGAAAATTGGATCAAATCTACAGGGAGCAATCAAAAAACTCTTGTGAAATTCTTTCCAAACATTGATCACTGATAATGCGAAATCATATCGTTTATTTAGCTTGATTTACATGCATTTATTTGTGACTATTATTAATTTATCTTGATTTATGTTCTGTTATATGATTAATTTACTTCGTTTAGCAGATTGGGGAGAATTTGGACTAAAGAAAGAAAAGAAGAAGAAATGGAAGAAAAACAGATGAAAAACAGCAAATACTGATTTTGCTGATATGACGGTCGTCACATGACCCTTACGACCGTCATGCGTATTACGACCGTCACATTTCATGACGAGCGTCACGCAGACAAAATATCAGTACGTTCAAATCAGAAGTAGCCACGATCACTCTCAACTTAATTTCTTCCTACACTTTCTCCACTCACTGCCCACTACTGGAAGTTACTCCCACTCCCTCCATAACTCACCCATGATCTCTGGAAGTTGAAGAATGAATTATCTCCTATAAATAGGCCTTAGATTCAGAGTTTCTGGGGGAGCCTTCGACGTATCGAAGTGCTGCCGAAATTACCAATTGAAGTTGAATTTACGTTCTTGCATTATTTTCCCGTTTCCTTTTCCTTTTATTCCCATTTGTATGGTTTTATTTGTTCCTGTACCTTTTACTTCTTGCCAAAGTAGAATCCTGCCGACATTGTGAGGGACTACCCAAGGATTTGAGATCAATACAATTTACAGGTTTTTATTAATTGAATTACTACTTTATTTCTGTCATAATGCATGCTTTATTATTCAGTT